>VZRU01011458.1:4150-15293 GCA_013398155.1 Pedionomus torquatus
TTCATATTCTCCCCCTTCCTTCCCTCCATCCCTTCCTTCTCTCACTTCCCTCCTACCCCCTTATTTAGGAAGAATTTCCTTCCCTTCGTTGCGATGTTAATTATTCAGCCAGCACGATCTGCTAATCGTTTGCAACGAGGTCTTTCTGGGAAGGTGAGGGAGGCGAAACCCGGGGCTGGTACCATCTTTCACCCCCCACCCCCTGGCTCCAGTGGCCTTGGCGAGATGTAAATGGTAATTGGTGTCTGGGTTGGGATGACGGTGTCATTTCAGGCTTTCGAGGCGCGTGTCGCATAGCCCCATTTGTAATTATAATGTGCTTTGCCTCTTATTTATATTCAGCAGCCTTCTCCCCTCGCCGTTCCTTTCCCGGGGTTTGAAAGGCGCCAGACGCCGGTATTTGTTCAGAAAACACCCTGAGTCTCGGAGGAATAGAAGGGCCGAGGTGAGCAACCAGCCAAAGTTAGCGGTTCGGGTCCCAGAGGGCGTAGTCTGTAATTAGTCCCGTCTAAATGAAATGACAACATGAAATCGAAACCTTCCCGCTGGTCCCTCCAGCAGGAAAACTTGGCATTTGCCTCCTGTGGATGGCTGGGACACGACGACCCCAAGGCAACGCTACAACCTTCCCTGCCCATGGCAGGGGGGTTGGAACTGGATGATCTTCAAGGTCCCTTCCAACTCTAACCATTCCGTGATTCTACAAGCTTGGGGAAGAATGGCTGGAGCTACCTGGTGGAAAAGGACCTGGGGGGTGTTGGTGGTCAGCCAGCTTAATGTGAGCCAGCAGTGTGCTCAGGTGGCCAAGAAGGCCACCAGCATCCTGGCTTGTATCAGGAGCAGCGTGGCGAGTAGGACTCAGGGGGTGACCATCCCTCCTGTGCTGGGCACTGGTGAGGACCCGCCTCATGTGCTGTATTCAATTCTGGGCCCCTCACCACATGGAGGTGCTGGAGCGTTTCCAGAGGAGAGCCACCAAGCTGGTGAGGGGTCTGGAGAGCAGGTCCTCTGAGGAGAAGCTGGGGGTGTTGACTTTGGAGAAGTGGAGGCTGAGGGGAGACCTCATTGCCCTCTGCAACGTCCTTTGAGGAGGTTATAGAGAGGTGGTGGGTGTTGTCCTCTTCTCCCAAGGGAATAAGGAGAGGACCAGAGGAAATGGTCTGAAGTTCGGGCAAGAGAGGTTCAGATGAGATCTTAAGAGGAATGACTTCCCTGAGAAGGTGGTCAGGCACTGGAAGGGCCTTTCCAGGGAGGTGGTGGAGTCACCATCTGTGGAAGTATTGAAGAAGTGTGTAGATGTGGCACTTCAGGGCGTGTGGCTGAGATTGTAGGGGCTTTTATGTCTCTTCATGGTTGGATTCAGTGACCTCAGAGGTCCTTTCCAACCATGAAGATTGTGTGTATGATCCTTGCTGAGAACCAGCGCTTGGCCCCAGTTCAGGCTGCTAGGAGGAGGATTTATCTTACAGTGACCTCTTCAATTATTATTTAATCATCTCCTTGTTCTCAAAGGTGTCTGCTTTCAGCTGTAGATGTAGAACCACAAGTAGAAGTCAGCCCGTTGCCATCACTGGAGTGGAGATCAAGATAAATTTCCGTTCCTACTGTAATTATGGTGGAAATCAATTTTGAAGAGGTTTGAGTGTTTGATGAGGTAGAAAATGTCCTGCCGACCTCGTTTGGGACTGACGACGTGTTTTCTGTCCGGGATCACTGTTGGGTGGTTCAGGTGACCACTTTGCAAGCAAACACTTAATTTTTCTGTTGGGGAGATAATGCCTTTTCAGCCTCTTCAGTATTTTTCTTCTTGGCGTTTCCTCGCATTGTCTTTCTCCCTTTGAAGGATTTCTCCTTCTCATAGGTTTAATTTCTGCAAATTTATTAATTTAATTTGGTGTCCGTCCCCCCCCGAATCTCATCTGCACCCGCCGTGCATGGTTTATGACAACGTTGTCTTTCAGCTAATGGGATTTGAACCTCTAATCCCAGGAGAGGTGGATTTGGGGATTAATCCTGTGGCGGATTTGGGGGCGAAAGGGGTTCCCAGTTCTTCTCATTTCATACTGGTCGCCCCTGGAAAGAAATGTTGGTTAGAGCAGAGTTGAAGGTGTATTTCTTCACGTGTTTCTTCATTGAATTTCCTCAAAAGTTCTTCTTGGTCCCTTTTCTCTCCTTCGGTGAGAAAGTAATTTTCCTTTTATACACGGGACAGTTTCAGTTTGAGGCTGAGAGCCCTCGATCAAATGACATGAGGGTCAACAGTGCAAATCTACTCAACCTTCATGTTGAGTTCGAGATTTCATCTGTCTGGCTCTTTAATTAAAAAACACTCTCTCTACGAAAAAAAAAAAAAAGGTGAAGGGAGGTGATGGCTCTAGAAGCTTTTAGAGCGTGCCCAAGAAATTCAGGTTGGTCGACCTGAAAAAGAAAAAGGATTTTGTGAAGAGAAGCTGTGGAGAAGAACCGTTTTCTTCTCTCTGCTTTGGCCCCGAACTTAAAATAGACGTAATTTTGTCTTCTCCGACCTTCTGTAGCATCCTTGGTTGAGGAGGTAGGGAAGGAGGAGGAAATGGATGTGGACTTTCCGTACGCTTTCTGCTTCTTGTGAGCTTGTGATGTCTCTGTAGGCAGAATATCTTAAAAATCTTCCAAATATTGTTTTTGGACTATGTAGAGCACAACTGCTTTGCAGAGAACTATGAATAGTCCATACATTCTTCCAGGGTGGGTGTCTGGAGGATGGGGCCAGTCCTTTTTCAGTGGTGCCCAGGGACAAGGCAAGAGGGAATAGGCACAAGCTTGTACAGAAGAACTTCCATCTCCTCCATGAGGAGGAACTTCTTCCCTTGGAGGGTGTCAGAGTCCTGACAGAGGCTGCCCAGGGAGGTGGTGGAGTCTCCATCTCTGGAGACATTCCAACTCCAGCTAGACATGTTCCTGTGGGGGACCTGCTTTGGGTGGACCTGCTTTGGCAGGGATTTGGGGGAGATGTTTTCCAGATGTCCCTGCCAATCCCATAGCATTCTGTCATTCTTTGACCCTTGGACCAAGGGACTCTGGTAGCCAAGCGGTCATTCAGATGGACGCAAGTGATTTAGGGGGTCTACTGGGAAATAAAAGATGACCCTGATTTGGGGATGGTGTTCATGGAATGGTCGTGGGACGTGGTGTTGCGACTGCCACAATATTTCCCTGCTTGACCCTGGTCTCCTTGGGCCACCCTAAGGATTTCCCCAGCCAACTTGGACCTCTTTTCTTCAGGAAGGGAGAGCAACCCTTTGCTCCCCACCAGCCCTGAGTTCTCTTATGGCTGAAGAACGTTGGAGAAACCATTGTCCCATCAGCTATTCTGGGTTTTCCTTGCTCTGCTTCCAAGGAGTTCAGACTTTTAATACCCTTAGGTTTCTCTTTTCTTAAACGAGGATTAAGAGAAGCTTAGACATCCTTTGTTGACCACCTTGGTTGGTTGGTTTCCCTTCGGGTTCCTCAGCGTTTGGGGGTTTTTTTTTGCGTTGGTTTTCTTCTCCCTGTTGTTGGTTATTTAGCGCCTGTCGGATTTCGGAGTGGTTCGGAGATCCTAACAGTTCCATAACAGAAACAGTTGGTGGGATTTTTTCCCTGCCAGAAACCGAATGTTTCTCCTTCAGGTGGAAAGAACCAGCTGTTTCACAGTTGTCCTCACTTAAAACCACCGACGGCAGCAGTTTCAGTTGAATAAAGCAGAATCGCGTTAATCCAGCCACGTGGAAGAACGGAGGAGAATCTTGAAGCATCTGTCACAGCTGTTAACCCCGGGAAGAAAGCGGAATTGGGGGAAAAGCCTGAGAAGCAGTTGAGGATGGGTGGCTTTTCCTAATTAGGATGAGCGATAGGACAATTAACGATGTGGGGTAGGGCAGGGAGAGCCTGACCCTGCCTCCCCTCTGCCGGTGATGTGAGACTCCCGTTTCCTCTTCGTGGCAAATAATCACCCTGGGCCAAAATGTTGGCTGTCACAGCGAGGTAAAGGCAGATGGAACCTGCTGAATTGAATGGCTTAATTAGGCCGATGTTTAATTCTCCAGATTCCCTTCGGCAGCCGTGGTTGGCTGTGTTCAGATCTCCCCGCAAGCCACCGGCGGTGGGAAACCCCTTTATTTTTTCCTCCAGCCCTGAAGCCCAGATGTGTGACATGAAGCAGAGTCTTTCTTGCTGCAGTGTGACTATCAAACCCCATTATTTTTCAAGCCAGATTATGAAATAATAAAAAAAAAAGGAAATAATTTCTGTATTATCCATGACCAGATAAAAATACAGATCTCAAATCCATAAATTAAAATGAATCCGCCTTCCAACAGCTCTGAAAAAGCCCAATTGCAGTGTAAAAAGTTGGATGAGTGAAATTGTTGGCTCTAATTGCCGTTAGCCGGGCTTTGGGATAAAGTCCAGTTTCCAGATTGATGCCTCTCACTGAAGGGACCAGAGGAAGACCAGAGAGGAAAGCCATGGAAATTATCAGAAGGGTTGTAAAGAGAAGAAAACCCAAAAGAACCGGGAAACTTGAATTTAGGTACTGAAACAGATGGCTGGGGAGATCCAGCAGCCCTCTTTCCCATCGTTGGGGAAGTGAAGAACATCCTTAGTGCTCCCAACCCCGCTACAAGATGAAGGACTCGAGGTACCGCAAAGTCTCAGCCTTCGGTGTGTTGGTGGTGCTCCACGATACCGCGTCCAAGAGGCTACGGCTTCTCCATCCCTAAATGTCTTGAAGAGCAGCTTTATTGATCAACATCTGCCCGTGGTCCGTTTGGAGGATTTTCATCTGGAGAGCAGGTGGATGGACTTAAGCGTCCAGCTTTGGAGTCCTCGGCTTGAGGAAGATGTTGGAATGAGTCTGGTGAATGCCACAAAGATGCTGAGAGAGTTGGGGGGCTCAGCCTGGAGAAGGGAAGGCTCCAAGAAGATCTGAAGTCCCTAAAGGGGCTCCAGGAAAGCTGGGGAGGGTCTTGTGATGAGGCAAGGGAGCCAGAGGATGAGAGGGAAGGTTTTGACCCTGAAAGAGGGGAGTTTGAGGTGAGATCTTGAGAAGAACTTCTACAGTGTGAGGGTGGTGAGATCCTGGCCCAGGCTGCCCAGAGAAGCTGTGGCTGCCCCATCCCTGGAGGGGTTCAGTGCCAGGTTGGAGGGGACTTTAAACAGCCTGGTCTGGTGGGAGGTGTCCCCTGCTCAAGGCAGAGGGGATGAAACGAGATGCTCTTTAAGGTCTCTTCCAACCTAAACCAATCTCCGATTCCACAAAGTCAAATCCACCAAAAAAGTGAGAGGAAGGAGAAACCACAAATGAGAACGGGACAGAAAAGAAACCCTCGGCCAGGTCTGTCTTTAATCTGGGCACAAATTATGGTTTCTTGGAATTACCGTTCTCATTTATGGCTTCAATTAGTTTCATGGAGAGTTGCTCAAAAGGAAATCAGGTCCTTTGGATTTGAGCCACGATGTCTCTTACTCTATTAGGACCCGAATTACTATATGTTACTGCTGGGGGGGTGGTTTTGCAAACCGGTGGCGTTGGGCTCCCTTTGTGCTGTTTATCTTGATGCGGGAGGAAAAAGCAAAATCAACCCGCTGATAACCCCAAATGAAGATAGTTTTAGCACCTCGAAGGCATGTTTGATAATGCCACCTTAAAACCCTGCTTTTTTTAGCTTTTTATTCACAGAAATAGGAAGTTGTAGAGAAACGAACATCGTGTATGTGGCTGAAATCACATTAAGTCTTCGCTTCAGCCTGTGAGGGGCAGCTTTATGTTGAAATTCATAGAATCATAGAATGGTTAGAGTTGGAAGGGACCTCAAAGATCATCCAGTTCCAACNCCCTCCCTGACCAAGAGTCCCTCTCCAGCTCTCCTGGAGCTCCCTTCAGATCCTGAAAGGCTGCTCCAAGGTCTCCCTGGAGCCTTCTCTTCTCCAGGCTGAACAGCCCCAGCTCCCTCAGCCTGTCCTCACAGCAGAGGTGCTCCAACCCTCTAATCATCTTGGTGGCCCTTGGCTGGACCCATTTAATTTATAGACATATAGAAGAATACGGTGTTACCCTCTAAAGAGGGGTCAGTTGACTCCATCTCGTTTTCCTTCATCATCGGTGCGGGATGGAGAAGGTGAGGAGCAAACGAGGCCGTTGAGCATCCTTGTAGGAAACATCTAACAGCGGGATGCTATTTTTCCCCGCTGGGAGAGTGGCTGATGTTTTAATTTGGAGATTTATTCTAAATCTTCTTCCTTTCTTTAAACTTCAAAAGTCGCTGGGTGGTGGTCTCTTGTTCACTGCAAAAGGCTTGTCAAGCAAACCAGCCCTCCCCCCCCCCTTTTTTTTTTTTGGCCATAAATGATGCCAAGCATAGGCCTTTGCCCATTTCTGGGGCACTGGTGGGGCAGTGGACTACTGTGATTTTGGTTCTTGTGAGCATGGATCAGTCTGGACCGTGGATTCCCAGTCCTGGGCAAGGGAGGAGGGTAATTCCTGGCATTTTCCTCCTCGGTGCTCTGGTACCTGATGGGTTTCCTCACCCTTCTCATCCTCCATCAAACAAAAACCTCCCCTGCCTTTGGAAAAAAATCTTCCAGCTGTCATTTCTTTCTTCTGGGCAAACAAGGGGAGTCATATTTGCTAAATACATGCTTGGTGTCCCCATGGCTTTTTAGGGATCCCTCCCTTGTGCGCCACCGCGTCCTCGGCATCTCATTGTACCCCGGGTCGAGGCCTCTTGAGCCCTCCCGGCTTAATAACTTCTCAGCTTTCCCCCTCTGATGTTATTAAAAGATATTTAGCGTTTGGGGATTTCGATCCTGACCTTCTCTAATTATTGACACCTATTTAATTTCTCCTTTCATCCATGGCCAAGCCCTGGTACAGCTGCTGTGGCACATGGATATACATCATTGTTGCCAGCTCGAGCTGATTGGCATTCATGCTTGAGCGTCTTTTTATTTTCTCCTTGGATGCTGGGAGCAGCCCGAGTAGCTCGGAAACTAAAGAGCTTCATCTATTAGGCGTGACAGATTTGTATTCAGCGGTAAATGCCTGACCTTGCTCAAACTCCCTCATCCATTCCCATCGTCCCCCCCTCCTCCCAGATGAAAGATTCTGCTTAACTCCTGCTTCCTGTCTGTCGCCTTGGAAACGGGGACGAAGCGATGCAGCCGGAGAGAATAACTAATAAGAAAAATATCTCAGGCAGAGGACTAAAAAATGCCTTGGGAAGAAAGGCTGTGAGCCGACATGCGAGGAGCTTTCAAGAGGATGTTGGAGATGGTTAAACCCGAGGAATATAGTTGTGGTTTTGGCTGGGAGAGAGTTAACTCTTTTGTGAGCAACCAAACTCTGGTTTAGGTTCAGGATGGGAATGGTGTTGACGATGCACTGGTGAGTTTGGCTGTTGCTGAGTTCTCAAGACCTTTTGTGCTCCTCAAACCATCCCACCAGTAATGGGCTGGGGGTCACAAGGGGTTGGGAGGAGACCCAGGCCAGATTGGACAGGGATTTGAGGAGCTTGGGTCTCGTTGGAGGTGTCCCTGGCCATGGCAGTGGGTTGGAACTAGATGGTCTTTAAAGTTCTTCCGACCAAAACCGTTCTCTGGTTCCCCACTCGTGCCCCCTCTCATCTGTCCTGGTCTCAGCTGGGATGGAGTTAATGGTATGGGGTTGTGTTTTGGATCAGGGATGGGAATGGTGTTGACAATGCACTGGTGAGTTTGGCTGTTGCTGAGTTCTCAAGACCTTTTGTGCTCCTCAAACCATCCCACCAGTAATGGGCTGGGGGTCACAAGGGGTTGGGAGGAGACCCAGGCCAGATTGGACAGGGATTTGAGGAGCTTGGGTCTCGTTGGAGGTGTCCCTGGCCATGGCAGTGGGTTGGAACTAGATGGTCTTTAAAGTTCTTCCGACCAAAACCGTTCTCTGGTTCCCCACTCGTGCCCCCTCTCATCTGTCCTGGTCTCAGCTGGGATGGAGTTAATGGTATGGGGTTGTGTTTTGGATCAGGGATGGGAATGGTGTTGACAATGCACTGGTGAGTTTGGCTGTTGCTGAGTTCTCAAGACCTTTTGTGCTCCTCAAACCATCCCACCAGTAATGGGCTGGGGGTCATAAGGGTTTGGGAGGAGACTAAATGCAGGTTGCATGGGGCTTTGAGGAACTTGGTCTATTGGCAGGTGTCCCAGCCCATGGCAGGGGATGGAATTAGATGATCTTTAAGGTCCCTTCCAACCCAAACCACTCTGTGATTCCCCACTCCTGCCCCATCTCATCTTTTCTGGTCTCAGCTGGGATGGAATAAATTGCTACAGGGTTGTGTTTTGGATCTGAGATGGGAATGGTCTTGACAGCTCACTGGTGGCTTTAGTTGTTGCTGAGCTCTGAAGGAGTTTTCTGCTCCTTACGCTGTCCCACCAGCGATGGACTGAGAGGCACAAGAGGTTGGGAAGATACCAAGGCCAGGTTGGATGGGGCTTTGAGCTACCTGATCTAGTGGGAAGCATTCCTGCCCATGGCACGGGGTTGGAACTAGATGTTCCACATCTCTGCATTTTAATGGTTTCCCAGGTCTGAAAAAAAAAGAGTTTAGACTTCAGAGCAGCCTGTTCGATATCTGCCGAGGTTGGCTTGAGTTTATTGACGTAACGGTGCTGGCTGGTTCTAGCCCTGAGCCCGGTATTTTCAGCTCGCACTGACTTTTTTCCTGTCTTAAAGAATTTTGGGTGAGTTTAGGGTGTTTTTTTTCCACTGGAGTTACTTTCTTACATGTTTGGTACTTGATAAACTCCGATTTGGGGTGGTGAAGGCAATTTTTGGGACGTGGAGGGAGCATGGGGCCATGGTTATCTCTATCTGACCAACCACAGCAGTTGCTCCTATCTATCCTGGCCTTTTTGGGGTGATGAGAGGAATTTTTGGGACGTGGAAGGAGCATGGGGCCATGGTTATCTCTATCTGACCAACCACAGCAGTTGCTCCTATCTATCCTGGCCTTTTTGGGGTGATGAGAGGAATTTTTGGGACGTGGAAGGAGCATGGGGCCATGGTTATCTCTATCTGACCAACCACAGCAGTTGCTCCTATCTATCCTGGCTGATGGATCTGGTGGTGGAAGCTCATCATAGTGGCTTTGAAAAGAATTTCTAAAGCAGGACAGGGTGGCTGTATGAAGTGACACTTAAATTATTGTAAGGATCACAGAATGCTCTGGGGTTGGAAGGGACCTCTGGAGATCGAGTCCAAATCCCTCTCAAAGCAGGTCCACACAGAGCAGGTCCCACAGCAACGAGTTCAGGTGGGTTTGGAATGTCTCCAGAGATGGAGACTCCACCACCTCTCTGGGCAGCCTCTTCCAGGGCTCTGACATCCTCAAAGGGAGAAGTTCCTCCTCGTGTTGAGATGGAACTTGTGATGTTTCAGTTATGTCTTCTGCTGTCCCTGGGCACCACTGAAATAAGACTGGCCCCATCCTCCTGACTCCCACCTTTAGAGTATTTCTAGGTTTTGATCAGATCCCCCTCTGTCTTCTCCAGAGTCAAAAGACCCAAGTCCCTCAGCCTTTCCTCACCAGAGAGATGCTCCAGGCCCCTCATCATCTTGGTGGTCCTCTGCTGTCCCCTCTCCAGCAGTTCCCTGTCCTTCTTCTTGAACTGGGGAGCCCAGAACTGGTCCCAGTGCTCCAGCTGGGGCCTCCCCAGGGCAGAGCAGAGAGGGAGGATGACCTCCCTCCACTTGCTGGTCACACTCTTCCTGATGACCCCCAGGATGCCAGTGGCCTTCTTGGCCAGAAGGGCGCATGGCTTGCTCCTGGGCATCCCGTTGGCCACCAGGACTGCAGGTACATGTATATATAATGTATCTATATAACAATAAGAAAGTGGGCAATGCCTAAATAAAGTCTGTAGAAAGCTAGTGGTCTGCAAAGGATGGAAGAGCTGGGTGTGTTTCTCCAGGAGGAGGTTCACCTGGCTTTCTCCAAGATGCCTTGCGGTGAAACGTAAGTCATTTAAACCCGCTACTGAGCCCAAAATCCACATCGAATCCCGTTTTATGCTGCAGAGATAGAGCATCAAGAGGTGCCAAAGGGAAATCAGAGCTGCCTTTGGAAGGGGAATTTGGACCACCAGAGGGACTAGACGTCCATCTGGCAGGAAAAAACTACCTGAAAGGGATTTTATAGGGTTGGTTTAAGCTGAAATATTTTCCTTTAATGGGCAAGAATGATGTCAAAAAGAAATAACTAATAAATCAAAATTCTTCACAATTATATTTCTAAAGGAAAAAAAAATCATAGAATCATCCAGGCCAGAAGGGATCTCCAAAAGGTCATCTGGTCCCACCTCCCTGGAGTCGCAGGGACGCCCCCAACTAGACCAGATTGCCCAGGGCCTCGTTGATATCTGAAAAGATGAAAACATTCCGCCTTGTAGATACTGCTGTTTTTTTTGGAGATGCTTTCAGATGTTAAAATTGGGCTTTTGGAGAGGAGGGGGGTGGTGATGGTGGAGGGAAAGGTGTTTTCTTCTTCCAGGAGCTTTAGCGAGTTGGTAAAAAAGGCTTCCTATTTTTTGGCTTTTGCCGGGTTAGATCAAAAATCCTGGTTTGTGTTGCTGGGTTAACCCAAGGTATAGGAGGTTGGATTAGAGAGAATTCATTCTTCAGGAGCAACTGAGTGGAGGAACGCGATTCCCTCATGAAATCCTGGTCTCCACATTGGAAAGTCATGGGTTCGATGGATGGACCATTCGGTGGATAAGGAACTGGCTGGATGGTCGCACTCAAAGGGATGTGGTCAACAGCTCAATGTCCAAGTGGCGGCCAGTGATGGATGATGGTGTCCCACAAGGGTCAGTACTGGGACCAGTGCTATTTACATCTTTGTGGGAGACATAGACAGTGGGATAGAATGCACCCTCAGCAAGTTTGTTGATCACACCAAGGTTGGTGGTTGACACAGTGGAGAGAAGGGATGGCATCCAGAGGGACCTGGACAGGCTGGAGAGGTGGGCTACTGCAGATGGCATGAAGTTCAACCAAGCCAAGGGCAGGGTCCTGCACCTGGGAGGTGGCAATCCCAGGCACAAATCCAGGTTGGGCAGAGAATGGCTGGAGAGCAGCCCTGAGGAAAAG
>VZRU01011459.1:7681-24121 GCA_013398155.1 Pedionomus torquatus
TCCTTCCCTCCTTCCCTCCTTCTTTCTTTTTTTATTTGTTTTTTTTCTTTCTTTTCTATAAGCTGTCTATAACCTCTTATGTCCCTGCCCTAATTTATTTGAAAGGTCTTTTTGAGTCCAGAGCGGCAGAAGCTCCAACTCAGCATTCCCAAAGGGGCCCTTCCCTGGGAACCAGTGCTTTGGTTCCTTTCAGGCGCCAAAGCTTCTTTGACCGAGTGAATGCATCACTAGAGAAAGACAGCCTGACCATCAAATCAGCTCTACGTGTACAGAGACCACGCAGTACCTCCCATGTGCAGGCTAAGAGATCCACTAGTGTCCTAAATCTTCTAAAAGACAAAAGCATTACAGTAAGTGTTTGGTCCAAACTAGATATAGTTATTGGAATCAAGCAATTTTTTTTTATGTCATGTGAGAATATACTCTCCTTTGATCCCTTTCTCAAAGGTTTTTACTGCAACAAAAATTATGCCTATGTAGGATAATGGCTATACATAAATAGAAACATAACGTTTCCACTTGGGAATGAGTGTTGCACAGGAACAGGGCACTTCTGGTATTTTTTTCTCAGCACTTTTAATAGAGTTTTTTATTTCAGATCTTATTTCTTCTAGGTAATCCTCTCAATCAGCTCTACCAAATAGAAAAAAAAAATAAAATTCCTCTTTTACAGATACTGAAGGCAAAAAAGAGAAAGTCTAGGTAGTCAGCTGAATCCCATGGCAGAGAGTGTATTTCAGGGATGGGATGGAACTTCACGTCTCCTAATCCGTAGGCCAGTCCTTTGCCTGCTGGAAAACACCATTTGTTCACCTCCCACTTACAAAACACCTTTGATTCTTTTTTTGATATCTCCCTGTGTATGTCATTAAACACAAACCACCCATAAGATACAGTTTTTGCAAAGAATAGAAATACACTGGAGGGCAAAGGTATTTACTGCCCCTAGGAAGCCATACAGATCAAACTGTTGAAAGACATCAGTCAAAAATGCTACATGAGACTGGCAGGGACATTATTTTAAGGGCCTGTAGTGTTTTCCAGCTTGTGGTATTAGAGATGTCCTCAGGAAAGGACTGGAAGGAGACAATTTGGTTGCAGAGGAACAGCTAACAGCAGGAACATGCTAATTGCAGCTGGAAATAGGAGGAGGGAGAATTCATTTGAGTGGAAAATACTTAGTGAAAGCTCTGTTCCAGCCCCAGACACTTCTGGCAATATAGACTGGAATGCATGTTTTAAGTTTTGGTGATGTTTCCTTGCTCCTTCCCTCATACAGGGCACTGTAAGGAGTACAAAAGAAATAAATATTTCACTATGGCTGTGCAAAAGAAGCCTTGTTAGGTCTTCCTTCATCTCTTTATGCAGTACAGTGCACTTAAAAATGCAGATTAGGAACAGTGCCCAGCACTGAAATGCAGCTACTACTGAAGAAAACACAAAGACTTCTTGACCATGGGTAGAAACCTCAGACAATAGGAAGCAAAGAGTTAGTACACCTGCACAGAACTCCAGGAAGATTTTGTGTTTGGCCAGAGGGAGGCAGATATTTCTCTTTCTAATAAAATCTTGTGAGAAATCTGTCATATTATTTGTGATCAGAACCTGTATTTTCCATCCAGTCCAGGAGCTGACACAAAGACTGGGCAGTTTTAAGTGCTGGCTCAACACCAGAACAGCACAACCTTCATTCTTCTCTGAGAACTCTTAAAATTGGATTTTCAGGCACCCCTTTGTTGGTTAAGCCTAGCCTTTTGTACAAGTTTTAGCATCATACTCAGTGTTTTAATGGATGGGAAGGGACACTACAGTATTCATGAGCCAGTGTGGCTTCCAGAGCTCAGGAGTGACATTAAAAGACTAAGCTGTTCTGCATTTGTACATTTACAGTTTGCATTAGAAAAAAATATGCTGATGATATTAAGGGTTTGGTTTGGCTTTTTTTCTCTTAGAAATCAATCCTTTATGGTGCACCTCAGGAGAGATGGAAAGAGGTGGACTTCAACAGAGCCAAGATCGACCACAAAAGGCAGCAAGAGGAACAGAGGCAGCTGAAGAGGGAGCAGCAACAAGAGGCAGATGGCATCCGACAGCAGCTGCGCAGGGACAACCAGAGGTGATATCCACAACCTAACTGGTTTTTATTGTAAATGTTAGGAGTTTGGCAGTGTCTACTCCCTCAGTGCTGTCATTCAGTCTCTGAACATCATGCATCGTGTCTCATGCTAGTCTCTGCAGAGTGGTCATGGTAGTTTACTGATGGGAATAAAGTAATGCTTGAGGTATGAGGCAAGTGGGTACATGAGGACCTGTAGCTTTTAGCATTACCTCTGAGGGCAAACTCCCTTTAGTCTGTCTTCAGACGCAAAGACCTTTTGCCTCCCAAATCCCTGGTCCCTGCCCCTGGTCCCACAGTCCACTTAAGTTTAGGAGGTCCTTGCCCCCATGATCCACCTTCTTATAGAATGTTTGTTTAGAGTTGGAAGGGACCTCAAAGATCATCGAGTTCCAACCCCCCTGCCACGGGCAGTGACACCTCCCACTAGACCAGGTTGCTCAAAGCCCCATCAAGCCCAGCCTTAAACACCTCCAGGGATATTGCCCTGTGGCTCCACCATCAACAGCCACCCGTTTGTCCAGACTACACCTACACCCCCACCCACACAATTAAGTTCCTTGGTTCCTGGTCTTCAGGGCCAAGAACACACAGCTGCATCAGGTTATGTAGTTAGGTGAACAGATGACTGCGATTCACTGAGATCAGGCACCAGCTCATTTAGGGGTTTTGACACCTCTGTTTAGGACACAAGTTTAACCCTTGTTACCTAACAAAGAGCCCTGGGATATTAGCTGAGCACAGATTGTCAGAATATCTGCTTTGTGTCTTACGCACTGTCTTTTTCTTTTATGGCTCTTTCTTTCTGAGAAATTTTGTTTCGGAACCAGGCAGCAGTTGCGTAAGAGAACATTGCAAGGGCTTGAGAAACAGCTGGAGCACGAAGACAGAGCTTTGCAGCACATGGCACTGCTACGGGCTGCTGGGGCAGAGGAGCAAGAAGGAATCCTTCTTGTCAGAGGAGGAGAAGAGGAAAGCAAGTGAGAGGCTGCAGTTCTTAAAGACACAACATTTGCAGAGAGAGGAGATGCAGACAGAACGCAACAAAAGGAGCTTTGAACAAGAGAAAGAACGGCTGGTAAAGACAATTCCAGAAATGTTTCTCCTGTACTACCATATTTCCAGTAGTGGCACCATCCAGAGTATTTGCTTTTCACCTCTTTTATATCCAATATAATTCTATCTTATATAATCATAAATAAGTGAAGAGTGGCATTTTTTTAACATGTATGAAGATGAAGGATGGGAGGTAAAATTATCTATCTCTGTGGCAGGAGTCTTTCTGCATGCAAAGAATGAATTTCCATATCCACTTCTGACTTCTGCCAGTGATAATTGTGGATGAAATTCAGGGTGAAAGCTGGCTGTACAATTATAAGTGTCTTTATTTTTATGTAGGATTTTCTTAGGAGCAGAATGCAGTCATGGCAGGAAATGCTGGAACAAGAATCACAGGAGCAGGACAGGAAACAAAAAAGGCTTGAGGCTGCCAAAGTGAGAGTGTTCCAGAGCAGAGATCATTCATGCCGGAAGATGGAAAAAGAAGGCCAAAAACTCTGCGACCTCCAGCAGTACCTCAGAGAACAGAATCTTTTGATGCTGCGAGCATCACTGCTAGCGTAAGGCAGCTGCAGCATAGGTAAGCAAATCCTTGAGCAGTTCACAGGTCTGCTCTGTATCTTGTAGGTGTGAGTCTGTGCTGGAGCTTGGGTGCTTGAGTGCAGTTGTGGCAAGTGGAATTAGGATTCCTGGAGAAGTCTTTAATATCCTTTTTGTTGCAGCCAGAGTATACTTTCACTGCTCTGTCCTTTATGTGCCTTTCTTTCTGGGGTTATTAATTATTCTAGTCCATCTCTGTCAAACTCTTTTTCTGTGACCCTACTGATAGATCCAATTCTGCAACCAAGAGCTACCTTGGTATTTATGAAGCCCAGCCACAGTGCCGAGTTTCTGCCCCAAAGGCAACTGGAGGGGGCAGGTTTTTTCCATAGGACTCCAATGAGTCAGCACATGCAGCACGGAGTGGTGTTGCCTGAGGCTGGTCAAAGTGTCACCTCCAGAGGACTTGGGAGTTAACAAAAGGCATTAAGCCGGCAGAAGCTCTAGAACCTGGCAGAGAGGCATCAATTTGCAGCTGTTTTCAAGATGCTAATGATAGAGAAAGGAATTAGTTAAGTGAGGGTGTGGGCCATGCAATAGAGTGGGGTGTGAAGAACGGGAGTTAAAGGTTAGGAGAAACACCCTGGGAGAAGCACAGAGCAGAAACTCATTCCCAGAATGAGTCCCTCAAGTGAAGTCGTGCAAGCACAGGCACGAGTTATGTCCTGCTAATCCAAGCCTGCAGGGCAATTAAATACAGGCCTGAAAAGGCTTCTGCTGCTGAATGCTGGGAACTTTCTGCCCTGCTGTGTTTCTCCAGAGCAGTGCCACAGAAGCATCTTTTTTTTTTTTTAAGGTCAAGAACCACATAAAATAGGAAGTGTTCCTACGCAATGCTGTTCTATGACTTACCTTTCTACGTGAATGTTATATGAAATGTGGGGAAGGAGAGGTAGACACCAGCTGGATATTAAAAAATCCAAACCTGCAGCAATAAAAAATGTCCATGCTAAAATACAGAGCGAATTATCCACTGCTGTTTCCGTTATTAACAACTGGCTCTTGCAAGTTTCCCATTGCACATGAATTGCAGAGATCCATAGGGAAGAAGTCCCCATACTTGACACTGTTGTGGTACTTCCTGCCCAAACTGCTGCAGGGGGCAAGGAGAGGGATCCAGTGACAGGAGTGGTGCTTCAGAAAACCTTCCAGCTTGGACCTTAAACAAGCACAGATCTTCTACTGTGAGGGTGTATCTTCTGCTTGGAATGCACAGGCCGCCCACTTTGAGGAAGAATGACTTGTAGAAGCTCAAAATGCAAAAAGGAAGATATTCCTTTGGTAAAGGCTCTAACATTTTGGTTGTTTAAATTAAGGTCTGAAAAGATTATAACTTGCTGCATACATGGAAACTACATGTGAAGCAGTTTTGCACTTCAGACATGGAATTCTCTTATTTGGTGTAAGTCCTGTTTAAGTCTCTGGAAAAGTTGGCTGAAATTTGCTCAGCAAGGACATGGGTACCTGTGCCCAAAACCTGCTGAAATGATGGACTTGGTCCTGGCTGCAGAGCACTGCACCTGGCACCTCTACTCGCCCCAGCTGGGTGGAAATAGGAGGGGGCATCACACTACTGAGTGAAAATTTGTGCTGGCAACACATGGAGATTTTCTTTGATGTAAAGTTTGGGGGTTGCTCGCCTTTCTTCTGAGTTCTCCTTTATGCAAAAACCATGTGCTAGTTAAGACAATGGTGTACCTAGTTATGAGTTCCAGTCTAACTAGACTTACGGAAACAAGCCTAAAACTTAAAAGATATTAAACTCTACTGCTGCTTTTCATCCTTATGCATTTGAAAATGGAATACACAATGATTAAAGGAAAGTACATGAAATATGTTGAGTGGAATCTAAACTTATTTTTCAGACTTCATTTATGTATCATTAATCGTTATTTTATAATCACCATAAAACAGCAGATTGCCTGCTGATGTGCTTTCTCTTCACTGCCTAACCATCTGAAAACAGACCTCTGCAGCCACCCTGTGCTGCTGCTATTTCACATACAGTAGATCTGGGAATATATTTAATATTACAGTATTTCCGAATATGCATAGACTGTGTTTCTCACTGCTTAGAAATAGCCATAAAATAATTTCAATACTGCTGTTAAAATAACTGACTGTAAAAGCTATACATGATCTAGAGCTTTTACTAGCTTTATTTAATTTTAAATATTCACAATGTATTTTCCATCCATGAGGAAAATGCTCGGACTCTTGGTTTTACAGACTATTGGAAACAAAACCTCAAGTATTTGCATATTAGTTAAAATTTTGGGTTGACTAGAGTAAGACTAGGTGGTAGGAAGGAAACACAGAATAAAAATAAAAAAAAAAAGACATAAGACCAGTACCAATATTTCCAAAAGTTCTTTTATTCTGGATTTAGCTTTTCTGTCTAGGCAAATATTTTCATTTACTGTTTGTAATCCAAACTCCTATAGTATTGTGCTAGAGTACGGAAGTTTGAATAATGAGATTGGCTTGTCTGTTTTTATCATCCAAAATGACTAAGAACAGACCATTCCACACAGGATCTCAGAATACTCCTACAATAAAAGCAGAAGTTCAAAGTACAAAAGACAAGATTTATTGGCTTTTTTCAGCCTGAATTAGTTGCTTAGGTGGTGTTAGAACCTAATTTCTCATACCACGGTGACAGATAAGTCAGTAAATTATTTTTTAATATTGAGCTTGATATATTTCAAAACAGACTTGATCAATGAACAGCTTTTAAAAGACTTTTAGACAAGTAAGATGGTTTTTCTCATCAGGCTGCGGTGATCTTGGGCACCTAAACTACATGATATGTCAGCTTAAAAACTGCCAGAGCACATCAGCTCTTAGAACAGTGTATTGAGTCAGAATTCTCCAACTGCAAAGTCTCTCTGGTTTCTGGGACGGACCTCCTAATCTTCCCATGCCTGGTGCTTGGCTGAAACGACTGAAGGCAACATTTATGGAGAGTAACCACTGCATGGAATTTTGCTGAGATACACGTGACTTCCTGCTTTCAGCTCCTTTGTCAGCTCACAGATGGCATAGGTAACACTGCACAGCGAGAGGGCAACAGCCACAAGAGTCTATTCAAGGACAGAAGCTGCGGTTTTAATGAGCAGTGGTTTAGCTGCCTCTAAGATGTCCAGTTCGGGGTCCAGTGAACGACCAAGACCTTCCAGAACCATGATGGCAAAGATGATGGAGGCAAAATTGCTCTCGAGCTTCACCTAGAATGACAAGTGACTAAATTAATTCAATGGACCTAATTTTTATTTTTTTTTTCCCCTGAACCCATTCCACAGAGGTACCAGCTCTGGCTAAGCTGAGAGGGAAGGAAAGAAGCTGGGGAGAGCATACTGCAAGTCCATCATTTAGGTTTCAGAACACACTGAAATCCAACAGCAGACCCAGAAATAAGGCAACAGCTTCAGGGTAAGTGCCCTAAGGGAACCCAAGAGTTTAACTTCCAAGATAGAGAATGGGATTATTTTATTTTTTTTCCTTCCCTACTGGAATAGCAGGAGCTTAGGTGTGCTCACCACTGCTAGTGCAGCTATAAGCTGCAGTAATACACAATGTCCTTGAACGCATGTACTAGTGTAAGGGGGATCACCTCCTAAACGGCCATGAAAGACTGCCACAGATCACAGAGGAAAAGATCCCTGGCTCTGCATGTGAACAAAATACTCCCCGGTTCCCAGCCAGGCACCAGGTTTGCTTCAGGGCATTAGAATTGACGGATTTGGGAGACTTGCTTTGCAAAGGCCTAAATTATATTTCATGTTATTAGAATCCAATTTAATGAGGCTTAATAACAAAAACCTCTAACCTCTAACTAAGGAATGTTTAGCGGGACCTGTTGCGGGCTGGGAAGCCCTGTGGCTGACAACCTTCTCATACCATCTAGTTCAGGATACCATAGGTGCGTTGATTTCCAAAGTTATTTGCAACTGTGGAAAGCTGTCCACTGAAATACTATGTTATAAGAAGGAATCTCTGTTCTGTGAGCAACTCCTCGCTTTTGAGGTCTCTAATAAACCACTAAAGTAACCTAGCACTGTTAGACAGCCATATATCAAGAAAGAGGTCCAGGGACTAAAACATGCAATGAGACGTAAGTGGAACATGGTTTTCATTTTCTGCTTCTAAGGGTTTAAAAGACAGAGAAAAAACTATGTGTTACAGCAACATTCCTTTTAGTAAATAAATAAAAATCCTTTTAGTAAAGAATATGAACCATTAAATGGAGTATTAAAACAAAATCCAACAAAACAGAAATTAGTCTTAGTAGTGTGTGTTTCAAGGTCTGAGAAGCACTATGCCTGCAACACCTGGATACAGTCCTGCAGTCCCCCTCCTACCAGCTCATTTCAGAAGTCAGCATCCCCCTCCTTGTGAGCCCTTCATGTTCCCTGTAGTTCTCCCTCCCCAAATGAACTTCCAGCTATTCAAGGCAGACAGTGACAGGACCTCACCTTATGGGTCATCAGTAGTTTAAAGACATTCGAGAGGAGATTTGCCACCTGAAGCTGGAATACAAAAGAAGTTAACAACTGATCAAAAAAAACGTGGTCAAGAAGACTGAGCCATGTGAGCAACTTCCCCATCCCTGGAAGTGTTCACGACCAGGCTGGATGGGCCTTTGAGCAACCTGGTCTAGTGGAAGGTGTCCTTGCCCATGGCAAGATCTTTCATGTCCCTTCCAACTCTAACCATTGTATGCCTGGCAGGGTTCTTCTCAGCTTTTGTTAGCATTTGGTTCTGGTGATAGAACAAGATTATTGGGCTGAAAACTGCCAACATCAAGGTATGATTCCCCCAACCCCATCCAGGAGAAGGAGTTCAGCTGTGACCCACAGTTGTGCTTACTTGCCAGCCCAGGAAGGCTGAGAATGTCTGACCTTGCAGCAGTACACAACATGAACTAATTTGCTCAACAGCACCATACCACACCCACTGAAGTGCCCAGGCTGGCCTTGGCTAACAGGATGCAAGTTGCAACAGCAGGTTCAGCAGCTCCTTACAACAAAGAACTCCCCAAAAAGACCCACAACCAAACACGTGGTTTCTTAATTAGAAGGAAATATGAAAGGATTTTTTTGACTTTTGCTGCACCTGAGAGACTAAAAGTGCCCAGTACCAGCTGGCGGTGTGGATGAGATCAGAGCTGGCCTTTCCACATGGACCATTCTGAAAGCCAGGTTGCACTGAATTGCAGGTAAGTGAGGGTGGGACATGGTTTCAGCACTTGCCTTTCCTAGGGCAATGGTGTTCCCCCGGACTTTGGTCACTAGTTCTGCCATCTCAGCTTTGAATCGCTCAATGTCCTGGCACTGGTTAGCACGGGCATGATGAAGGATCAGTTCTGCCACCCTCTCCCCCTGTGAAACAAATTGAAAAGGAAAATCAGAACTTGATCACTGGTGCCAGCAGGCCTACAGGGAGCTGCATGTCACTGTCCCTGGAAAGACCCTGCCACTCCT
This sequence comes from Pedionomus torquatus, assembly GCA_013398155.1. NCBI lineage: Eukaryota > Metazoa > Chordata > Aves > Charadriiformes > Pedionomidae > Pedionomus > Pedionomus torquatus. Next base: position 16,940 of record VZRU01011459.1, read on the forward strand.
TTTCCCTGGAGGAGGTGTACTGCAGGGAGAACTCTCAGGGCCATGCCCTCATGTTCCAGTAATGGAGACCCAATAAATCAATAGAAGCAGGTGTGGGAAGAGCAGAACTAGTCCAAAAGTCTGAGCTGGTATCTGGCAAAACCCTGCTTATGCTTTCTTGCGGGCCTTGTAAGGTAGAACACAACAAGGACATCTCTCAGGTGGTCAGGAGAGGTTTCAGAGGGAAATATAAAACCTACAGAACTGGCATGTAAGGAAGGGCATATGTTGACCTCCCTTAAGGGCTACGTCCAACCTTCCATTTGCAAACTGTGGAGGAAGAGAAAGCCGATTCTACATTACGAGATACTTGGTGAGAAAGGCTTTAGAGCTTTTCTTGGAAAAAGACGACGATATACAGAGCCAGAGGTCCTAGGTTTGGCCATGAGACTTGCTGTAGATGTTTTTCACCTGTAGATGGTGAATTACGCTCAGCCTATGCAATCAAATGTTTGTACTTTTTGCTTGTTAGCCAAGAATTATGTCTGGCAGCACAGGATGGGCCTGAATTCAAAGATTAGAACTGACACCTCAGAATGCTTTGGCAGATACCTGGAGATAAGCTAGTGAGCCATCCAACCCACAGCTAAGCAACTGCAACATACAAGTATGAACGCAGATGCTTGTTCTCGAAACAAATGGAAGACATCAGGACTGGACTCTCCAGTCCATTTGAGAGTGTATTTTAAGTACATGGGAAGGAGGATAAAGTAGTTCCCCTTATACAGAGGAACCTGGCAGAGGCCAGACCCACCCCAGTCCGTTTTGCTTCCTCTTCTCTGCAGACGCTGACACAATGGCAAAATAGAGGATGGTGTACAGGCTATCCAGCAGCAAGGTTGCAGAAGGAAACATGTAGAAGAGCAAGATGTTAATCCCATGCCCTCCTCTTCTTTAGCAAAACCTGGCTGATTCTGCAACAGTCTCAAACGCAAGAGGCTCCCAGGCAGTCCTAAATTGCATCAGAAGCACTTCTAACCAGGGAGTGGCAGCCACTGCTTCCTATTTAACACCTGTTTCCTGGGCCACTGAAATCACTCCACTCCAGCAGCCTGCTTGCTGTAGCTGACCACCTTATCCCTGTCTCTGGTACAGCTTTCATGCTAGCAAGGCTCCTTTCCCCAGTTAGGGATGCTTGTAAGGGAAAATAGAGAAAAAAATACCACTTCAGCCATCAGACTGTCCAGCTGCCTCCATTCCCCACCCTTAGCTCCCCAGCCCCATGACAGCAGCCTCACCTGTCCCTGGACCACAGCTGTGAAAACCGCCCGGAAGTTCTGCATGTCAGCGCTCTGCAGCTCCGCCACGATGCCCGCGTCCAGTAGCACCAGGCAGAGCCGCCTGAGGGGCGGCTGCACTTCCACCACGAGCGTGTCACACAGGTCCACGATAGCTGTCTGTTCCTTGCAGCTGGTGCTGACGTGGGCCGTGCCTTGAACCAGGATGTTCCCAGGGTGCAGGTCAGCATGGACAAAGTTGTCAACAAAGACCTAGAGAACATGCAAGTCTCAGAGAAGCTCATTCCAACCAAATCTGCCAACACCAAAACCTTGAGGCAAACGGCAGAGGTTTGTCCCTGGTCTGTTTGCTGTCATTACTAATGTGCATCACCCTGGGCAGCAGCACAGCAAATAGCTTCTGCGGGAGACCAGCTGTGCTGAAGTAGTATGGGTGCAACTTACTCTAGGGGAGTCAGCAGAGCTGCGTGAAGCAATCCAGTGTTTCATAGAGTTCATTTAAGACAGCCAGAAGTCCCCACAGGGAATGGTAGCACTCTCTGGCAATTAATCCTAAACTGTGGGCACACTGGTTGTCCCTGACAAAGAGTAAGAATAGGCCATTTGCCATTCAGTAGCGTGGATTATAGTAAATGGGTTAGGTTTCTCTAGTCCAGGACATCAACCCACATTATAACTATATTGAAAAGCAAGGAAAACAAGTTAAGAGAAAAGTGCATGTAGCACTTCTCTGCTTCTGCTAGTAGCTAGTAGCAGAAAGGACAAACAAGAGCACAAGCACAGGACAGTACTTCCTCACTAACCCTTCTGGCAACCTGGGATTGCAGGACTTCCTGCCCCAAGGAGGTTAGCTTTGCATTTCATGGATTTCTCCTATGAATTTGTGCAATTGCCACCTAAAAAAAATAGAGCTGTGTGAAAAAAAGAAAAAAAACACAGTTTTAGGCGTTGCCTAAAAAAACCCAAACTGATACAACAAGCTGATTGTTTCTCTTTTGAGAAACAATACACAGTAGATCCATCTTCACTCTCATGCACGCATGAGTGCATATATCTCTGTCATAAGCTACTAATTTCTCTGCTTTTCAGAGAAATGGAAAAGAGTCCACATTATTTCACCAGTCCGGTATGGAAGCTGTTCTACACCAGTAATCATCCTGGCTGCCTTCCTTACCACCTCTTCTAGTTCTGTTACAGCTTTTGAAATTGAGGGTTCTATAGACAGCAAGGGACTAGAATGGCACAGAGTATTCAAGAAACAGATATTGGTTTAACTTACAGCCATAATGTTGTTTCTTTGATCTTTAATTCTTTTCAACTCCTAAAATTTGGGCTTTTTGCTTGCTCCTAACCATTGAATCCAATGGTAGCACAGAACTACTCTAGTTCCACCCTTGCTTTTCTGAGCAGTAGAAGGTATTTCAGAGTCTGTCATATTACAGGATCAGAACTGCAAGCCTTGCCACTGCCCTAATGTGATGTTGCAGGTATCAGCTGAATTTCATCTGTCACTTACTACCCACGCAACTCAGTATTGTGAGGTCCTTTTGCAACTCTCCCCTGCTAGTTCTCATGGCTCCTCAGAAGCCAGCCGTGTCACCTCTCAACACTCCCTTCCAGGTAATTTATGATTATTTCAACCACAAAAGAACCAGGCAGCCAGAAGCTGGATCATAAGCAGAATCTGGCCAGATTTGTTTTCTTTACTCTGTGTTTAATTCTTCCTTAAAAAAGGCAGTTTTGGAGAAAGGGTCAATAAATGAAGAAACTAACTAGCTGTGTTCCCTGTGAGTCACATCCACAGTCTCTGTAGAGAGCATGATATTTGTTAATTACATTGCACTTTATAGCACTTGGGCAATATGTGAATATTCACTAAATGGATTAGTAGGTTTCTAAAGCAATGCACTAATCAAGTTGCATGGGAGGACCCTACTTCGTATAAGCAGATCACCCTTCTGCAGTGGAAGAGGGTCCGTGTCAAGAGACTCCAGCAGTGGTGTATCTTCTAGCCCAGGCTTTATTCAGGCCTTGTGTCACACTGCACAAGAAGTACAGACCCTCCCTCTGCCCATTGAGGAGCTGCACAGCGGCCTAGCAGCACAAGCCCTGGGTTACCACAGATACCTGGCATCCACAGGCTGGTTCCAAAAGACACAGCTGTACATTTGAATCCATGGGGAGAAGGGTAAGAGCCATGGGAAGCAAACAGGTTCTCTCTTTAGCCATATTGTCTTATTACCCCAACTGAATAACTTCTGCAGGAAAACCACCTTCACTTCCAGCCCCAGCCAAGCGCCTACCATTTTTAGCAGCATGTCCATGCCCATCTTTGCAAGTTTCTGCCTCAGCTCTGTAGAGATCTCTGCATGCAGGTAGCGTGAAATAGGCTCACTCTCCTGAAATAAAGACAGAGCTGGAGTCAAACACAGGTACCAAGAGCTGAGGGAAGGCAATGAGAATAGAAAGGGCCTCCTCAGTAGAGACTGTATCTAGTGCGATGGAGAACATAACAGAAATGAGGGTTTTTCCTTTTGAAAGAGGGTGTGATACAGCCTCTGGCAGAGATACTCTTGCCAGGACCACATGCACAAAAACTGAGAGTAACTTTGGTCTGCAACTCAAACATCCAAAAGGGAAGTGAGGCATCAGAAAGTGTCAGATTGCTGAGCTCTTTGCTTTGACCCACCACAGAGGACAGCTGAAGCACGGTGTTGGCTTTGCAAAGCACAGTCAAGCACATGGTGGTTGGACACACTGCTGGTTTGCTTGGTTTCAGGCCAAGCATTTGCTTCTATATGGAGTTGTCTGCCCCCTATCTTCTGGGATGTGCTGCTTACAGAGAGTGGAAGAGACACTGAGGAAGGCCACCAAACTCTAAGTAAGTGAGAGAAAAGCATCTTCTTGCCTCTGGTCACTCCTTCTCAAAAAATCCACCTCCATGGCATGTTCTCTTAAGGGCCTTCTCACTGCTACCATGGGCCCCAGACCCTGCAATTCTTACCTCAAATGTCTCCACTAGAACATCTGTCGTTACCAAAGGCCGAAGGGGAGTTGGAAACTTTACAAAATCGACATCTAGGAAATTTTTTCTGAAGCGTTCCAGATTCCTGGCTTCATAGCGTAAGTCAATCTCAAGGGAGAAAAAGAAAAAGCAAGTTGGAAATTAGATTGAATTAGAATTGAATTTCATCTTTTCTGATAAAAGAGTTGAAGAACAGTCTGGGCAATGGATGGTCCACAACCCAGCATGTTCAAAATATGGGTGACTCTTACTGTAGGCACGGTGTCTCAAAAAAGACCAGGACTGCATTATTTTCAAGGGTGAGACAGATGCTGAAGCAAAGCTTACTGTCCAAATAGCAAGATAGGCAGACAGGGTAGAAAAACTGCAGCCCCAGCCTCACTTTGCAGATAGGCAGCTGTAGCAGGAAGAAACTTAATGTAACATGCACAAAATAATCCACTGTGCAAAGTCCTGACCCTAGCTCTTCAGTGACCCAGTGCCTTGACACAAGGGCATCTCTCCTGCCCACCGTACTGCTCAAGGAGGCAGGATAGCTTTGCCTCGCATCCCTCATCTGGCAATGGGAAATATCCCAAGAATACTTCTTGTTCTTTCAAAAAGAAATGAAATTACAACAAGCCTATCAGATGCTCTCCTACTCAGTCTTCACTGCATCCACCCAAAGCTTTGCCAGACTAAACTGATACTAATGACCTCAAGTTATATCTGAGTACAGTCAACAGTTTACAGCATTCGTTTACTCTGTAGAATATTTTTACACCAGTAGAAAAGAATTAAAGCTTTCAAGAAGCTTATAACAGACTTCAGACTCAGCAATCTAGACAGAGAAACGAAACGAGCAAGTAATGGTTTGTTTTAATAGAAACATAAGCCTGTAGTGGAATCTTTGCAGGTTTGGTAGTAAGGACATTTCAGAACTGTGTCTTTAGAAAACATTAGTGAATCGGGACATGTTTTCAGATCTATTTGCAAAGCTTAAATTCACCAATATTATGACTCTGATGATAATACAATATAGAATGTATTATTAAACTATGTGAAGGTATATTAGTTATGCGAGTACATACACCTCAGTGCTAACAAACGTGACCAGCGACTACAGATTGCAAACATATGTGTAGGACTCATTTGGAGAGATTCTTTTCTAAGGAGAGGTCTCTGACCAGTGGTTGTCTTTCACAGTGCTACAAAAAGGACTGCAACTATGGCTAGCTAGCTATTCTAGCTGTTCACGAGAAAACATACTCAAAGTTCAGAAAAGATTTTAGATCTAATAAATATCTAGATTGTTAGGTTTTTTTCATTGCTTTGCTTTTTCACTCTGTGAGCTTTCCTACAGTACCTTTTGTGACTGATTAGAATAAAGAACAAGCCTTCATCTATCCCTTTAAAAAGTAGTGGTATGAACACAGTTAGAGCCAGCTAGTAGCAAAACAAAGCACCGGTTTGTTTCAGTACATGGGGAGCATGGCATGGCACACACCTGCTGAATCATAAGCTTCTCAAACTCCTCCACAATCTCTGTCAAACTGAGCCACTTGAATCCAGGGAGAAGTCCAATGATGTGGCTACCCATCTTCATAAGAAACAGATCCATCTGGACTTGGTGGACTAGCCCAGGGTGTAGGACCTGCGCAAGAATGAATGGTGGCAAGATCAATTCCCCAGATGTTGTAAAAAGGACGGTCCATTTCAATCAGCTAAAGCGATGTATTCCAAATAGACAGAACCCAACCTGAAAAACTAGGCTTCCCCAGCTAGTCCATAGAATAATTCAGGTTTTGCCACGGAATAAACTGTAAAGAAATGAATTACAATCCTCAAATAGAATATATCTGGAGCCAATGGTCTCACCCAATGCCATTTTCCATTGCTTTTGCACTTCCACCCTCTTTATGCCATGCAGTACTGACTAGTATTTGGAACAGTTCAAAATGTAGTATTTCTTTAAATAAACTTTGCTGGAAAGAACTTATCTGTTCCAGTTTTCTTCATTTGAGGAGAAAGGGGGTTTCATTTTCTGGAAGGTGAAACCAAGCTTAATGTTCATAATTTGAATATAAACTGGGCCCTTGCAAGCATTTCTGGTATCCACATACCACATTAAAGGTGCCATAGGCAGTAAATATATTCAGGCTCTCCAGGCTGGGAAGAGCTGTGACCACCACAAAGCTGGACTGCAGCTGCCTGGTAACCAAAGCACTGAGAGAAGAGGCTGAGGGAGCTGAGCATCATTTCTCTTGCTCTATCTGGCCCATGACAGCTTCTCATCTCTTTGGGAACCAAAATCTGGTTGGCTTTGTCCAACACCCTCCATTTTCATACATCTACTGGCTGGATGCACGACTTACTTTAATGGCTACAGGTGTGAGATATCTGGCTGCAGAAGGATTTGCATTCAGGCGTGGTTTGGCCATGTGGTCCTTAAGGGGCGTCTCACTCACTGGACTTCCCCTGGAGCAGTCTGCTGGGCTCTGCTCCTCCCTGCTCCTCTCATCCCACATCTCCTTGCTCTTCCTCTTCCTCAGCCACCTGAGGAAGCCTCTAAAGCCTGACACTTCCCACGCTTCAAAAGCGGACTGCAACTCCGAGCGCTGTGCTAGCTCCTTGGCCCCGCAGCCAGCGATAGCTGTGAGGTCAGCATAGGCTTTATACACCTGGGCAACGCAACCCGAGCCGACCGGCTCCTGGCTTTGGAACTTGAGGATGCTTGTCCAGTCCTCACCGAAGGCCTTCCTCAGGAGCTCGTCCGTGTGGCCCCAGGGGTGCGGGCTCACCTCAACGTGCAGCTTGGAGAACTCATCGCAGAAGGCCTCAGAGAAGAGGTCCCTCCGGGTGCTGGCCCACTGGCCCAGCTTGACGCAGGTGGGGCCAGCC
>VZRU01011459.1:26124-117423 GCA_013398155.1 Pedionomus torquatus
TTTCTCCCGGTAAGGCGTTTTGCTGCAGAAGGGGAAAGCGGGGGGCGACCCCCCGAGCCCTGCTGGCCGCTGGGAGCAGCCGCCGCCGCTCGTCCGTGCCGCTTTGCCGCCGGCACCGGGAGCGCTGCTGCTCCCTCCGGCCCCGCCGGAGCGGCTCTCGGCCCCGGGAGGGTGGGAGAAGAGCCGAGGAGGGGCGGGGAGGTCGTCGGCCCCGCTGCCGAACAGCCGGCCCAAGGGGTTCGGGAGCCGTGGGGCGGGGGAGCGGAGGCAGCCCAGCCGCCCACCGTGGGGCCCCTGGGTGGCTTCAGCCCCGCTTCGGGGTCCCGCGACGGAAGAGATGGGGAAACGCTGAGTAAATGATCTGGGGAAAGCCCGGGCCCTTAGCCAGAGCAAACGGCAGAGTCCCCCTCAATTTCAGTAAAACTCCCGATTTCCTCTGTGATCGCTGCTCTGCATTTGGCTCTTTCTGCTCTCGATAGCCGGCTTTACTCTTGCTTCGCCTTCAGCGGGAGGAAACATCTTCCTTTGGGTGCAGCCCGTAGCTAGCAGACCGGCATTTCTGACTCCTACTTGGGACCCATAAGAGTGTTCCCCTGTACTGGGGACATGCCAGCTTGCCTTACTGCCGTGGCACCCAGGGTAGATGAGTGCTGAGGGGTTAGGCATGGAGTTGGTGGAAGGGAGCAGCGGTTGGGAAGGGGAAAGGGAATTTACAGCTGTCTGCTGCAGTAGTCCCAGGGTGTCAAATGCAAACCGGAGGGTAAACTGCGAAGTGTATTTGGGATGTTTTTAGAGGTTTGGGTTTTATCAGTCTCCAGGGAACCTGGCTGTTGATGGTTGATGCTGGAAAAGGGTGGAGGTCTAGGGAGGACTGTTTTCTGACTTCTTGGGGCTGTACTGGAGCCTCGAAGAAGCAGATAATTAGTACTAAGTGCGGGGTGGTTAATCCTGCTCTTTACAAGACCATAATTTGTTTCCTGGACAGGTCAGGAAGTTGTACAGGAGCTGTTTCTGACCCGAAGTTGTTTCCAACTGCCTTTGCTCTTTCCATTTAAGCAGGGTTGTTGCTTTTGGAGAGGAGCATCTCCAGCCTGCAGCTCAGAAGGGAGAATAAAGAGAGGGGCAGAGGGATTTCCATTGGGCTTTCACTTGTTACTGGGAGGGGAGCTGCTGGTGTCAATGGTGGATTAAAGACCTGTTATCTGTGTTTCCTGCCACCTTACTGACCGCTCATTCTCGGTGTGTGGTAGTGAAGTCCAGTAAAGTGTACTGGCTCTGTTTCAGAGCCACCAAAAAGGGAGTCGTTACTGCATCCTGCCACAGGAAAGGAATGCGTTTCCTCAACCCTTGTGTTGTATTCTGAATTGTTGTAATGGGGGTAGTTGTTTGTGGGGTAACTTGTTTTTTGTTTGGGTTTTTTGTTGCTGTTATTTAGTTGAGCTTTTTTAAATAGTACAAACAGTGTTTCAGTGTGTGAGAATGAACATCTGCCATGTTGGGACAGACTTGGAAACAGCTGAAAACTCTTTTAAGTATGGAAAAGAGAGGAAGGCCACAGGATTTCCCAGGGTAATACAGCATCTCTTTGAGAAACGGAAGAGAGAGCACTGAAAACAAAGGGCGCTGGAGTGACCTGGGATGTGAAAAACAGGCTAAAGATTTATGGCTCAGCTGGGACCTCTCTCTGCCTCTGGGTGAGAAGTTTGTGTGCTGAAGCCTGTGCTGTTCTTTGGCATATTCCCTGTCCTGACAGGCAGCACAGAAGTGCTCCCTGTTCATCAGCTCAGATTTCCAAGCACTATCCTCCTTGTAGACCACAAGTGCATGTGGAGTGTCCCTAAGTGCTGCTTGCAGTAGTGTCCCCAGTTCACTGCCTTGGGAAATCTTTTAGGACATTTTGTCTGTGGACACTGCCACGTGATGGTTTCTGTTCTTCAAAAACAAGAAGGGCCTTTAGATCCTTTGTTGAGTGCTTACAATACGCTTGTCTTTCTCCCATGTCTGGTATATTTATGTGTTAGAAATGTTCATTTTGACAAGGAGATGATAAATAAAGACCATGTAAGCTGCAAGGCTGTGGTCTTCAAAGGTAGTATTAGCTCAATAGGAGCTTTTCCACTGAGTTATTCTGCGTATCAGCTATAACAACAAATTCATACGGACGGCAATCAAAACCTCTATTGTACTGAGTGCTCTGGGGACAGAGACGTAAAGGCAGTCCTTGCCCTAGGTTTAAGAAATTCTCCATTCAGATCTTTATGCAAACAGAGACAGGGTGTTAAACATGGGGAGATGCTCGGCATTTCAGAAGTGCCTGGCAAGGGTTGTGTTCTTTTGGATCCCCCTGTATACATCGTCCATGGCAGTGGGTTCTCTTCCTTTTGTGGCACCTGACACTTATTTCCTGATTGGAACTGTGCTGAAGCTGCTCCTTCTGCCTAAGTGGAGGCCAGATCAAGGGGAGAAAAGGCTCTGTAGTGCACCATTAAGCCTGTGAGAATGGAGAAAAAACCTCTCTTAAGCTCTTGTTGAGGCTGGTTAATTTTGATGATCAGCTCTCTTAAGCATCCAGAACTGGGGTATAAGCTCTTTAGGGAAGCATTTTTTAGCGGAAGGATTTAAGTACTAGTGGCTGATATGTCTTTTGGCAGGATCCCAAGAGCTGGCTGGAAGAGGCCTCTACTATGAAGGAAATGCTGAAATAGGACTTTTAATGAACTTGCATAGCAGTTCCTAAAGGACTGAGAAGACTCTCCACAGGGAAGAAGGGAGTGGGATGTAGCTAGAAAGAAATTCCTTTTTGCCTTAGAGTTCTAACAATAAATGAGTGAACCCAGATTTACCTAGATACAGCTCAAATAACATTGCGCCTGAGGGGTAGTCATCTGTGAGCACTGTTTCACCACCAGAAGGCTGGAGAAGAGACAGTGTTTCCTTGGTTGTAGCTCTGAAGTGTAATGGAAAAGACAATAGTATCCTTCCCTTGCTTCTGGGATTTTTCTCTGGCTTTCACTTCAGCAGCTTTACCAACTACTGGAAATGAAAGTGCAGGCTGAAATCTGTGAATGTGCATGCCCTTTGGTGATGGTTTCAGCCCAGCTTTTAATAAAGAGCAATGCTTTAATTTTCTGTGTCGTGCTCAGCCATGTGTATGCCATATGATTGAACTCCAAGCTAACGGCTTCATGAAGGCTGTGCTTTTGAAGTGTAGGCTTCCACGGGAGCTTTGGGTGATCTTGAAGTTGGGTGTCAAAGACAAGCTAGAGTCCCTGGAGCTGCTGACCCTCTACAACCTGGGTTTTCGACGTAGAGCTGTGTCCTTGTGTGGAAGCCTGTCTCAGGCTGAGGGTCAGTTCACAGTTTCTATTGTTGGTATGGCACTAGAAGGCATCACCACTATCTTATGTAAGTAAATACTTATAGTTCTGTAAGCCAGTCTTACGCAAGTTCTGTTCCAGCCTTCATGTGGTTTAGCACCTAGTTGGGTCAAGGTGGACATAGGACTGGTAAGTTGAAAGTCTTAAGTCCTCCGTCCAGTTGCTGATCAGAGCAACAGATAGTTGCCTGGGGCTCTTGCGAGTCTTCGCCTGTACGTATCTTTTAATGAACCAGAAGCTCAGTGGGAACTCACAGCATAAGAGCGTGCTGTGAAATGTCTTTAGCGCTCTGCCATCATGATGGTCCAATCCCTACTGTCTCACCATGGCTCTGAGCAGTTCTGAACCATATCAGGTCCAGCCCATCACTGTTGCAGAGGCAGTAGTCTGGGGATAATTCTGGTGTGATGGCCAGGGTAATCCTATTTTGAACCTCCTGGGTTTGAATTGCTCCAAGGTAAATACATTGCCTAAACATTTGGTAGTGAAGTGTGGGGTGCCACGAATGTGCAACAAAGACCCCAAAATGGGGTTCACAATAAATCTTCCTTGCAAGAAGTTTGAAACATTTGGACTTCTTTCTTTAATTCAGGTAATGTGTACTGGTTTTTTTCTGCAAATAGTACTCAGTAAAGCTGAGGCATCAAGTGTAGTTGCAAATATGGAAGCTCAAAAAAGTGATGTCCTGCTGGAATAAAATCTATGAGTGCTGGTATAATCTTTGTCCTTTGTTTCAGTGCTGCTGCTTCTTCCCAGGTTAGGGAAACGAGCTGCAGCTGGCATGCTATTAGTTCCAGGGATTTAACAGGGCAGATTTAATAGTTGGAGTGGTGATTAAAGGTCAGTTTCTACTAATTATGCTTGTTAAGACTTTGTACATCTTTGAGGCTGCCTTGTACATTTTGGGTGAGGTCATCCTGCTGGTGCTGGGATGCTGCCAGCCAGGTAGCCAGGTTTGCTTGTGGTCTCCTGGTTTTCTTTTTTTAATTGCTCGTGCAAAGGAGAATTTGGCTTGAATGTTACCCCTTATCTCTATGTGCTGTTACACGTGGTCCTTCGCTGAATGTGAGATAAGTCTACGTTGGCCATCTGACGAGCAGCTCATGGCTGGCTGGGATAAAAGGCTTGTGTTGCTCATTGGAAGCGGGGGGAGGGTGCCAGGAGAAGAGGTGATTATCCTGGGACCAGGCTGCCATGTTCAGCCTGGGCAGGAGTCACTGTTCCTCAGCCCCTCTGTGCTGCAGCCAAAGCTCTCACTCAGCCCAGGGCTGCTGGGCTGGGAACCCGCAGTGTTTATGTGATGAAAGGGAGCAGAAGATGGCTTTTCCTGAGTACTGCCTTTGCCCATACATGTGTTGGCCCAGAGCCAGGATGGAAACTCTCTCCTCATGAGCAGAGAGAGGGAGATGGGAGGGGCGAGAGACGGAGAGGGGCCCAGAAGCAGAGGGAGTTAAAATAAAAACACTAACCCGTGCAGAGAGAAAAGCCTCCAAGAGATGGGCCTGGCTGTCCCCTGGGTTCTTCACGCAGTTGGCTTTGCATGCAGTCCTGGTGAGTTCTCACCTAGGAGTATGGGTATGGGACTTGGATCATTTTGAGATGTGTGATGGAAGATCAAAGTACAAGGAGGGAAGCTAGATGGGTAAGTTAGCTGTTGTTTGGCTCTATCTGTGGTGCCTGAAGTGGGGTTTGTGAATTGATACTGGTGCTGTGCCACTAAAAAGGTAGATACTGCTGCATGAGCTGTTGAAGGGGCATTACTTTGTTTTTAACTGGAGCAAGCCTCGTCTCTTCTGTAAAATAATATCGCTAATGCTGATGGAGGTTTGTTTTACTGGTCTTGTTTCTTCTAGCACATGTACAGCAGAGAGCTATGCATCTGGATTGAGACTAGTGTAAGATAGGTTCTGTGAATAGATGCTGGTAGCTGTATTTTCCTTTGCCCAGCTCCTCATTAGGCATCATGGTAAGTAGTCAGATTTGCTGTCCAGTTCGGCATACCAGGTGACAACCTTGCTTGGAAGGGTCTTGCCTTGGTTAGATGTGTGTGCAGGAGACTGCTGGGAGAAAATCTGGTTTTGGAGAAGCAGTCAGAAAAGCTTGGCTCTGAGCTTGTTTGAAGATCTGGCCAAGGCACTTAAAATGTTGAGAGCTGGTGATGGTAAGGGGCAGCTTGAGTGGGGAAAGGTGCCACCTTACTTGGAAGTGGATGAAAAAGTTCTGGGTGGGACCCTGCCAGGCACTGAGACTCCTGGTCCTGCAGATCTGTGAGAGCACAGGGCTCCTTACCGAGTTAAAGCGTGTCAGTTGTGTTTCCAGAAACTTACTGGGGACTCTGGCATTCCATCATAGACTGTTTCAGGGGGCAAGGACTTACTGCTCTTTGTAACCAGACGAATTTTACATGGCTAGATGTGCTGCGTTTTAATTAAATTTCCCTTTGGGAATCAAAGTGGTGAAGTGTTTCTGTGATCCTGCTACAGTTAAGTATTCTGGACGGTGCCCCCAGTTTGGCAGATTGTTTAAGCAGACGTGTAGGTCTAAGCGCATGCTTAAATCCACCCAGCAGAGCACTTTGGCTCCCAGTGCAGCACATCGTTCCCGCTCAGGAACGTCTGGACTGGACTTCATGCAACGCAAGCTTAAATCTAATTGAAGATAGTGGGCTTTGAGCATAGGCTTAAAATTATTAAACACCTGCTGAGGTGTTTTCCTCATCACAAGTGGTCTTTCCCACACCCAGGTATGTTCGGTAGAATCATTTTTATATTAACGATGTCCTTGAACATTACTTTCCTCTTAATATCCTGCAAGACTTCCTGCCAAGCACGCGCTGATGGGCCGTGTTACTGTGTGCGGTTCAGGTGAGATGCTGTCACAGCCCTGGTATTTTGCTAGCATTGTGAATAGGCATGCATATGTGAATGATTAAATCAACCCATCAGGGTGTCATCTGGAGAGAAACAAATGCTGAGCTTGCTTTGCAGGCAGGGGGAGGATGAGATTCCCCCTCTGTATTTTTTGCTGAAAGCTTTTCCCTTCTGCAGATGTGCAGCTGCTGAAGTTCTTTGCCAAAAGCTGGCCGTGACTTACAGAGCTGGGGAACATGCACACATCTGTTTGCAGAGGAGAGCAGTGAAGGGGCTCCGGTCTCCTGTCCCAGGGGATTATGTTCTCGTGATAGATTGTGCTGACTGTCACAGAGGGAAATGGCAAATTTCACAGGGCACCGTGAGGGCGCTTCATAAAAAGGAGTTTGCTTGCCAGTGTCAGCCAAACACCACCTCGCTAAATTGAAAAGAAAAGAGCTCCCAGAGACTTTTCAGACTATTGGAGCTCTTTAAAAATGTTAAGCCTCCCCCGAAGATGGCTATGTTTTCCACATACAAAAATACGACATATTTCAGCTGCAAAGCATGCTGTGAATACAGGCTGCACATTTTCTTTTAGGTAAGAGTTGAGTCTTGCGTTATCCAGAGCTCAGATTGGCATAGTAGCAAAAGGAAATAAATGCCTCTCACTAAAGTTGAGAAGGGTGTCTTCTCCAGCACATGTAGCACTTAAAAAACCAACATCTGGCCAAAACCAGACCCTGAAACATCCTCTACAGTTTACTGAAGTCCATGGGAGCTGGGGTCAGGCTGTAATTGAGGATCTGGTTTTTCCCCACCTGGACATGTGAGGCTGTGTGTGCAGTCAAATTCTGGAAGAGAATTTCATACTGAAAAGAGATGTGTAAGATATTGAGCTCTTTCCAAATGATGTAAGAAGCCCTGATCTAGCTTGGCTGCCATTTTTCAGCTTTGTCAAACTCTGGGAGAGGACTAAGAGGTTTCCTAGTGGGAAACCAACACGTGGTAACTGTTTTTTGCATCAAATTTCTGTTTCTGTCCCTTGAGATTACAATGAGTGACTCCCAAGTTGAAGTTTTGCCATGAAGTTTTGCTCACATACAACAAGCCTGTACTTGTGTTGGTGAAGGATAGTGACGGCCATTGTAGCTTAGTTTGTCTTAAAGCTCGCCCCATTGGTATCCTCTTGTTTGCATGGTAGGAGACTGTTCTTGTAGGATGATGTAGCATGCACAAATTCAGTAGGAAACCAAGGTTTGCCTGATTGAATTCCTAAATTCCTTCACTAGTCACAAAAAGACACTTTTGGGCCTGGTTCAAGGAATAAGAGTATCACCTCTAAAAGGCACAAATTTCATAAAATGTCAGACTGAGGTTATTTTTTTTTAAGTTAACTTATTCGGACATGTAATATATTGCTTTGTGTCCCACTTGCTTAATGTTTGCTTGCATGGGCTAAAACTATTTTTTCTGATCCAAAGAAATCTGGAAAAATCAGTAAAAAAGAGAACTTGTCCGTCAGAGCGGTGAAGGGATTAACTGACCAGTGGTTCACTGCAAGATTAAAAAAAAATCTAGCTTTTCTGTTCTTCAAAGCAAACTTCATATACACCGATCTCAGTCCATCTGCTCATTCGTGTTCAAGGCAGCCTTCCATTAGATTTTTATTATTGTTAGTAGAATAGACTAGACTATTTCAATTGCAAGTGACCTACAATGATCCTTTAGTCCATCTGCCTAACCAAATTCAGGGCTGACCAAAAGTTAAAGCATATTGAGGGCATTGTCCAAATGTCTCTTAAACACTGACAGGCCTGAGGCCTTGACCACTTCTCTAAGAAGCCTGTCAGTAAAGACCACCCTCTCAGTGAAGAAATGCTTCTTAATGTCCATTGGAACCACCCCTGGCACAGTTATGGACCATTCCCCTGTGTCCTATCACTGGGTACCAGGGAGAAGAGCTCAGCACTTCCTTCCCCGCTTCATCTTCTCGGGGAGAAGCAATGAGATCACCCCTCAGTCCCCTCCAAACCAGACAAGCCCAAAGTCCTTATAGGACATGCCTTCTAGCCCTTTCACCAGCTTTGTTGCCCTCTTCTGAATGCATTCAGTAGTAGTAGTTCATTTTTATTTCAGGCTCCTGGTAAAGATCTGATTTTTGAAAAATCAAGCCTGACCTTGGATTACATTGATTTTTCTTTCTTTCTATTTTGAAGTGAATACAAATTTTCAAAAAGGCCTGGAAACAGGTATTCACCAACCCAGTCTTTTTTCCCCGGAGGACTTACTAAGTTCAGCCTTTACACATAAAATTTTTTCCTTTTTTTAAACTTGTGAGCATTGTTTTGCCATAGAGGAGATTTTGGTATGACTTAGCATGAAATCCCCAAATGCAGAATTAAGCAGAAGATGGTATAATGCAACTTTCCTTAAGCAGTTGCTTCACAGGGTTAGGGTAACTTAGAATCATAGAATGGTTAGAGTTGGAAGGGACCTCAAAGATCATCGAGTTCCAACCCCCCTGCCATGGGCAGGGACACCTCCCACTAGACCAGGTTGCTCAAAGCCCCATCCAGCCTGGCCTTGAACACCTCCAGGGATGGGGCATCCACAACTTCTGCAGGCAACCTGTTCCAGTGCCTCACCACCCTCACAATAAAAAATTTCTTCCTAATATCCAATCTAAATCTTCCCTCTTTCGGTTTAAGACCATTACCCCTTGTCCTATCCCTACACTTGCTGACAAAGAGTCCCTCTCCTGCTCTCCTGTAGGCTCCCTTCAGATACTGGAAGGCTGCTAGAAGGTCTCTCTGGAGCCTTTTGTTCTCCAGGCTGAACAGCCCCAGCTCTCTCAGCCTGTCCTCATAGGAGAAGTGCTCCATCCCTCTGATCATCTTCGTGGCCCTCCGCTGGACTCATTCCAACAGTTCTATGTCCTTTCTCTGTTGAGGACTCCAGAGCTGGATGCAGTACTCCAGGTGGGATCTCACGAGCGCAGAGGGGCAGAATCACCTCCTGTGACCTGCCAGTCATGCTTCTTTTGATGCAACTTGGTGATGCATCTCCCTGTGCATCGTCAGTGTATGTGGATGAGATTGCCAGAAAAACAAGGTGGTGTCAACTGTCATTGCTCCATTAACTTCAGCTGAGCAATGGCCTGGAAGAGAGGTTTGGGGCTTTTTGGTGCTTTAGAGGAATTTTTGTGGTATTTCTTTTTCAGTTTTGTAGTTGAATAAAAAAATTTATATATATAAAAATGGCTATTAGGAGAAAGAGGGCAGGGGATTCTCTTACCTTCCCTCTTTTCCTCTCCAAAAATAATATGGTGGGAAGGAGGGTAAGCCTAAACAAAGTGGTTTGGCCCCTTTGGAAGTGAAGATTTAACACAGACGTATCTAGCTAGATTTTGAACATTTCTCCCTCTGTTGGGATTTTTTTTTTTTTAATACTGAATTTAGATCAAACTTGGTCAAAACATTTTTCAGTTAATCAGAAACCGTAAGTAATTTACTCATCCAGCAATGCACAAACCTGTTTGTGATTTATGTAAATTGAATTGTTGAGATTATGCAGCTGTGTATCGGGTGTGTGCCTGTTGCCCAGATAACTTCATTTCAGGTCTCTTTCTGATCAGGAAAGAGAAACAGTTACTTGTACAGAATGGTCCAGACTTAGTGAGTATCAGAGGGGCAATTATTAAAGAGGTTGAAAGAACAGCTTACAGGCAATGATGAAGAGTTAGCCAAGATGGATTGGGACATTGTTCCAGTATAGCTCTTCCATATAAATTTATTTTAATTTGAGGTATCTGGGAGCACATTTGCTGTATAAACTGATTATTCTTATCTCAGCATACAATATTTTGAAAAGTCACTCTTGTTAAACATGTGACCTGAAGTAGGACTGATTTGTTATTCATCATTTTTACCTGTCATCAAAAGCAATATTTGTGTGAAGAAAATATAAGGAAAAGCGATTTCTTAGTTTTACATGATAATCATATTTACAAACACTATGTATCTCCAATATGCCTTTTGCTTGGGAAGGCATGTAAGCAGAGATAACTTCTTTCTAACCTATTTCTAGTGCTGAAATTTCTCTTGTGACTTATTTTTCTTTTTAATACAAATGCAGTGAACCCACTTGGAGAAGCGGATGACAGATTTTTGTTAAGTAAATACTACCCAATCTGAATGTTTGAGTTATTGCCTGTGGAAGAGATGGGAAGAAGAATGCCTACTTGAATGCCAAACATTTTTCTTACCAGCCAAGAAGTAAATCAAGTATAGCATTACATAAGCTCTTCTTGTGCCTCTTCTAATGGAAGAAAATATTTGGGGAATTTCCCCTAAAAGATCAAGTTTAGGTTTAGTTTGTTGGTCATGTCTGGAGACATTCTCTTTTGAATAAAGAAAATCTGGTTGTTATCAAAAGATCCATTGTGTTCAGCTATGGATAATTGAAGCAACATAATGCAGCTTCTACCTTTGCATAAAGGCGGTGGTTCTGGTGAGGAATATCGAACTGGACTGTTCATAGGGCATCTAATCTACATGTACATTTGTTAACATCGCCATTCCCTGCAGGGAGAAAAACATTTATGGAGAGCCTCTCTCCTGAGCCAGGCCTTCAGAGTTGAGTGTGTAATGCTTTTACTTTTGGGGCAGGGGGATAAGAACTTCACAGAGGAACCTGTATATCATCAAGATGTTGTATGGAGTAGGTCAGTTGTTTCCCAGTGCTCCCATCTACTGGAGGGAGACCTCATCTTTCACTCTGCAGAAAAACTTTGTATTCTTTTAACATCACTTAAGAACCTGTAAAACTTGTCCAGTCCCCTCCAGAGAGGTTTTATGGATTTGAACTGAAGGGGCTCTGCTTGGATTTCCATGGGTGGACCTGTGTTGGTGAGGAGCAGAAAGGTGAATGTGGAGGGGTTCTAGGGTGAAACGGAAGCCACACCATAATCACTGGAGTCAAACCAATAGCTTCAGTAGAGCTAGGATTTCATCTTGCGTCAGGCTGGAAATGAGATGTTTATGAACATTTAAGATGAAAGGGGATGATGTTTATTGAATAATTCAGGGAATGGGGGCTTCTACAGAGTGTTTGACTCCAGAAGAGTTCTACTTTGATATTTTGTGGCGCGTCCTGTAAAATGCGCCCTTGTGAAATGCATTTAGTGCTGGCTGCTTTGTAATAATGAGTTTTTCCTGTGCACAATAAACAGTATTGGGGCCCAGGCCAGGTCAGCATTCAAACATCTTGGGTGGAGTATGCCCTTGTGGTTACCCTGGAATACAAAACTTGGATGCACGTTCTCTGAGTTGGAACCTTCTGTAAGAATAGCTCTGCTTCAGTCATGAGATAAGAGCTCAATAGAGGAAACTGTACATGGATGCTCTGTTATCAAACAGTTTGATGTATATGAAAGCAAGTAATGGAAATTAAAGCTCCTCTAGCGTATGTATTGCCGTTATCACATCCCTTGGAAGAGAGTAGTGAACAATGTGTGCCTGTTTAATAACTCCAGTTTCTAGATTTTCTGCCATGAGAAACTTGAAGAAACTCTTCAGCAAAAAAACCCCTCAAATCTCCCAAATAAGTGTTCTCAGTATTTCTCGGGATTTTTTTTTTTCTAATTTAGTTATGAAATAACTTCAGGCTTTTCAAAAAACTGTGCCCTGATCTCTCTGAAAGTGAAATGAATTTGGGAAGAACGGATTTTCTTTTTCTCATAGTGAGAATTTACAGCACCGATCAGTATTTACCAAGGCAGACTTACTGGTGGACTCTTGGCCTGCCTAATAATTTCCCCTGAACCCTTGAAGTCTGTTAGACACTACAGGATTACTAGAAACAAAAGACTGTGGAAGTGTGATAGGGGCAGCATAGTTCTGTATCTTGTTTTAGCAGCCGTTTTTTACTGCTCGCTTGCTGATCAGTTGGAGAAAGGCAAAAAATTACTCTTAGGGAGGAAAAGCCACCTAGCACCAGTGTTTTCAAAGGGTTTGGGGTTCTTTTTACAGATTTTTGAGGTTTTGTTTGTTTTGTTTTCCACAGAAAAAATCAGAGTGAATTCTTTTTTTTAGAGTAATTAATAACAGGTTGTCATAGCATAATCCAGGTTGCAAGGGGATTGCAGGAGGTCTCTACTCCAGGCTTGTGCTCAAAGAGATCCAGGTCTGAGTTCAGACTGGGGTTGTTCAGGGCTTTGTCTTGAAAACCTCCAGCAATGCTCCAGAGCTGCATTATCATTACAGCAAATAATTAAATAAAAAAGAATTATAAATTCTTTATATCAGGTCTCTATGTTGTTTATGTAGTTCCTGTTGTCTGTCTTTTTTTTTTTTTCTTCTCTTTTCTTTTTTTTTTTTTTTTTTTTTTAGAAGAAGTAAAATGGTTTAAAAAGTTTGACAGAATCTGGAAACCTGAGTCTTGTTTCTGAAAGGAAAGGGGGCATGTGAGTGGCAGTTCAGATCTGACTTGGACATTCTTAGGTACAGAGCGTCACTGGGTCTGTCTGTCCATCTTCGGAGCGGCCAGGACATGAGGAAGCTCTTTAGACCATGTCTGGATTAATCAGATCTTCAGGAAGCACCTTTTTTAGGACTGTGACCTCTTATCTCGGCATCTCCCACATTAGCAAGTTCTGCTGGCTCTGTGGAGCTGGATCTGGCACCTCGTAAGTGCCAGAGTTGACAAGGTGTGTAGGTGCATGAAGATGAAGATAGATAGTTTCTCAATTCCCAGCAACACCTAGAAATGTCTCCCATTGCAACCACTGAAAAAGGAATGGGTGCTTACAATTCTTAAACAAGCATTGTAAAAGCAGCTAACATTTAAAAAAAAAAAAAAAATCTGATGGTCAGTTGGTTTTGAAAATGGATCTTACACTTCAAAGCTTTGTAGTCATCTCTAAAAATTTTACCTTTCTTCATTTTGTGAGGCTTTTCTGCCACCAAAGTGGCAGAAGAATGTGCTACCAAGCCATCATGACGTTGTGCCAGCATTTTTGCCTGATGGTACCAGAAGACCAGAACTTTTTTCCCTCCTGTTACATAGTTTCTTTTATAGTTGGAAGTGGCTCCAAAGGCCCTGGGGGATAATATATGGATGATTACAAGCTGTAGGCTTGTTCCTTACATTCCACCTTTGGTGGGTCAGAGAAAGGCTCCTTCCACAAGCTGTTTTGCACTTGCTTTGCTAAATGCCTGGTTATGGAGAGGGATGTAGGTAGCTGAGCAACCCAGGATCGCTACGGTGATTTTCTGGTTGTGTTGCTTTCTTCTCTTGGGGTGTCTGTGTTGGTGTAGGGAGAAACCCTTGTGTTTGGCCAGGCCATTGCCCTCCTGACCCTCTCCTCTGCTGAGGAGGCTTCGGCCAGTTCTTGCACTCGAGATCACCCTGGGAGGGGAGAGAGTGTTGAACCACAGGAGAGAGTGAAAGTATGGGGGAGGAAGAGTGGTTTTCCCCCGGATTTGGGGTTTTTGGTTAGGGTGGTGTTTTTTTCCCACTTTTATTGGCCGTGAGTGTAATGACCGCTTAACCACATGGACTGGGCGCGCTCCCTCCCCCACGCTTCCTCTCCCTGGCAGAGCAGAGGCTCTCAGATTTCCTCCCAGCGCGGGCGGATGGCGGCTCTCAGCTACATTCCTCATCCTACAAAAGAAAAGGAAAAACTGCTCTCTACGCAGGCAGATGGCCGACTGTTTCCTGGCAGCTCCACTCCAGTGTCCTTTTTCCCATTGTCCTGACAAACACATGCACGCACACACCCACCGAAGAGCAACTTTCCTCCTGGAAAAATAAATAAATGCAAGCTCTCTTTGCAGAGGTTTTTCTTCCTTGGAGCTATTTAGGTTCCCTCCTTGTGGTGGGTAAATCTTTGGCAGCTCACGTGCTGGCTGGCCCTGCTCTCCGCCGAGGAAGGTTGAGCGAAGGAGTGGTGTGCTGCACTGTGGTTGAAGGATTTTTGATAAGAAATAAGATCTGCAATAAGCAGATTCTGCATTTGTGGTGGCTGAAGTATGTAGAAGAGTAAGGAGGGGAGGAAAGAGGAGGTTGAACAAGGCAGGGGGAAGCAGCAACCCAAAAAGCAGTTTACAGCTGACTTTTTGCTTGAACTCAGATAATGCTTAATAAAGCCTGAATATAGCAACAGGTCATGGACCCAGAGCTGGTACAGGAAGATCTCCTGGAGCACACAGCAACCAGGGCTCTGCAGATGGTGTCCCCAAGTTGTGGTGATGGACACTTCAGGAAACGGTGTGCTAAATCCTCATCAGGAGGGGTAAGAGTCAGCATCCTGCAGGGTGAAGGCCACCAAAGGAGAGATTTGCTGAGGCTCCGTTTGTCTTCCCTGATGATAACTTATGTTGGAAGTTGAGGTTCTTCATTTTAATGCTCTCATTTCCTTTCTGAATGTGAGACAATTTGTCTTCCTGCCAGGAAACTCTTTGCAGAGTTGCTCCTCGAAGGGACCTCTTTGGGTCTCGTTTATGCTAGAAAAGCAGAGGTTATCTCACCACATTGAAAATGAATTCCAGCGTGGTTCATGGGCTGAAAGCTATATTTTAGTGGCAGGTTGTTTCCTATGCTGTCAAATGTTGGAGTTTCTTATAAGCATAACAATAACCCTGAATTCTTTCCAATTCTTCTTACACTGGAAGTGATTTACTGTTGTGGAAGGAGTGGTATATTGGTAATACGGCATTCCTGTCAAGGAGGGACAGTATCTACACCAGTTGGCTGCACTGTTAGAAATGTGTATTTGCCAGCGTAGCCTCACCTTCGTTGGGGACTGAAGCCAGTTCCACTGCATCTGCTAGGAATTCCGCCTCTTCGTGTGGCTTGTAGATGGTTCTGCAGGCAAATGTCTGCTTGTGTAAAACTGGTCCGTATTTCTTTTGTTTCATTCCATATCAACTACAGTCGTCTTGTATGTGGGTAGTTTCAAAGCCAAAGAAAACAGGTACAAGAAGCCGACTCCACTGATGTCATCAGCAAGCTCGTGTTCGCTTCAGTAACACAAGATTCACCACTAATGTCTTCTTCAGCCTTGACTTAAAGTAACTGAATTTTCATTTATTAGGCTGCAGAGCATAAGTCAATATTATCCCACTTTGAAAAGGGCTGAGTGGCCCTGCTGTGCGCACACATGCACTGACACAAGATCTAAAACACAAGGAGATGACCTAGCAATGCCAAGAACCGTCACAGAAGAGCTGTCCTTTGCTCCTACCTTTGTTTCCCAGGGTCTTGGTTTCTCCATCTGGAATTTTTTTTTTTTTTTTTAATCTTTTGTTCATGACTTCCTTGCAGAAAGTTTAGCCTGAAACATGTCTTTCCACTAAATGTTGTAATTAGACTGCATTTTAGCAGCTGCGTTGGGAAATACTGAATCTTTCTTTTCCTTCCCATGTGAATTTTTTCTTAATATTTGTTGACCTGCCTGCAGGAGTGGAGACTCATCACATCTCGAAGCAGTAATGCAAACCATACTTGCTACCACAATGAATAACAGTATTTACCTTCTGTACATGCAAGACTTAATCTGTGCTTATGAGCAGCGAATTAGAAAAAGAGCCCCTGCTGTTTGCTTGGGTTGTTTTTTTTTTCGACACGGTCATGTCACATCCCACTGCTAACCCTGGAAATGCTGTTTTTCAGCTGAGGGTGTGGTTGCCTGAAGGAAACTGGAGGGATGTCGAATACCCTTTGAGTTGTTGAGTTTTTCTTCTGTTTGTTATGTGTTTAGAGGGAGGAACAAAGGGAAAATAAGACAATGGGAAATATGGGACAAGCCTAACAATAGTGGGTGCAGCAGCCCCACCTTTAACAGCAGACAATTCACATTGTGAGACCCTGTTTTCGATTTCTGTCTCCAGGTCGAATGTTTTTTGTTTCAATCTGCAGTTTTCCATGCTGAGCATTTACCTCTGGCTGAATTACTTTTGAAAGCCTTCCGGCCAAAATGTTTCAGCTGTTTCAAAGAGCAAAGCTAGGGGAGAAAATTAAGCTGTTTCCCCTGCATTATAAAGCATGTCAGGCTCTTTATTTTTCGCTAAGACTCATATTTGAGGTGCTGCATGCCATTCGGACTGGAAATTTGTCCTTTGCCACTCCCGTGTCATCTGTACCTTAAGTCTTCCGAGGTTTTGTGGGAAGAAAATTTCAGCTGGCACACTGTCAGCAGAGGGTTTTATTCTCAGTAGCTAAAATCTTCAGTAGTTATCTTGTTACTAATGGGCTGTCCTTCTAGCTCCCTGTGCCAGATGGGTGACCCTGGTACTATCCCTGGGGAGTTTCACCTACAACCTTCAGCAAATGGGTGGTGGAGAAAGTTAATGGACAGGAGGTGTGAGATTACTTTCTCAATCGTTCAGTGGCTTCACTACAGAACAGGGATGGCCTAAGGATGCAAACGAGACCCAGAGTGACCCACAGATATTGCCCATGGCAGTTCCTTCTGGCTTCCCTCTTCTTGTTGCTGAGAGTTAGCTTCTTTCAAAACAGAGTCCTGTTGCCAGCCTAGTCCTAGCTCTGGTCCTATAATAAAGCCCCATCTTCAGAGATACGTGTTATCTGCAGCTCAGAGGCAAAGGCTGGCCTCCTAACTAGAAGTACAGAACACATATCTGGGGTTTAGTAGGACCCCGCTTTGAATCTTGAGCTAAATTACCAAGAGATTTTCTCTCCTGTACTGTTGATTGCCCTGCTGGCACTGTAGCAGAAAAGAGGCAGAAATGTCTTGATTTACCATCGTCCAGAAGAGGCAAAACCCAGAGCAGGAAGGAAGGAAAAGATCCTCCATCCTAGTCAAGGTCAATGATTTGGACATAAAGATGCAGTCATTCTGCTTCTAAAGAAATAATTGCTCCGCTGTTCATGCATGGGTATGCAATGAAGGAGAGGTGTGAGATCCACATAGGATATTGACAGTGGAAATGCACATATGGAGTCCAGCATCTTCAAGGTGTAGGTGCAGACTGTTCACGTAGGGCAAGCTTCATCTCAGGTAAGCACTGTGGACATCCAGGAGTTGTTGGTAGCCAGGAGAGTGCTGTAGTGTATCTAAAACTTGGGGAAATGTGCAAGCTTCTCAAGTTTTGCCAAGAAAGGAGATACTTATGCCAATCTAGTGTCAGGTGGCTTTGTTTTGGTAAGACTAGGCCTGGGGGCAGGTAAAAAAAAACAAAACCAAAGCAACAACAAAAATTCAATCCCTCTATATATCATTGATAAAAATGTTGAACAGTACTGGTCCCAGCACAGACACATGAGGGACACCGCTTGTGACTGCTCTCCATCTGGACTTCAGGCCATTGAGCACCACCCTCTGGATGCGACCATCCAGCCAGTTCCTTATCCACTGATCACTCCACCTATCAAATCCCTATCCCTCCAATTTGTCAAGCAGGGTGTTGTGGGGGACCATGTCAAAGGCCTTACAGAAGTCCAGATAAATCACATCAACAGGTCATCCCTTATCTACCATAGATAGATTGAGAAGGGTAGAGAAGGCATGACTAAACAATGATTGGAGGGGACAAGTCTGGAAAGAGAGGGATACAGGGAAGTGGTGATGGGGAGGACCTGTCTGGGACAACTGATAGTGAGTGGGAAGAACATGAGATTAGCAGTGGGCAAGGAAACTGGGACTTAAAAGTGACCTCAGAGTTTAACATGGGTTATCTGGATAAGGGGAGACTGGGAGGCAGGATCTGCTATTGAGTAGATGAGGAAGACTGTATGTAATAATGCTGTAGCGTGACAAGGTGAAAGGAAGGAGAACAAACTTAAAAATAGTGGCATGCCCCCCAAGACCTGCATACTTCCAAAGCCTGGAATGGAACCTGTGGTTTGTGAACGTCTTTGTGCCCTGCCAAGTGTGTGCAAAGCCCCATGGCAGAGCATCTATCCCATCTTCTTCAAGAAGATGCTGCTGTTACCAGCAATTCCACTAACTCAGGTGCCAAAGGTTCCTGTGGTGAAGGCAAAGCATCCAGCTGTACTGCTGACTCTACTATCTCACACTGTGGGACTCCAGTGGGTTTTTTCTTTTTTTTTCAGTTTGCCTTTAAACCAAACTAACCAGCCCAAAACTGAAACTTGGTTTGTGTTCTCCAAATACAGTTTCTGTGTGTGTGAAACGGAGAACTTGGGAACTAAGAAGCATCACATTTATGGTTGTCCATGCAGTTTCAGTTGTGTCTTCCACGTGTGTGCTGCAGCAGTCAGGCTTGTCTGGGCAGTCACAAGCATCTTTTTGGTCTATTTGTGGTTTCTGTCAGTTCAGCAGAAGGGGCCTGCTCTGGAGACGAGTCAAAGTAATGTAGGAAGTGAAATATGACTGCCTGCAGGGGTTCCTTGCTTAATTTGGCAGGTAATGAAGGAGAAATGGCCAGGAACTTCCTCACCTGCCCTTCCCAGAGTTCACCACCATGTCGGACAAACCCCGAAAACAGAGTTTTTCCAGCTGCTGTCAGCTGTGTGTGCCCTAGCCTGATGGGGCTGGCCTTATGTCTGCTTGTGAAGGCAGTGGGGTTTGCAGTTGGAACAGTCTGAAAAATCAGGTCTTGCTCTAGGAGAAAATTGTGGCTTTGCCTGTAGTCTGCACAACCCAGTTTGCCATTTATATGGTTACATGGCGAGCAACAAATGTCCTTGAAGGAAAGCAGTGAGGAGAAAGCAGAATATTCAGCAAGTCTGTCCCAGCAATATGATTTCATCCCTTTCTGTCCATGTACTTCGGTGCTCATCAGATTTTCCATGACAGGTGACTGATATAATTATCCAAGCAGAAGACTTTTTGCTTTACCCCCCTTTCCTTGCAGATTTAGTGAATTTAACTAGCTGGCTTGCTAGCCCTTGCTAGCTCAGAAAGAGCTTTGCAAGAATTGGAGCTGATACAAAGGAAGCAGGAGCAAGAAGGGAAGAAACAGTAGGCACATTCTTAGTCAATGGCAACTGCTAGATCTGATGGGGCTCATCTTCTGCCAAGGACAGGGATGAGACCGTGTTTCAGACAGCCAAGGGGCCAGGGAGAGGGAGAAGCAGGCAGTCCCTTTAATTGTAGTCATCCTTTAAATCAGGTTAGTGACATATAAGCGGGCAGAGTTTGTTCCATGGAGGTCAACAGAACAAATTGTATCATAAAATTGAAGACATACCGTAACACACAATGCAGCTTTCCTGCATGGAGGCTGAATGCTGACGCTGTGAGTTTCTGCATTCCTTGCATTGCAGCGTTGTTCCTCTGACACGGGGTGCACGCACAAAGAGAGAGGTTGCGGTACGTTGATTCCACTTGGCGTTTTTGAAAATATGGTTTGTTTTGAGACATGGGATTCTCCTGACCCCCTGGTAAGCCCTGTGGTGTAAGATAGGATATATCAAAGGGGAAAGTTAGGACAGAGTGGGGCAAGTGGAGTAGGAGGCTGTGTGGGATCTGGCTCTAAAAGATAATATAGGAGCATATCACTTCCCAGTCATTGGTTCCTCATGGATATGTTGATGTAAGTTTATCCTGCCTTTTTCTTTTTTTCTTTAATAAATGACTTACCCACAACTATCTATAGTTAGGATCCCATTACTAGTATAATGAACTGAACAATCCCATTGTTAGTGTCTTCAGTCTGCACTGCCCACAGGAGATTCGTGTGTCCAGGTCAATCAGTGCCTGAGAAGAGGTGACAGCTCACCTTGCCCCAAATCAACTGTACATAGCACAAAATGACAGAGTAGCTGAGGAGAGAAGGCACCTCTGGAGGTGGCCAAGTCTAGACCCCTGCTCAGAGTGGGGTCAAGTAGAGAGAGCAACTTGCTGAGGACATTGTCCAGTCAGGTTTTGAGTATCTCCAAGGACAGAGTCTCCACATCCTTTCTGGTGCCTAGTGGTACCTCTTGGTAAAAGTTTTTTCTTATGAGTAGGCTGAGTTGTTCTTTCAGTGGATGCCACTGGGAAGCCCTGCTGTTGCAGAGGTGGCCAGTCCTCCCTGATCTTGGGGTACGCTTACCTACAGGGCTGACTGAGAGAAGAACGAAGTGGACTTTACCTAAGTCCTTTGAGGAGAAACTGTCGCTGTGGTCAGCTAGGGAAGGCTTGTGGTATGGAGCTTTGGGTCAAACACCCTGAGCTCAAGTTTTAGAAAAGCCTTGCCTTGCTGCTGGGCTGGCATTGGGCACCTCAAGTCAGTGACTCCCCCACTGCAAGCATCTTGCTTCACCAAGGGAGCTGGCTTTTGGGTCCTGTTGTCATTCTTGGCCCTAGCCATGTCCCCACTCGGCTGGTGTCCTCCCCAGCCTGTGAGGGCTTTCTCCCTGAGGTCATGCTGCTGCCGAGGAACTCAGGAAGGCAGTGTGAACATACCCAGGTCAAGGGATGCTGTCTGGTGCTGGGATTGTGCCCAGGAGACCATGCGGTGGCCTGTGCGTGTATGTTCGTGCACGAGCAGGCATCCTCATGCCGCCTTCTTCCCCCAAGGGGAAGCAGGCTCCGAACAGAACAAGGGCTGGGGGAGGGAGCCTTGACATTTTAACTGTTGGCTTCCCCTTACTCACCATTTTCCTGTTAGTGTTTTGTCTTCTTGGCATCCTTCCTGTTCTTTATATACGTATGTTATATATTGTTGCTGTCTGTATGTTGCAACCTTTGTTCTGTAAAGCAGGGGAGTGGAGAGGTGTGACTTGCAGGCTTTGTCTGGCTGCTCATGAAAGTGACTGGAGAGGCCATTTCTGTGAGCACCAAGGAGGAGGTGGTACACGTGGGCTTTAAACGCAGAGTGTCTTTCTCCTCCTTGGAGAAGAGTTTGACCAGCTGTGGGTCGCTCCTGCTGATGTGAAGCTGTATTGTTTATGTGCACTAGTGGTGTGGCCAGTATCCAGTTATGGACTTGGACACGATTTTGCATGAGGTGCAAAGAAAATCTCGAGACGTGGCCTCCAGCACGTGGCAATGGTGATACCCATCCCCAAACCACACTCCATGTATGCAACCCACACGCTGTCTGCGTACGTTTCTGAGGACATGGGCTGAAGGGCATTGGGTGCTCCTCTGGCTTTTGTCGTCCTGAGGTGGCTACACCGAGCACAGTGAGCAAAGCTGGTTTTTTCCTCTCCTTGAAGGAGTTTAGCTCATATTCCTCTGGAAGACTTCTCTACCCTTTGGTAGGATGCCTACTATCTGTGCCCCTTTTGTATTCACCAGTTGCTTTGGAAACATCACATCGTATCCTGCGCCCTGGACCAGATGTGCGCACTCCAACCAGCGTTTCGATCGGAAGTGGGGAAGAGGACATGGGGCGAGGGGGCGGNCTATTGCTGGAGACAGATGATTACAGCTCATTTCAAGGCTGTTTCCTGCATGCCAATGGTAGATCAGTAAACAAACGCCTCTTTGCGAACACAAAGCAGGCAGGAACTCTGTTTGGAAGAGGGAGGTCGGGGTAGGTCTCGCTGTGCTTGGTAGCAGGAAGCCCCTATCACATGGCCCTGGGAATTGTGAGGCCGGGTGCGTGTGGGAGATAGGCCGAGAGTCTTCTGCTGGGGGACTTCATATCCTTCCCAGGGTCCGGTCAACACGTTTCAGACCTCCCTTCCCTCTCTCTTTCCTCCCGCCTCCTCCCCTGTCTTTCCTTTCCCCGTTTAATTTTGAAACGATATCAGATGCCTGCTTTGTTCCCCCAAACAATGGCAGGGATTACTGAATAAATTGCAGTGGTGAGGCTCTCCAAATGGGGCTCTGCATCTTCTCTCCCCTTTTATGGCCTTGCTGCTCCAGGGTGTACGTGCCAGGAGCAGTGGCCCTGGGCTTGAGTTGCCGTGGGGCTGTGCTTCCCATTGCCAGTAGAAAGTTCTTGTGGGGATTTTACAGAAAGCAGCAGTCGGTCAAGAAGCACCAGATTGACGTATGTATGTCCTTCTTGGGTCTCCTGCTAACTGAGCTCAGTTCTGATTATTTTCTTCTAGGCATCTTGTAAGGCCTTGATCATACTGCACACGAGGGAGGAAAGCAGAACATTTTGGATAACACCTCCGAGACTCTGGCAGGTCTCCCTTCCCCATCCCTACACTCACACTCTCTTGTGCTCTCTTTCCACACTTTCCTCCCATGTTCTCTCCTGTCCACACAGTCCCATCACCTCCCTTGTACCAGACCGGTGCATGTTGGACCCCTTCCACAAGCTGCTTTGTCTAAAACTCTCAGCGAGCTACAGCAGGGCACAGAGGTTCTCCGAAGAGAGCCCAAACCAGCACACAATGGGTCAATCATAGCAGAGATGTGGGGAGAGAGGAGGAACAGGAGCTCCATGAACTGTCAAGTTAACTCTGGGTGCCTTTTGGAATCAAACCTCAGTAGAGAAGATCTACGTTTTGTTTTCCTATTGAAGGCAATTTTCTATCACTGCCATCCTACCTCCCTCTTGTCGACTGTTAGCGATGCCTGTGGGTCATGCTTGCAAGTTGTTTCTAGTGGCCTTATTAATGGAAGAGATGATCCTATCACCTTTGAAGTTCATGTGGGTTTGGCTCCAAGCAAATTATCTGCTTGGACTAATTGGGAGAAGTACCTTATTATTTTCTGCTATTTTATTCCAGAAGTGACTCTTTTTTTTTTTTTTCCCTCATGTCTTCCAGTGTGTTCGGATAAATATTTACTCTTTTGGGCTGGACCAGCTAATGTGCTACAATACACAGCACATGGTGATGCTAAGGACACACTTTAAGGACACCCTGTAAGCCCTGCTGCTCAAGGGTGAAGGCACAGCAACCTGTGTATCTCCTAGGGATTACTCCCCTAAGCAGGTTGTGTTGTCAATGGGTATGTAGATAGGTACCTGGTTACTGTTACGTTGTGGCATCTGTTGTGTTTGGAAGCTCCTGGCTCGCTCTTTAATCTGCCTATTGTGAGTGTTTCTTTGGTTATTCCTGCCACATATGGTGGCTGTGGAGGGACAGATGTTTCTCTAGCTTTGGCTCCAAGTCGTGCTGATCTGCTGATCATAGCAGCACATAGCAGTGCTCCTTTCACAGGAGACTCTTTTGCAGCAGTCAGCAACTGCTTTCATAGAATCATGGAATCATCCAGGCTGGAAGGAACCTCCAGAGGTCATCTAGTCCGACCTCCCTGCAGTTGCAGGGACACCCCCAACTAGACCAGGTTGCCCAGGGCCTCGTCCAGCCTCACCTTGAATATCTCCAGGGAAGGGGGCTCAACCACCTCCCTGGGCAGCCTGTTGCAGTGTTCCTTTGTGCCTTGCTTCTGCCGACTAAGGGTGTTGTGGTCTGTTCCATCCACTACAGATGAAGAAATGAGTGCACCTCTTATGTTCCTTTTGGCCTCTCCCATAGGAGGTACATCAGGTACATGATTCTGCTGAGCACCAGTAAACATTTGCTTGTACCCAGATGTTCGTTTTCAAGGCAGTGTTTGTGAGGGGGTTGTTGGAAAAGGCTGAGAGATGGAGTTTCCTGATGGGGGGAATTGTGTGGTCTTATTAAGACAGAGGAGCTCATCCCAAGGGAACATTTGGTGTGGCAGCGAAGCCACAGGGGTTGTGTGTGTGCTGACTCCCGTTGTTTTTAGATATCGTACTGTAAAGGCAGTGCTGAAGAGCTCCAGCCACTGACCCTGCTGTGCGAGGCACTAAATGAGTGATGAGTGAAGAGACCGACCCTGCTC
Source organism: Pedionomus torquatus (assembly GCA_013398155.1). NCBI lineage: Eukaryota > Metazoa > Chordata > Aves > Charadriiformes > Pedionomidae > Pedionomus > Pedionomus torquatus. Next base: position 50,040 of record VZRU01011459.1, read on the forward strand.
TAGGGACATTGTAAGCCAAGTGCAGAGCTGCCTCTGTTGTAGCTTTGCAGGAATCTGCTTTGGCTGCCTGGGTGAGTCATTCTTTGGCCAGGGACATGAGCAATCATTAGTTTTTCATTATTTTCAATCCGTAACAGTTAACGGATGGATGAATAGATTTTGTTCCTCGGGCTGGTAAATTTTCTTGACAGGGTTGCAAGGCTGCTCTGTGTCTAGAAGTGAAGCGAGTGTTTGTTCCAGTTACTAACGAGGAAGAGAAGCCAAGGGGGTTTATTGTCTGGGGAAAGAGAGTCCGCTAAATGGTTAGCAATGAGCTGCCCCAAGTGTGTACACATTTGAGTTGACCCAGAGTTCACTCCTCGCCTTAGGAACGTTGCCAGTGTGGGATAAAGGGAGGGAGAGAAAATTGCGAACAAACAAGACTGTTTTGGGTTGTGTTTTTTTTCTTTCCTTTTCTTTTTTCCTCTCTCTGCCCAACATACTTGAACTCTGGAAATGAGAGATCCTTGTGTTCTTTACTGTTTCTGGTGTGGTAGTTTTTATTTTTTTAAGAACAAGAACCTACTAAATTTCCTGGGCCACTTGGTCTTGTTGCCAAATGCTCGGCTTGTAGGGGCAGCATCTGGCAGACCAGCCAAGTGGGCAGATTTGGGAGGCTTCAGATTTTTCCAAGTATTGCCTACGAGTTGGTGAGCCCTTTGTCATTACGATGCTGCAGAGCAGGCAGACCACCCTGAGAAGTGAGGAGAGGTGGTGATGCAGAGGAACTCAGTAATTCTTTGGTGTGTTTCTTTAATGAGTAAGGGTATTGTGGGGCAATAAAAAGGAGGAGTCTGCTGCATTGACCGGGTGGCAGCAGTACTCAAAGGCAAGAGGGGAACAACCTTGCTCTATGAATGCTAGAAATCATAAGGTGAACAGAATTACTTGGTTTTGTGACTGATTTATCTTACCCCCGATGAGGAGTTGTCCTTGAAAAGCGGACCAGTAGCTGCCTAACGTGGCCCACCAGATGGGAAAATGTCAGATAACCAGTGGCTGCGGTAAAGTGTCTCTTCAACTGAAGATTGTTTCTGTCCTAAGCTGGGGACGTTGTGCCAGTGTTGCATGCTTATGTCATCTGGCCTTAACACAGGTCATTTTAAAATCATTTTTGTTTCAGTATTCTATGAGGGGAAAAACCCAAACATGTAAATCCCCTGAGATTTTGGCAATGATAAAAGCCTTTATAAAATGTTCTCCATATTCAAGTCATGGTGCAGTAGTTGATGTGTGTTCAAAGTTAATTTTTGCCTTCAAAACCTGCTGACTCTTCCCTGGGCTTCTGAGGGGTAATGCTGTCACCCCTCTTCCCGAATTGCAGAGGAGGAAACTGAGGCTGTCCTTGGAGCGCTGTAACAGAATCATAGAGTGGTTAGAGTTGGAAGAGACCTTAAACCATTAAACCATCAGTTCCAACCCCATATTGTGTCTTCTGCTCTTCTGGATTTCGGCGAGAAATATGTTGCATGTAAGGAAGAAAGAAGGATGCTGAATATGGAGCAACACTTCTTCCTTGTGTCTTTCTGCAGGTGACCTGCTGCCCTGCTGTGTGCTGACATGATGACAGCTAGCAAGGCGACCGATGTGAGCAGCAAGTCTGAAAGCAGTGTCTGCAAGTCCGTTGAGAGGTGAGAGCTTTCCACGTTTCAGTGTTGGGGTGCTTTGCTTGCATTTATTAAACCCAACAGAAAGAAAAACAAAAGGAGGAAACATTCTCTCTGTTCCTCACTGTCCCACTCTTTTCTCACATTAATACAACCCCTGGATGTCTGAGATTATTTCATTGCCATCTCAGGACTGTAACACTCTGCATTTTAGCGTAATGTCCTAGACTCACAGCACTAGAAGAGGTCTGCCCCAAGGCATGACCATTTGTGCTGCTGACATCCCTGTCAATGTTTTCCCTTCTTGCACTTGAAATCTTCAATGCTGGAGACTCTTCAGACTCCCCAGACAAGCCCTACTGTCCCCACCCATTGCAGATTTTTTCCAGTCTTCAGTCTTGGTTTCTACTGTGCAGTCCAACCACCAGTCGCAATACAATGCCCTGCTCCCTGGGAAAGACCATGGCGTTCACAGTACCAGCTATTGACCAAAGCATGATGTTATCACTGAGACAGCCAGGAGTTAAATATCTGTAAGGCTGGGGAAGAACAGTATCTGGCCCAGGTCCCATTCCTGGTCAGGAACTCATCCCAGACTCAATTTGCGCTACAACAGAGTCTGCAATGTCTGCCAGCATTGCTTAACTCCAGGACAAAGCTTGAGGCCTGCCAGAGCACAGGGTATCCACTTGGAGGCTCTTACAAGAGTGCAAAGTTCTGGAAGAGACACACTTAATACATTTAAGTTAATAGAACAATTTCCTGAGTTGAATCTCAGTGTTTGGTTCATGGTTAAATGGGGCTAATGATGGGGAATATTCATTCCAGTAACTACCTTGTGTTGTCCTGGTGCTCCTTCCCAAGCCCAGGCCAACCTGAAAACCACAGCTAAGTGCTTTGATTTAGAAACAATTTATGTTGAAATAACTGTTCTGATGAAACTTTACTATATTGATAAAATAGCACAGTGTTAATATTGTGATATCGCTCACTTGGAAATCCCTAGACTCAATATATTAGGGGGTTTTGGTGTGGTTTGGACCCTAACAGTGAAAACATTTAATCCTTTGCTCTGAGAATGTTGAATCTAGTGTCTGGGTGCTACTTCACGTGCTCTAGGCCAAGGGACTGTGCCTAGGCGCATGGAAGTCCAAGCCCACATTTTGGCCTGCAATGGTAGGGCCGTAGAAATCCAATAATAAAAGTGAGGCTTCGTGCATTAATATGCTTTTTGGGGAGCCAAGGGAGATTCTCTGAGCAGGCACTGGAGGAATGCCAACTGTATCACATGGTTTCTCCTCTGTTTTACAGCAACATTTTTGCTATTGTTTGCAAGTGGCCCATTTTGGATTTAGTTGCAGTGGGCCTGCTTAATGCCCTGATGATGTTCAAAACTCTACTTGTACTTCTAAACACACACACAAAAATGTTGGTGAGTCGGCATGTCTGATGTATAAAAATTACCTCGCTTACCTGCCACTTCTGCTACAGAGAAAGATTTAATTTTAAACTCTTAAGTTGTAACAAAAGGAGAACATTGTGTTCTGGCTATAAGGACTGTTCCATGAGTGTCCTTCCCCATAAACCCGTTTCTCAAGTGCTTCTGTTGAGCATCCTTTGCTGTTACTGGCTTTATGAGAAGAGCTTGTGGAGTTGATGGACTAAAGATAATGGACAAGAGGTAATGGGCATAAACTTTAAACTTGAACATAACTTGAACATTCTGTCTAAACATGAGGAGGAACTTCTTTACTTTGAGGGTGACAGAGCACTTGAACAGGTTGCCCAGAGAGGTGGTGGAGTCTCCGTCTCTGGAGACATTCAAAGCTCGCCTGGACATGTTCCTGTGCAACCTGCTGTAGGTGGACCTGCTTGGACAGGGGGGTTGGACTACATGATCTTCAGAGGTCCCTTCCAACCCCGTATCATTCTGTGATTCTGTGATGCTGTAAATCGAGGGTGAGCAATGGTGGTGACGGTTTCTTCTCTTTTTGTCTCTGGTGTATAGGATCAAGCTTGCAGATAAAAACAATACAGCAGCTGTGAAGGAATTAGAAAGCCCTCTGTGTGCATTTTTGAGTGAGAAATGTTCTGAAGGTGCCTCTGTCGCCCTGGGTTTAACACCTGAAGCTGAACCAGTTTCATCTGTGGTGAAGAGCCCACTGGGAGCCTTGGAGAACTTGATGCTGGATCCAAGGCTAGACTGCTTTCAGCAGAACATGCTCAGTCCCAAAATGATCATCAGTGACCCATCTGTGGATCTGAACATTAAAGAAAATAGTAAAATCATCAAGAGACAGATAGGAGGCACTCAGAATACACGGTCACCTGGAAAAATTGGCTTGAGGAATAAGTCCTTCAGCATCAAGGACAAAATTTCAGAATGGGAAGGGAAAAAGGAAACGCAGTCTGCTCCTCGCAGAGAGGAAGAGCAGGGGATTAAAGAGGAGCACAAGGTGCCCTGTGTAACTGAGAAGACGAGTGGGGAAGCACTGGTGGTTCGGAAAGTGGAGACCAAGAGATTTGTGAACTGGGAACTGGAGTGCAAAGGGGCAGGCAAAGAGAATGAGCGGAAAGCAGGAACTCAGAAAGGCACAGGGCAGGCAGCAGAGCGAAAGGGGGAAGCGCAGAAGGATGAGGAAACGGAGTCCAGCCCTGGAAAATGCAAGGAGGTGAAAGGTGGGAAGAGGGAGGGGCAGAAGGAGAATCTTTCAGTGCTTAGTCAGGTCAAAAAGCTAGAGCAGGCTTTGAAAGAAGGCTCAGCAGAGCTGCAGCCACAGTTGCCTGGTACTTACTATTCCCCACAGTGCTTGCAGGAGAAGGCAGCCCAGGGACACACTGCTCCTGAGGGCCATGAGAACATATGTGGGGCTGAGCTCAACAAACGGCTTCTTGGCTTGGACTCTGAAATCATTGAACCGATTTTTGGGACTCTAGAAGAGGTAAGAACTTCTCATGTGAAATCCAAGGACTGCACGGTAGAGAATGTGTACACAGAGCCTGGGGTGCCAGAGAAGAAACCCTTCATCAACCCACTGCCGAAGCCCCGGCGGACTTTCAAACACGAGGGGGAAGAGGATTGGGTGCCAGCAGCTAGGAATAAAAGAAACTTACCCCCTCTGCCATCCATTCCCCCCCCTCCTCTCCCCTCTTCTCCACCCCCATCAGCTGTCAGCAGGAGGCTTTGGAGCGGGAAGCACAAGAACAACGCAGACCACAGGTATTCTGGCTGTGTTTCACAAAGGTGTTGGTCTTGACGGTGGAGTTCAGCCTTCCCGTATCTCTCTAGGAGAGACGGCTTTTCCCTGGTCACTCATAATTCCCGGAGAGCCTTGCTGGTCATAACCAGCACTCAAGTCATCTCTCTGAGACCTATGAGTGGCCAGCACAACTTCACAGGATAACTGTGAAGGGATAAATCGTGGCAGATTTGGGCTTTAGATCACTGTATTATAAGGCTTAATCTTCAAGCCCAAGATCAAGAGGTTTGGCATTTTGTTTCAGGGTTTTAGTGGAAAATATATTTAATTACAAAATGACTACAGCAGGTCTGGAACAAGGTCTGGAATGATAATCTCTAGACACTACCACAGCCTTTTCACTGTTCATAATAAACATATTCCTGTAAATGAATCTGATGTATATATATTCTTCTGTAGAACTTTCTTGCCTTTTCTCCCCTCCCAGATGATTGTCATACATTTTTGGGGTGGGGAGCTTAAAATGCACAGCTGTTTCTAATGCCCTCTGCATAAACTGCCACCTAAAAATTCCTCACTTGGGTGCGGGAAGGAAATTGAAATCCAGGTTTGTTAGCGGAAGACACTTAGCTGTTTTTACCTTTCCTACCATTCTGCATGTGAGTATTGCTTTCCTGTCAAAGACAGCTGAGTTTTGCCCCCCCCCCCATTCCTGCCAAGGGTGGAATCTGCAGTGAATGGGGCCTCCCATGTCCTAAAGTTCTGTGCCAGGTTGTAGGATGTGCCACTCAACACTTATATCATTACAGTGTACTATTGCCATGATTATCTACGGCATCCCCGAAAGGCTTTTATTTGTGTGGCTGATCTCGCTGTTACTTTTTCATGCTTTTTATGGGATGAGGCTCTGAAATGTTCTCTTCTCAGCAATTCCTTTCACCAGCTGTGTGTCATGTTGGAGAAGTGAATTAGCCGTGATTTGGTTGCAAATGCTGGTTAACTGTGTCGCTCTCCTCTTTGCTCCTTCTACCCTGCCGTCACTGGCGCAGGAAGTCATATGAGTTTGAAGACTTGCTACAGTCATCATCGGAGAACGGCCGGGTGGATTGGTACGCGCAGACCAAGCTGGCCCTCACACGCACTTTATCTGAGGAGAACGTCTATGAAGACATCCTGGGTAGGAGCTTTGGACAGGGGAGGGTTTTGACTGCTAACACTGAGTAACTGAGAAGACTCCTAGTCATCAGGCACTCACCAGAGGTCCTGAGTAAAGTATGTTTATTATCCAAATGCAAAGCAAGTCACATTTTACACAGATTACTGGCAAGTAATAAGAAAAATGGATGGAATATTTCAAAACCCATCAGCTTCAAAGATGAACGTGAGGCATATGGGAACCAGCTTTTCTTTTTTGCTGGCGTCTCTCCTCTTGTCTTCCTTTCATCCTGTGGACTAATTCTTACAGCTTTGGTCTGTCCATTGTGATGAGCTTGTTGCCACTGAGATAATGTGACCAGTCTGAAAACGTAGCCTTGAAGTCAGTTCTGTGGTTCAGAAATAGGATTATGTATCGCTCCAGGTACTGGTGAAATTAAGAAACTGGGTCCCACAATCTTTGAAATTAAGTTTAATTTTGTTCTCTAATTTTGATGGCAGCTCAATGCCATTTTAAAGATTATTTCCTGTAACACTCTTAATTTACATAGTGTTTTATAATATTGTGAGTTAGGTGGCTTTTTATGGAGCATAGAATAGAAGCATCCCTCTTGAAAAAGCTGTAAGAAGTTTTAGTAGCTGTAGGCTGATGTTGCGTGAATCTCTTGGCTGAGTTCAGCAGAGTAGGAAGAGAAGAGCTGCATTAGGGCCACAAAGATGATTAGAGGGTTGAAGCATCTCTCCTATCAGGAGAGGCTGAGGGAGCTGAATCTGTTCAGCTTTGAGAAGAGAAGGCTCTGGGGAGACCTTCTAGCAGCCTTCCAGTATCTGAAGGGAGCCTGCAGGAGAGCAGGAGAGGGACTCTTTATCAGGAAGTGTACTGACAGGACAAGGGGTAATATTTTTAAACTATAAGAAGGGAGATTTAGATTGGATATTAGGAAGAAATTCTTTCCTGTGAGGGTGGTGAGGCACTGGAACGGGTTTCCCAGAGAAGCTGTGGATGCCCCATCCCTCGAGGTGTTTAAGGCCAGGCTGGATGGGGCTTTGAGCAACCTGGTCTAGTGGGGGGTATCCCTGCCCATGGCAGGGGGGTTGGAACTGGATGATCTTTGAGGTCCCTTCCAACTCTAACCGTTCTATGATTCTATGATCAGCTCTCACCCCACAGCTGCAATCATACCAAGATGGGCTGCGCTTCCGTGGGAGCAGGCAGGGCACTATTATTTTGGTACCAATGAAATCTCATCACACGTGATGCGAAAGATCTCTCAAAGGAATCCAGTTCCTTTGGAACTGATGGCAGACAAGGTGATGCCAGTCTGACCTTTTTTGACATTTTTGAAGCTGTTGGCCTCATTTGCGGAGCTTGGGACCTTGTGTTTGCTTTTTTCTTCTCTTTACTGGGGGGAGGCGGGGAGGGAAGGGCAAGAGAACAGGGAGTGCCTGAGCAGCTGTTGGGTTTTTTTGTGTTGGGGCGTGATGGTAGGTCTCAGAAACCACTGAGTAAGGGTCACCTTGTCAGCTGGAATAACATGGATAGCATTATAGAGTGGCTGTACAAGCAAATCTGTCCACTCAAACACAAGCACACCCCAGTGTCCCGAGCTTGCAGTGAACTCAAATGCCAGGCTGAAATTCCCCCTCCCCTCCAGCTTTTAGTTGTAAAGCTTAAAAGAAAACAAAGTTATGGATAATTGTCAGCTAATGGGGCGTGTTTGGATTTTGTTTTCTTCCTGCATGTTTAGGCTTTGCCTGAAGTCAGTGATCTTTAATTGGTTCCTGCAGTCCTGGTGGTGGTGTTGTGGAAGCTTGGGAAAAAGGGTGGACAGGGATAACTCCAAAAAAATCTATGGTTTTTTTTTTCACGAGACCACCGGGGGGTATAGTTCACAAAATATAAACATGTGAAAACCACGCCAATTGAGGGAGAACCAAGAGCTCAGCTGCAGGACACCAGTGTTGACCCACAGATAACCCTGTGTGTCCATCAAGGCTTGCAAACATGTACATACACACCATATTCATAGGCGTGACTTGGGGAGAGTTCAGCTGCTGGTGGGAGAACCATTCCATTTCCCAGCAAGTCACATAGATTCCTTTCATGCACTATGTTTTTACCTGTTTGTCATTGTTTACCTGGAATATTGGAAATTGTACTGGTGGGTGACAGATTGTCACAGATTTGATTGTCATCAGATTGTACAGATGGGTGACAAAGCTTATCCCTCATAAAGAGGGAAATGGTGCTCTTTAGACTGAAACTAATTGGATATGCTGCCAAGCATTTTGAGGACAGGGTGAGCAAGAGAACCCGAGCTTGTTTTCTTTCTGCAGTCTACCCAGTTGTGTGATAGCTGAAATATATTCTTAGTACTGAAGTGTGCCATTGGAATTAGAAAGGTGAGCCACTTCCAGGGATAGCAGCACGTTCGCTGACAAAATGTTCATGCAGACTGGCTTTGCTGGTGTCACACCTGCCTACCCTCTCCTCCTTGCTGAATTCAGATCCACCATTGTAGGGTATCACCAAGCCACAGATAGAAGGCAGCGTTGGAAAAGACTTGGGTTTCTGTTTTTGTCTAAAAACTTCTGCTGCACTCCTCTCCAGCAGGGCAGGCAGGTGGGACTGTGGCAGTTGGATCCTAGCGCCATTACCGGTCCCTGCTCTGAACGCCTGCAGCGTCACTGTCCTCCAGTCTTTGCTCTCAGCCAAGCGTTACATGACAATAAGAGAAAGGCAGTTGCTTCAAGTTCCAGCTGTCCACTGGGATGGCATGAAATGGTGGCAACGAAAGGAGAAATCTCATAACAGATTGCCTGCCCTTGCAGATGCTTGGGCTAAGCCTTTGCCATTGGTTTCTTAGATACTCTGATGGAGATGTCACAACCTGCTTTTTCAGACTTCGGTGTTCTTTTTGAACACACTTGTGTTTGCATTCCCCAGCACTGTTGACGAGTGGGATGTAAGAAGTACATTATATGTAATTTTGGGTCTTTAAAGTTTGGATTAGTTCTGTGCCTTGTCTCCAGAATCAGTAGAATTTTTTTTGTGTGTGTGGTCATTCAAGCCTTGTGTATTTCAGGGGATTCTAAGTAAGAATGAACTGAATGTTACTTTAGAGGTGTCCCTTTCCTGCCCCCCACCCTCCAGGGAGACACCATCCTGACTTTGAATGGTCTTGGTGAGGTGAGGTGACGCCTTCCCTCTTTTTAAAGTGGGCCGTGTGAGATTTAGGCATCCATGATTAGCAGATGTGTTTGAAAACCTATGTTACATGGCACACATCTATGTTCAGAGAGCAGATTAAATCTTTCCAGTCAGCCCAAGAGCACTCCATTACATCAGCCCCAATTAAATGATGACCAGAGGTCCCGCTAAATGGGGGTTTAAATAGAGGAGAGAGGACTAGCCTTCAGCTTACAGTTCCATTTGGAGACAATTCTAAGCAGAAGACTGGAAAGAAGGAAATACAATTATGGACTGATGTGCATGAGAACCTCACAGCTCCTCTGAAGACAGGGAAATGAACTTGAGAACTCGCTGGGTCTTTTCCATCTGTAGTTTCTGTGATAAGTTCCTATGGCTGCATATGTCAGCGTCAAGGTTTGGACACTGTCCAGCGAGCAGCTGGACCCCTAGGGCTATGGAGAGAATGAAGCAATTGCAGGAATGCTTGAGAACAGGTCGTTACGTCTGATGTGGGAGGTGGGAGAAGGCCAGCAGATCCCCAAACAGATTTTTATGGCAAACCTCAAGGATTTTCTGCACTTATAGTCTCTTGCTTGTGGCTTTTTGCTGCAGATCCGCCCTCGAAGGAAAACCCTTATGAAGACATCGAGACCAACAGCCGCTGTTTGGGGAAGAAATGTGTCCTTACCTTCCCAGCATCCCCCACCTCTTCTGTACCTGGGACTCCTACTAAGGTACTTTGAATTCAAGTGGCCACCTCTTCTGCTTCAGAAGTGATTTTTGGTGAAATTGAGGTTGTCTGTGGAAAAGTGTTTTTGCCAATTTGACTTTGATTGTGTCAGCGTTTTTTCTGTTTTGTCTTTTACCACTGGCCAGAGCATGGAGCAATAAGAGAGGATACATTGCTCTTTAGCAAGGTGAAGAAAAAACATTCCCTTATACAAAAGCTTTGTTGGCTTTCACTGGAGATAAAAACACCAGGGCTACCTTTGCCTGATAGAGGGGTAGACCTTTGGCTAACACAGCATAAGAAAGGTCTCCCTCTCCTCAAAGAAAGCATTTAAGTGCATGGGTAATCAAGCCCTGCAGTGGTCTTGGCTCAATGTTGGTGGGCAGTACCTAGTCTGACCATGCTCTTGCCAAGGTCCCTCTGCAGCCCCATCCCTTAGGATGCCTCTTTTGCTTTCTCCTTGATGAGACTGGATGCTGGTAACTAATGCAATGCCAGTCCCTGGTTAGGAAGCGGATACCAAATGGGTGTCCCCACCAGGAGCGTAGTTCACAGCCCAGTACCACTTTCCTCCCTGGCAGTGAAACTAAAAGAAGAGGTAAAACATTGGTCTGTACCTTTTGCTCAGAACTTACTGAGGCCAGCCCTGCTCTCAGCTTCCCAAACTGTTTTAATTGGTTCCTGTTGTCTATTTAGATAGTTCAAGCCTGGAACAGCAGGAGCAATGTGTGAGCAGAAGTCATCCTGACAACAACTGGGTTCAGAGCAAATAGCAGGGATCTAAACACAGTTTTCCTAACCAGAGGGTTTTCTCATGCTCTCCAAATTGCAGCTATTTTTAGAGCTGTTACCCAGTATTTTTTTTTATCAAGTTTGCTTGATGCGTTGCTCTTTTCCAACCAGCTTAATCAGCAACTGAGGTTTCTCTGGATAATCCAACACTTCAAATTGAAAATTGTTCTGTGGTTCTCAATCCATTCTCCTTGCCACTCATTGGGTCTAGAGCAGCTTGGGTCAATGGATGAGTGTTGGGATGAAGTTGATTTCCCTTAGAGAGTTTTGAAATCACCTGTGCACCCTGATGTTCCACCTGTGCTATCAGAAGAGGGCTGCAGTGTTACACGGGAATGCCTTTCAGCATCAGTATGATTCCCCGAAGAAGATGCTTTGCTGAAGAGCTGAATGGGAGTAATTATGTTAAACTGCAGCATTTTGACATCTGAAAGCTGTGATTTGCATCAGTCAGAAAAGAAGTGCTTCAGCTCTCTCAGAAGCTGAAGGATTTGCAACTGCAGTGTGAGTCACACTAAGAGAGCCTGCCCAGGCTAGGGACTGATGGGAAATGGGCCTGGACAGACTTTCAGTAGTAGCTTCTATCAGTGCAGGGTGAGATCCTTCAGTGTGAAGACTCTTCCCAAACTCATTTTTAACATGTGACTTCTCTGTGGGTAGTAAGCATTTTTGTGAGTTGAGCATCTTCTGCCAAACCATCCTGAGCTAACACCTGAGCTAACCCGAATGAGTGAATTGGTCTGGCTAAAAACTCTGCTGAGTGTGTTTGTTGATGGAGGTAGACTATTATGCTGCCTCAGCTATGGTGCTACAGTGGCCTGCTCAGAATAACCTTGGATACCTCTTCCCCACATTGCTTAGTGCCGTGTAGATGCATCCTTTGGGAGTGCAGATATAGTGTCTACAGAAGGTGTAATTTAACCATATCCTAACTGCTGGGAAACTCTGTAGGAGAAGACAAAAAGAGTTCTCATTAAGCATCTTTCTAGTCAGAAGTGGTTTGCACTTCTTTATCTAGAGCTGAACTGTCTGCTTCTCTGATGCTGTTTTTGGCCAGGGACTTTGAGAACTTTATGCTGATATTTAAGTATCTACTGTTGTACTCCCACTGAACTTGCTGAAACCAGTCTCTGTAATTGTCTGTCATGGCATTTCTTGAACCTTCCTCTGTAATATTTTATTCTGGCTACTGTAAAAGGCATGTGTGACAGTGCTTTTTGTCTGGTCTCACTGGGTCTCTGTTCCTCCTGGCTGGCTGCTCCTTATCCCAAATGCTTGTGGTTGACCGGTTGGTTAGTCTTGCCCTGTTTACAGTCCCAGCCACTGGGTTACACAAGTCCTGGGAGATTTTTTTTCACACTGGAGCAAGGCTTCTGGGCCAAGCCCTGAGATTGTGGTCTGGAATTAATATGGGATGGTTAAATTGCCAGTCAGGATAGTCCTGGCCTAGCACAGTGGCTGTGTGAGTTCCTTGTGTGTGCAGAAATCTGTGACCATCCTCAGAAGTTGGGCTGTCTTGTCAGCTGAATGCTGTGGCCACCCCACTGAATTTACTGCCATGACAGTGTTAGCAACGAAGCAAAGGTCAGTGAGGTTCTGTGTTCATTCATTCCTTCTCCTCCATTTCCAGTTGCTTTCCAAGCCCATTTTTTTCCGACAAAACTCAGAGCGGCGGAGTTTCAAACTGCCAGACATAAGGAAACTGAGTCGTGATGGGACTGGGTCACCATCCAAAATCAGCCCTCCCTCAACCCCCAGCAGCCCAGATGACACCTTTTTCTCCTTGGGAGACCCTCAGAATGGCAAGAGGAGGAGGAAGATTCCCAAGGTAAATCTAGGCCTTTCTCTGGTTTGCTTGGCTTCTCCCAGGCAGGAATGTGAGTATCACACAGTTTTCTTTAGTTTCCCATGTAGTATCCCTGCAGTGTAGCTGTTGTCCCGGCGGTTGACTTGACTTGTGTTTAAACCATTTTCTGCCTGACAGAGAAGGCTCACAAACGTCTCTGCAAGTTTTGAAGAAGTTGGTTTTCTGNGTAACTTTTTGATAAAAGTTGTTTTTTCCAAGGAGAAAGGCAAGTAATATTTTTGCCAAAATCATGCCCCATCATATTTCCTTCTATGTTTCATGGATAGAATGGTCAGAAATTGGCTGTGTGTTGTGTTGCTGTTCCCTCCTGGCAATCTGTTGTTCTTTGCTAGGTTTGATTCATGCATTGGCTGTTTCTAATTCAAGGTAGGATGGGATTGTGGGTGAACAATGAAAATCCTGACATTTGAGTGACAAAAGGAGTTGTCTGTAGTCATGAGCATTTTCTGGAGCAACGTTTCCTACTTCATATTTGGATACAGCCTGACTCTGTTTCAATTTTATTTTCTTTCAATTCTAGCAGGAAGTGTATTCAGGCCAAACGAGGTTTGGCAGCAGTCTATCTAATAAATGTTTCAAAAACACAGTTAGAAAAACACAGTTGCTTATCCCAGTCTTTGCAGAACAAGCGGAGGCTACCAGGGGCGGTCTGTGGTCATTTTTTTTCTGATCCCACAGTTTTCATTTGGGGAAAAAGGGATGTGTTTGTGTAGCTTCTTTGTTTGCTGGCTGTTGGATCTGTGTTCGTGTTTGCATATCTGATTTTTTGAATGCCCTCTTTGTATACCTCAGCTCTTCAGGAATGAGCCAAAGACTACAAACGTCTAGGGCTTTCTCTCCCAGTATGCCCACCCATCTGTGCACACCTGCTTGAGCTCTGTCAGTGTGTTCGCACACGCTTTTATGTCAGCTGAAGGGAAGATTGCAAATATACATTTACCAGGTGGTGCCACTGAGCAGCCTTGCAGAGCAAGTTCAGAACTGAGATTTACTGTGTCGAGGGCAAGATCAACCTGAGACTTGAGCTGATGGCTGGGTGGAGGCTGCACTTCCACATCCTGCCTCTCACTTAAAACCTTGGATTCAGAGTTCCTTGACCAAGTGTGTGGTGGGCCTGTCTTACCATGAACTCTCAGGACGTGTGCAGCAGCCCCAAACATTCTGAAATAAATCTGGATGCTGTGGCCATGTCTGCTGCTCCTGCCTGGGATCTTGACAAGGAAGCAGGTCTACTCAAGGAGGCTTGAGGAAGCCTGGTGTGGTGCTCCTTGAGCTCTGCTCCCCTTCAGGGACAGATAGGGAGACCAAAGGTACTGAAGGAGCCAATAAGCCCAGATATGCCCAACACTGAAATGTCCTCTCTCCTCATCAGCTGGGAGGCATCAGGGATTAAAGAACTTGCAAAAACAAACCACCAGGATAAAGTACTTCGGCATTATTGGCTCGCACCCATCTCAATCTCATCATTCGTGTATGGTGCGTTTCCCTCATGCTTGGTATGAAGGCTTTTCCAGCACATCCCTCAACATATGTTAAAGGCAGAAAGACATTAAATTTCGCTGTCATCCTCCAGCCAGTTTTCTGCTTTCAAACCTGCAGACCAGGGCAGATTCCCAGGGGACCCTCTGGTGCTCCCTGGAGCGTGGATCACTGTATGGAGAGACCCAGGTGGGCACCATCAGGCTTGTGCAGCCACACAGTGTGGAAGTGCATTAAGGCCTGGCTTTTCATCAGGGATTGTTACCTTGGGCTCCTGCCCCGCCACCATGATGGTACTGATTCTGTGCCAGGGTGAGTGTGGCCGTTAGCAGCGCAGGTGCAGGTTACTGTGCAAGGCAGATGCACAGTTTTGGAGATTGTCAGTTCTATCACCAGAATGGAAGGGCCGTCAAGTGAGGAGTTTTAGTACGGCCAGGGGTGGGAAACAGAGTGCTTCACATGAAATTTTAACTTTCTTTCTTGCCTGGGGAGGAAAATAACCTTGTTTGTTTGTTTGTGTGTTTGCTGAGCAGCTTGTATTGAAAATCAATGCCATTTATGAGGCACGAAGGGGAAAGAAACGTGTCAAGAGACTATCGCAGTCTACAGAGAGCAATTCAGGGAAAGGTAAAGAGACCCCAAATCATCATATATCTCAGACTTTTTGAGGACTTGTCTAAGAGTTTAGGCTGGCTTACTGATTTATATGCCATTTTCTAGTGCTTCTTCCAGTCCAGAGTGAGATTGAGTTGAGGCTTCCACCATTCTTTTGGGAAGAGAAAGGCTCTTCCCCCACCCAAAAGGCTTTCATTAAAACAGAACTTTTTTCGTTTTTCTTGTTTCATTTTCGTTCCATAGCTTTACATGATAACCTTATAGGTCACACCAAAAATGTACCCCCTTTTTGATGTTTATTTCTGGAACGGGATGGAAGCTCTGTAGAGGAATGTTCTGTCCAAAGAGAATGATTTGTTAAGATCAAAATATTTTGCGGGAATGTGTCACTTTAGTGAACTGTCCAATAGAAGATCATAGATTTTGAAACAGTTCTGGTTCCTTTAGCATTCCAATAAACAAATAGCTTCAGTTGGCAGTCAGGGTTTCTAGAGTTGACTGTAGGACCACCTCCATCATAGCAAGATTGAGACTTTCAGCCTCCCACTGTCAATTAAAAACTTGCTACAAGTCTTCAGGTACTTCAGAGCAATAACTTTTAAGCATCTAATCTCTGTAAAACTTAAAATTACGTCTCTCCAACACAGTATTTTTATGGAAAACACCCTGACTTTCAGTGAAAGGGGACGATGAGCTCTCTTTGCTTCCCACAATTACTGGATGCTATTTATCCTATATTATATAGGATATACATCCACAGGGTGGATGAGTGTGTTTATGCAAGCCTTCAGGAGAAGCATCCCAGACTTGTCTCTACATCATTTTTTATACCCTTCTCTGAAGCATCTAAGACATTATTGACAGAAAAAGGCTATTGGATTGTCTCAATTTGGCAGTTGTTTTTTGGGTCTTTTTATTTATTTTTTTTTCATAATTGTTTTTATCACTCGTCCCGCAAACTACTGCACATTAACCAGTGTTTTGTCTTGGTGGTGTGCTTATGCAGACTTGGATAAAGTACTCCTCTGGTATTTTATTTTTTAGACAACTCTTTTGGTTGTACAAAACTGATTTTATGAGGGTTTGTTTGTTGTTTTTTTTTTTTATTCCCTGAGTGAATGGGAGGATACCAAGGTTGGTAAGCTAAATGTCTGTGGGTGTGTGCACACTTGAAAAGAACAAGACCCTTGGGATCTATACTGTCCTCTCTCTGAAGCTGCCAGGCCTGGCTTTCTCATGCCAGTGATAAGAAATGCACAGTTATAAATAGGCTTTACTTAATTCATCTTCCCTTTCTTTTTTCCTAGTTACGGATGAAAACAGTGAATCAGACAGTGATACTGAAGAGAAGCTGAAAGGTAAGGCATATGTGTGAAGAGAACAAGTGGCTCCTGGTAAACTCTGCTCCGAGATCCCGGGTCAAGGTCTTTCTTCTGTGTTCTGCTTTTGGAGAAGGAGCTTGTTTCCACTCAGAACACAGTGAGAAGAAGACTCCAGTACTGCAGAAGAAAATCCACAGGCAGAGGACTATATAAGTCCCAAACAAATACCTACTCCAATTCCCATCAAAGCTTTTTACTAGGAAATGGCCTGAACGCTGTGGAAATACAGTGAGGTTTTTCTAAGTACATGGTCACAGATGAATGACCAGGCTGACAGAAGCAGTATTGCATGGGATGGGATGCTGAGAAGCCCCAGTACACGTGTACTGAGGGAGAAAAGCCACCAGCCAGACTGGCTAGCTAGCAAAATAGAATCCCGCTATATGATTTCTTGCTAGTTAAACTCTTCTGCATTGTCTGAGTCAGGATAAAATGCTGCATTGCTTGCTTCACTTTGGTAGAGCTATATGGTATACTGGTCTCCAGAATACTCTTCTGAGGGCTTCTTGTACTGGTAAGTAGCTGTGTGACGTGCTGGCGGCATTACAGGCACTTGGGAATTTTTGTGGCAAATTCAAAGTCTTGGCAGAGGTAGAACACAAGATGGCAACTCCCCCAGATTCCAAAGGCTCCTGACTCACATGCACACCTGATCTGAATAGCAGGTCAGCTCCCAAGCTGAAAAGACAGGCACAAGCAGCAGTTCCCACTCAGTGTCAGCCACAGTGCGGTGTGGTTAGGAGTGTTCCTCCTCACCTCCTTCAGATTTTCAGAACAGAAACCTCAGACTGAATTCCCTCTTGTGAGCACAGCTTCCCACACAAGACCTACTCTGTGCTTTTGCTCTCCTCTGCGTTGGGAAATCTTTTATCTCTCCTGCTGCGTTAGCAAGATCAAGCTGAGAATTGCTATCACCACCTACCTTTTGACAGGTTCTCAGGCTAGCCTGGAGACAGGGAGAGAAGGTTTGCACCCAGATTGCACCCAAAGTACATTCACAACTGTCTTGAAACGTGACATTGTGAAATATGTTCAGATGTAGCTGAGAAAGACAGTGTAGATGTGGTCAGGAAGATTCAAAACTCTTGTCTGTTACCAGTTGCCGTAGTGAACCATGTGCATCACCCCAGGTTTCTCTGTAACATCTATATAACTGCAGCTAGGAACAGCCTATAGAGGGGATAATGGAGATCGCGTGAAGTCACCTCAAATCCAGCAGCACTGGATTCTGAACAATATCCAAATCCTTATCTGGATCTGAGTGACATGCGAGTCTGGATAACTGTGAACAAGAGCGTTGGCACTTGCTGTTTGCTCTAGCTACACCTATATTTCGCTTTATGCCCTGTGGAACTTTCAACTTGCCTATTTTTAAGTAGGAAAGTGAGATTTAGCAAGTCTGTTATATCTGGGACTTTCGATTTTGTTATGTTTACTTAGCAAACAAAACACACCACCCAGTTACCTCTGCTTACCAAGTCACTGTACCTCATATGAGACACAGTAAATACTCAGACAGTTTTCATCACACTGCGTATTGCCTCACACAAATGTTCATCACACTGCATTTCAGAGCCATATGTGCAGACCCTTGGGAAGGAAAAATGTTCAAAGACAAAGTTTGCCATGATGACAGCAGTACAGTCCTGGTATCTTTAGTAGGTCGCACAGAATGTAAACAACGCAGAGCTTGAGTGAGCTTTTCCAAAGCTCTCAGCATTACTGTGACACTGCTCTTTTTGAAGTCCCTGGTAAAACAAACCATTTCTGAAAACTTCTGAAGAATTACAGCCTTAGAGCAAATAGCATAATAGATGATGAGAGAAAGGAGTCTAAGCCAAGGCTTTAACTGTCCAGGGATTGTTACACTCTGATTTAAGAGGCACCTCAAGATTACTTTCAGTTCTGTAATCTAGAATAGTCTACGAGTGGCACGGCTTTACCACGTGAAAGGTCAAGAGTCTGCCCAAAAATATGTACCACATCTTGGGAAGCCCTCTCTCCCAAGCAGACATCTTCTGTATGTGGAGCTCCCGCAGTATCCCCGTGATTGTCGTTTCTGTCAAAACGTTATGTTGCCACCCGCATTTGCAAAAAGCACAGTCAGGAAAATGTGCTGGGGTGTCTGCTTGTACTTAATTCTTTCTTTATTTTGTAGTGGGGGTAAGGGAGACATCATGGAGATTTAATTTGGGATGCGACTGTAAAACAAAGCAGGGGGGTGGTCTTCGGGAATCTCATCTGGTCTCTTCTCAGCAGGCAGCTTTTCATTACTTTCCATGCTGGAATGTTTATTGTCCCACAGCTCATGTGTTGCAGTTACAGCTTGCTTGGCAGTTTTTCTTGTTTTCCCATTGTCTTGGGTGAACTTGTAGAATCACGGTCCTGAGAGATTAGTTTTAGGCACAGGAAGGACTGGCACAAGCCAGCCTTTTTCATTTGCACCTCTTTTCACATCTTTTTCTGTTGTTGGCCTGCAGCCCAGCCTGCTTTACTGAAGCTGGGAGTCCCCAGTGTTACTCAGCCAGTGGAGCCATAGCCTGACCCAAGTGCTGGTCTTGTAAAACCATGGGGATTGCTACCCACAGCCTCCTCTGACCAAAGGTGATCAGTCACCTAACCGTCCTGGCTTTGAAAGATGTGTAAATGAATGCTAGGGTGAATGTCCAGACATTATCTGTTACACCACGTCCCATATGAATCTCAGTTTGGGTTGTCTTCAGCTGTAAAAGCTATCCATGAAATCCTCCTGCTGCCAAAGCTTTTCAGGGTGATGGCACTCACAATATTGCGTCCTGTCTCTGCTGATACGTAAAGTGCAGCTTCCAAATGGTTCCTACCTCTTAATGCAGCCACTGACAAAGCAAATGCAGTGAGGTTGTTTCAAGTTCAACTGTAAGTCTCTACAAAGCACTCTTGGTGCTCTGTGCAAAGAGCTGAAGAGTCATGATCTCTAATCTTTTTCTTCGTAGCTCACAGCCAGCGCCTGGTACATGTGAAATCTCGCCTGAAACAAACCCCACGGTACCAAACCTTGGAACGGGACTTGATTGAGTATCAAGAGAGGCAGCTGTTTGAGTACTTTGTCGTGGTGTCACTGCACAAGAAGCAGGCTGGGGCTGCCTACGTCCCTGAGGTTACCCAACAGTTCCCATTGAAGGTGCGATGCCTGTCGGGGAAGTCTGGCTGACATGTCTCAGGTTGTGTGGTGCGCTTGCACAGCTTCTCTGTTGACTCCACGTTATACCAATAACCCTCTCTGCTATGCCAGTGTTCAGTGAGATTCAAGACAGAGGAGCCGCAGTCGTGGTATTCCTCACTGCTGAAAGAGCAGCTGATTTAGATCTTTTGCTGCCCTTGGCTATAACTTTTATGTAGCTTTTCTCTTTTTCTCGCTTTTCTCTTTAAAGAAAACTGGCATTTGGGAGAAGATACCTGTTCTTAAAGGGAAGGCACAGATTTCACCACTTGTCTAGCTCAAAATCACTCTCAATGGGAGAAACACAGAGTCAGTGTGACAGTGTTTGTAAATGGATGTAATGAGAGCACGCATCAGGCTTCGATACTCTTGCTCCTTGCTGGAAGATGTGTCCCAGATTGGATACACAATATAGCAAGGGCAGGTGCTGCAGATACCAAGCTTGGTGGAATTGGGGGCACAGAGTTACTTTAAGATATCTAAAGATTAGGTGAGCCAGAGTCACAGAAATTTTAATATCTTCCAGGCAGAAGCTTAGCCTCTGTCATCACCTCTTCATTTGTCACAGGAAAAATATTTGAAGTCATTCCATCCCCAGATGAGTAATTGGAAACATTCCTTCTCTCTGTTCTGCTAGCTTGAGCGCTCGTTCAAATTCATGCGCGAGGCAGAAGATCAGCTGAAAGCTATTCCCCAGTTTTGCTTCCCTGATGCAAAGGACTGGGCCCCCATCCATCAGTTTGCCAGGTAAGTACTGTACTTTGTGTCCTTATTCATGAGAAATAAGTTTATGTATCAAGCTAATTAAACATGAGAGCTGTTACAGTAGAAAATTGGGCAGAGCCCTGAGAGGGCTGTGTTGGAAAAGTAAAAATATTGCGGGTTTATTGTTTTTGTATGTCAAAGACTTTTAATGTGGGCGATGGGTGACTTGTCATTCTGGTTTCTCTTTCTGCAGTGAGACGTTCTCATTTGTCCTGACGGGGGAAGATGGAAGCAGGCGATTTGGATACTGCAGGAGGTTGCTGGTAATTAGGACTTGTTTTTTCTTCTCCTAGAGATGAAGCTTTTAGTGGGGTTGGTGTTACTGGCACCCATTCTGGAAAGTGGAAAGCTGCTGCTCTTCTCTTTCAGTGTGGAAAAAAAGAGCAGTAGTAGAGCCGCTTTGCTCTCTTCTGCTCTACTCAGTGCCGAAGTCCCTGTCTGAGCAGCATCCTCCACTTCAGGCAGAACTTTTATACTTCTTCCTTACATCAGCACTTAATGTTATGACCATGGACTGTTGTTTTGCCACTAAGCTGAAGATAAGAGATTGTCTCCCTTGGGTTTAGATAGCTACTAAACAGTTGTATAAACCTGTAGGCCTGCAGTTGTCTCTGTAGAGCAGTCTGCCCTGCCTTAGTCATTTGACTTCGGACGGTTGGGATCATACTGTGGATGTGCCATTTCTCCACTGTTTCTAGCATATCAGGGTTTGAGCCAGACTTAAGGCACTGTCATCAGCAGTGAGCTGTCAACTGTCTACCAGTTTTTGAGCCAGCCAGTGAGCTGCAGAACTAAGAGACCAGCCACTCTTTCTCTGCTGTAGTTATAACTGACATTTCCTTGGTGTTTTTTTGTGTGTGTATTTGCGTTTGTCTTGAAAGCCCAGTGGGAAAGGGAAGCGTCTCCCAGAAGTTTACTGCATTGTGAGTCGCCTTGGATGCTTCAATCTCTTCTCTAAGGTGAGGTTGGAGAGATGGGGAATTTGTGCTGCAGGCCAGGAGGGACCTGATAGGGAAGTCAACACCAGAAGAACGGGGATCAGGGAAGCTGACGGCTGAAGAGAGGGACTGAAATACGTTGGCAAGGCAACCACATGCTAATTCCAGAACCTAGCAAAAATGTAGTTAAAAGTAAAAATGGATTGTCAGCTGTTGCCTCATTCTTTCAGCAGAACTACCAGAACACAAGCACAGAGAGATTAAAAGGTGGTGTCTGACTCTGATGGGAAGTTTGCAAATTGTAAGCTTTCAGTTGACCTCACTGTAGCTGGATTTCTCTTGCTGAAGGAAATGAAGAGTTTTCAATTGCACCTTTTACCTTATTCCTTACAATACAAGGCTCCTTCTTGATGTTGGATTAAGGAGACAATGTAGAAAGAATGCACTTTATTCCTGGTGTTACATCCTTCCTCCTAATTTACTTGTTTTTGTGTCTTCATGCTGCTTTGTTTTTTTTTTTTCCTTCCCCAGATCTTGGATGAGGTTGAGAAGAGACGGGGCATTTCCCCTGCCTTGGTGCAGCCTCTCATGAGGAGTGTCATGGAGGCACCTTTCCCAGCTTTGGGTCGGACGATTACAGTCAAGAATTTCTTGCCAGGCTCAGGAACAGAGGTAAAGACACCATCCTAGAGAGAAGGGAGTCTTTGGCAGCAAATGGTGCTGGACTGGTGACTGGAAGTTAGGATTGTGACATAGCACTGGGGATCTTGGGCAATCCCAAGCACAAATACAAGGCAGAGAATGGATTGAGAGCAGCCCTGAGGAGAAGGACTTGGCGGTGTAGGTTGATGAGGAACTCGACTCGAGCCAGCAATGGGTGCTTACAGCCCAGAAAGCCAGCTGCATCCTGGGCTACATTAAAAGAAGTGTGGCCAACAGGTCAAGGGAGGTGGTTCTTCTCTTCTACTCTGCTCTGGTGAGACCCCACCTGGAGTCACTGCATCCGGCTGTGGAGCTCCCAACATAAGGAGGACATGGACATTCTGGAACAAGTCCAGAAGAGGGCCACAAATATGATCAGAGGGCTGGAGCCCCTCTCCTACAAAGACAGGCTGAGAAAGTTGGGGTTGTACAGCCTGGAGAAGAGAAAGCTCTGGGGAAACCTTACAGCAGCCTTCCAGAACTTAAGGGGCACCTACAAAAAAAGATGAGAAGGGACTCTTTATCGTGGAGTGTAGTGATAGGATGAAGGGTAATAGTTTTAAACTGAAAAAGGGGAGATTTAGATTAGATAGTAGGAGGAAATTCTTTCCTGTGAGTGTGGTGAGGCACTGGAACAGGTTGCCCAGAGAAGCTGTGGATGCCCCATCCCTGGAGGTGTTCAAGGCCACGCTGGATGGGACTTTGAGCAACCTGCACTAGTGGGAGGCATCCCTGCCCATGGCAGGGGGTTGGAGCTTGATGGTCTTTAAAGTCCCTTCCAACCCAAATCATTCTATGATTCTATGATCTTCCAGGGGTGTGTGGGGAAGCTAGTGAGTGAATAAAATAGAGGACCAGAAGGAATGTCACGGGGACTTCAGTGACCTCATAATCAGAAGATAAATAATATGGTAAAAATAATGTAAGGACATAACCATGCTAATATGGTTATGAAACAGGAGGTTGGCCTTGAGGCTGAGTGTCACAGACTGACAGGCCCCATGCTGCCCAGTGCATGATGTGGATCTGCTTGAGGGCCCCCACACTTAACTTCTTGAAGATAGGGTTCATACCACATGCTCCAACATCCTTAATACAGAACTAGTGTTTGTGTGGGACAGAGCATGGGGTTCTGGTCAAAAAATACCTGAACACGCATGGGCAACATTGCAGCCTTTCAGATAGGCATTTTCACAGTGTGGAGGTGAGAGTATGTGTTGCATCTCCCATGGCATGGTGTGAGGACAGTGGGAAGGTTTTAAGAGTGCAGAGCTTTTGGGCATAGCATTGAAGGACTGTGGGAGGGTGGAGGGAGCCAAACCGAATAACTTCTTGGCCATACTCCCTGTTGGGCATGGTGTGCCTTCAACATGAGAAGAAAGTGGACAAGTTGATAGAGGTTGTGTCTGAGGGCTTTTGGCGTCGCACTACATGGTGGTGTTCTCCTCAACCAAACTAGAAACAGTCCAGACTACAGAGCGTGTGCAAAGCTGGTTAAAAATCTGTGCTTGAGGAGTAGAGTCCCAATGGTGTGCTGTCGGGCTGTGGGAATGTTTTGGCCATTTAGTTTCTAGGATCCCTAAAGTTCATTAATTATCTGGTTGATGGCATAAACCTCATGTTTACACAATGAGTAGATGACAGGAAGGAGGGTTTGGCTCTTTGGAGAGTAAGGGATTAAAATACAAAATGACCATGCTAAATTGGAAATTTGGTCTGAAATTCCGTATGGACATTCCCCATCCCTGGAAGTATTAAAGGCCAGGCTTGATGGGGCTTTGAGGAACCTGCTCTAGTGGGAGGTGTCCCTGCCCATGGCAGGGGGGTTGGAACTCAATGATCTTCAAGGTCCCTTCCAACTCTAACCATTCTATGATTCTATGACAAGAAGAAAAACTGCAAAGAAGAAATGAGTAGTCTAATACAACATGAAAGTAACCATGTGAGCAAAAATACTTCAGAAAAGGATCTGGAGGTGTAGTGGGCCATGAAATGAGCAAAAGTAACGGTATGGTATTATTCAGACAAATTCTTGCACTGTCACAGTTTTGGCTGTGACAAAATTGGCCACATTGGCCAATGACAAAATGACCTTTTATACCTCAGCTTTTATACTGTGTATGGCAGTTGGGATGGAGTACCCTGTTGGACAGTTTGGGTCACCTGATCTGTCCACCCATTCCCACAGGTTCAACCCCTCCATGGGGTAAACATCCAAGCCAGCTGACCCTGGTTACCACAGCCACAAGTATAAGCAAGACCTTCTCTCACTGAACAGAAAGTTGTCTCTGCTCCACCCCAAACCAAGACAATAGTTTGGACAGGACAAGAGGTAATAGGCACAAACCTGAATGTAGGAAGTTCATCTAAACACAAGGAGGAACTTCTTTACTTTGAGGGTGAGAGAGCACTGGAACAGGCTGCCCAGAGAGGTGGTGGAGTCTCTGTCTCTGGAGACATTCACCTGGACAAGTTCCTGTGCAACTTGTTCTAGGTGGACCTGCTCTAGCAAGGGGGTTGGACTAGATGATCTGCAAAGGTCCCTTCCTACCCCATATAATTCTGTGTGATTCTGGAATTGTGAAAGGAAATGAAGGGATGAATAATTTTTCTGCTTTCCAGTATTGGTGGACATTTATTAGAGCATCATTTTCCAAAAAATGCAAACACTAGGCAAAAGCCCCAGAACAGTAGTTCCATTTACTAAGTGGTATAGAAAACACAGGCAAAGCTTGAGAAAATTGTTTTCTTAAAATAGAAAACAAAGGACAAAGGAGGACACTTGGCAGTAACCTTCCAATAGACAAGAAGTTTCCTACAGAGAGGAGAGTGACCAGTTGTTCTGAAGTCTTTACTGAGAGGAAGACAAGAAGTAGTTGAAGTAATTTGCCACTGACATGTTTCAGCTGCAGACTTGGTGTTAGTAATGGTAGTTCAGAACTAGAGTAATTTTCTTATGGGATTTATGAAATGTGCAGTGTCAGAAGCTTTCAAAAACAATTTAGATAAGCTTCTGTCTAAGATAAGGAGTATGAAGTGCTCAGGTGCTGTGACAGGAATTACTTAAGTAGATAGGAACAAAGGAAAATGACCATAGGTTGCTCTTTTCTGTAACTAATATAAAAATTTTTTAGTCAGTAGGTTAAGCATTCAGATGCTTAGGAATTAGAGTGCAAATTTGAAAGGCTCCATGGCATTCCACTGCTTGTATGCCAGAAAGCCTGGAAACCACTCCTAGCTGGATACAAACTAGTTCTTTTTCCTTATGAAGAGCTCCCTGTCCTCAGTCCAGTGGAGAGAGCTTGTTGTTGGTCTCATGCTGTGCCCCCTGGGGTGGACTCTGGCTCGTCTTCAGCTTCATCTGGAAGAAGGATTTGTGGGAAGTAACACAAGGAAAGGCTGAGGACTTAATGCTGTGCGGTGTCCACCAGCACAATCAGTAACACTTGCTAGGTGTCTGTTCTTGCTGCAGTATGGGTGGACAAAGAGAGCTGACCTGTGGTCTTTTTTCTTCCACCAGGTCATCGAGCTACGGCGGCCTCTTGACTCCAGACTTGAGCATGTTGATTTTGAGTCCTTGTTCACGTCGCTCAGCGTGCGGCACCTGAGCAGAGTGTTCGCCTCCCTGCTTCTGGAAAGGAGGGTGATCTTTATCGCTGACAAGCTCAGGTGATCCTCTTGCGTTTCCTTAAACAAAATGATGCCAAGCAAGGAGGGCTTGAGAAGATTGCAATTTCTACCCTGTTCTTTTTTTCTTCTCTGCTCTTTTCTAACTTCTTACCTGATGTGAGCAGAGCTGTAATTGCCAGGAGCGGGGAGCTCAGGTCATGCACCATAATGTTGCTCTGCAGCTTGCAAAAAGCATGTTGCGTCTCATCCCCAAGAAAAACTAAATTCCCTTTCCTTCAGATGGTTTTAGAGCAGAGGCCTGGTGCTAAATAAATGAAACCCCTCCTTTTGCTCCCTGATGCTGCAGTGTTCCCCTCTGAGCTGTGCTGGAGTTTCCAAGGATCAAGCCTCAGGCAGAGATCACCGTCCCTTCTGGGTTGTTCCCTGGTGTCACATCTTAAATCTTCACCCTGTATTTTAATACTGGTTTCTAAAGATTATTTTTCTTTTGGGAGATGAAAGTCAAGGATTCAGTGAGGAGGAATGAGACAGAGGACTTCCCCCTTCTATTTTGAATCTGCTTGATTTGCTTTTCTTAAAATTTGTATTGTTTGCTCTCCTAAATTATGAAAATGGACCCAGGTTTCTTTAAGGTCTTGTGCAGCTGGTGGCTGGCAGCTCTCCAGCCCTTGAAGCACTTGAGGATTCAGGGAGGAGAGTTTGCCAAGGCTGGGGAAAGAAAAGCTGCCTGGATGAGTAATGACACTTAGGAGCTCGCTCAGGTTTCAGGAGTGTCCAGTGCCCCTAAGCTGTCTGTTTTCACAACTTCCAGCCAGCAGGCTGCACCTCTGGGACTGAGCACTGGGGCAAAGGATGGGGAGGCCCCTTCTACAGGAAAGTTAAGGAAAAAATTCCTCCTGCAGGGATCCAGGGCTCTCTGCAGGCAGAGCTCAGGCAATCTCATCACAGGAATGGAAAGGCTGGAGAGAGGGAAGCTGTAACATTCAGGCAGCACTGGCTGCTTCCAGGTTTTGGCAGCTGCCTTGGGCCAGGGAGGGGAAGATTTGTCTCTTTGTAATCGCTGATACTTTATTCATGTAGGTATTTAGTGTTCTGGATACCTAAGCCACGCATTTTGTGCAGAGTACTCAGATTTGCATTGAAAATGAGAGAATTCATCCAAACTCTGTATGTCTATGTATTGCATATGATTTATGTGAGAATTTATGATGGCAGGCTTTGCTTGCAATGCTTCTTTCTCCTCCTCTGTAGGGCAAATTTTACATTTGAGAAAATCTGTTAAGGACACAGCTGACATTTTAATGACTACATAGAGGGCTGGGGGTTAAGAGTAAATGGCAGGAACCTTTTTTTTTTTTTTTTTTTAAATCACTTTAGAACGAACCTTTATTTACCAGATCCTTTCCTATCCCATCTTTATATGACAGCACACTACCACATATTCTGGTGTGTGTTACAGAATATCTCTAATTCAAGGCACATTGATGGGTTTCAGTGATTTTATTTCCCCCTCTGTATCTTTTGTCAGTATATCCAGGGTCCTTAGGAATGAATCTAACTAACTGCACAGGCCTGTAAAAGAGAATGGGAGAGAGCTACAGAATTATAGCTTCTACAGTCTTTAAATATACCATAAACAGCTTTCTTCTGTGAAGAAAAGAATTGTCACGTTTTAAAGATCCAGGGTCTGTTAGGCCACAGGGCTCAGATTCAAAAATTTGCTGTAGATTTGCCAACTTTCTACAGGGCCTTTAATATTCGATGTTTCTGAGAAGACCATGCTGTGAGCAGTTTCAGGAGAGTCTTTTTCTTTTCCCATAACTAAATATGAAGTTTCTCTGGCTCATTTTTGTGGAGTAAAAAGCTGAAAATGACCCCAAAGACTCTAAAGGCTTGAAAAACAGAAAATAAGATAACCCTCAATATTAAGTGAAGTGTTGTATTTTATTTCAGTCCAGTGACTTGAGTGCATTGGATTGGTGCCTTTCATAAGATCAACAAATCTTCCACTTGGTGGAAATTTCATGTTTTGAGAGCTGATGGTATTGTAGATACAAGATCTTCTATCCAAATGATACTTTTCCTGGGACCAAGAACACATTGAACTCAATAAATATTGAGTAGTATTTACTTTAGGAGTGAAAATGATGATTTCAGAGGAAAGGAAAAAAAACCCTGCTTTTTGGCATCAGCTTAAGAGAAGAAAAAAACCCGATAAAAGCAGCTGTTGGAAACTGCTCAGAGGTTAGGAATGCTAGAAATAATCCAGCTGAGATGGATTAACGGGGAGAGTGCAGGTGACATGGTGAAAGATGCACAATAAATTACATTTATCATTCATCTTTGCAGTTCTTCATGTGGGCACTATCAATAACTACCTGTACATGTATTTAAAGGTGTGGCTGGATGTGAGTGACAGAGAAAATGATGTATGCAATTTATTTGCATCTTTTAATTGCTATAAAATACGTCTGTGGGAAAAAAAAAACCTGAAAGGTCTCTTGCCAAATACTGTGTGAACTGTGAAATGTTTTCAAGCTGAGCCAAAAAACGCATCTAACAAGTGTACAGCAAGTGAAATACTTTGTCTTTTCCATCTTTAGAGTGAACAGTGAGTATTTTTTAAAGACCCGTCAATCCAAAGCTTGGCAGCGGAAAAGGAAAGAATTTGGTTTATTAGTTTTCGGGTGGGTTTCTTCCCCCTCTACCCCCCGCGCCCCCCGCATCACTATGGAAACTGGCATATACATTGCCTCACAACCCAGGGAAATAACTTCGTTAAAACTATGTTGGTGTGTGTAATCTTCTGTAGCTTTTGTTCACTCCTGCACTGTTAAGTTTAGACCTGGGGCAGTGGAGGTGCACGGGTTAGACCCTGCAATGCAAGAGCTGCTTTTGTTTCCAAGAGATGCTGCCTGGCATGATTTATAATGGCCTGATTTCACCAAGTGCCTAGAGCTGAGGGGGAAGATGTGTTAGATTGAGAGGGTTGTTTAAATCAGGAAAACTTACATGGGCTTAAAATCAAGGCACTGTTTTTCCAGATCTCCTCAAAAGCCTGTTGTGGATCTCACCAACTCAAGCCCCCAGTCCCTGCCAGAAACCACAGCTGTGTCAACAAAACAAAGTGGTCATTGTTATCAAAGGCAGATCTGAAGGAATTAGAGTAGACACTTTAAATGTGGTCATCCCCGGTAAAAGGTAATTAATCATCAAAAAGAAGCCTTTTCCTCGTGCTACAAAAACAAATCTGGGACTGTGACTCCCAGCCTCCCAGATTTCTTCTTTTTTGCATTGTGGTTAGGCAGAAGAAACCCAGTGATGAAGTTTGGGTGTCAGATAATAGCGTTGTTTCTTCAGAGCATCACAACGCTTGCTTCTTCACCTGCGCTAACCTGCCACGTCGGTGGCAGACAGTGACAATCCCCACAGCTGGTGGAATCTGGCGTCGTCCTGGTGGGATTTGCAGCAATCCTGCACGAAGTCACGGGGCACGGTTTGGAAGCTCCTGCGCCTGTTAAATGTTGTAAACCAGATCTGAGATCCATCATAAGTAAATCCAGATGTGACACAGTGTCAGAAATCCAAAGGTGTTTGTAAAATGAATCCTACTGTAGCAGAACTTATAAAAAAGGAAAAAAAAAACCACTACGCAATCAAACTCTTAAGCTGTCAAATGCCAGCATATTTTCAGTAGTTTGGATAGTACAGGGATGTGCATATCTCACAGAAAGAGGCATTGTCTTTCTGTGGCCACCCCTCTACTCTGCTGTGATGAGACCCTCACCTTGGAGCCCTCAGCACAAGAAGGACTTGGATCTGTTGGAGTGAGTCCAGAGAAGGGCTGTGAAGGTGCTGGAGCCCTTCTCTCTTACAAGGACATGCTGAAAGAGTTGGGATTGTTCAGCCTGGGGAAGAAGAAGCTCCAGGGAGTTCTTATAATGGCTTTCCAGTACCTGAAGGGGGCCTACAGGAGAGGTGGGGAGGGACTCCTTTTTATAAAGGAGTGTAGGAATAGGACAAGGGGTAATGGTTTTAAACTGAAAGAGGAGAGATTTAGATGAAAATAAATTCTTTACTGTGAGGATGATGAGACACTGAAACAAGTAAACCAGAGAAGTGTGGATGCCCCGTTGCTGGAGGGGGTCAGGGTGGATGGGGCCTTGAGCAACCTGGTCTAGTGGGAGGTGCCCCTGCCCATGGCAGGGGTTTGGAACTAGGTGATCTTTAAGGTCCCTTGCAACCCAGACTTTTCTGTGTGGTTCTGTGATCCAGCTTAAGCAGTGCACAGAACCTCAGTGGCCATGTTCACCTTCTACACATAGCAGTACCTGCTGTATTGTGACTGTGGTGTACTTCAGGCAGTCTTCCCACATCACTGCTGGCTGAAGAGCAGATGGTCACGCAGATGGCATAAAAGGAATTTGTCATACTGGATTCTTCTGCAAGGCTCAGTAACTGTGGTGTGAATCAGCAGTCCTTCTTTGCTTGTTGCAGTGCTGTATGCGAGAGAAGGAGGGTTCTGAGGCTTGAGTCATTCCAAAAACCAAGGTTTCTGCTGGGCTCCTGGCAAGCTGCAACTTCCTGAGACTCTCTGCAGAGGAAGTCTCGCTAAATCACATGTGGAAGAGCCACCTCAATGTTACTTCTTCTGTGTCCATCTCTGAACGGCTCTGCCTTCAAAGGAGGCTCACACACCTCAGTCCTATCAGTATTGTTCCCTGAAAATGTCTTCCACAGTAAGAAATGTTTCAGAGCAGAGATCCTTAGGATTCATCCTGGAGGCGATGAGGCAATCACAGATGGAAGGGTGGAAGGGGAAGCTATCTTTGCTTTCCACTGCGTGGTGCGTACAATTTCAGACTTATGCAGCTCTGTGACTTCCACTAGCTGGACCTCAGCCATCTTTCCTCCCACTTCATCTGTCACGTACCATGTGTACTCACTGGGACTTGAGAGCAGGGTTGAGGGAAGAACAAACCACCATAAATATAGCAGGAGACAGCATGCTATAATATCTCACCATGCTATAAATAACCGTGTGCTTCAGCTGCTCACTGTTCCTCTGTGGAGTTACCTGGAATCACAGAGATCCTTTCCCTTGGTTTTCAAGTGCTGTCAGTAAAGGCAGTCCCCAGCTTTAGGCAGGAAAAGGTGGATGTGCCTTCAGGATCGAGGAGGATTTGTGGCAAAGGTGACACTTCCATCTTCAACCTCTTTTCAGAGAAGAGGAGGTCCAAGGGTGATGGTCTAAGAGCAGTGCCACAGTGCTGCTCACAAATGATGAGAGAAGGAGTTCTTTCAGCTGTCACTGTGCTGCTGCTGTTACTACTGGGGTGATTATCAATCAGAAATTGAGAAGTGGGAAAATATGCTCTGCAGTAATGGAGGGGAAGAGAAGCCCCTGCTTCTGCATCTGCTGACATGGCCTGCAGGGTATGTAGGTACAAGTAGCACCACCTCGAAGGAGACAGGTTTTAAAGGACCCCTTTAGGTTAGAGTGCACTTCTAAAATGGCACATTTGCTTTTGTTGCAGTTCCTTTCAGCATTAGCTTGTGTGAAAGATATGAGAGAAATGATCTACTCTGATGTTGGTCCCACATTTTTTCAGGGTGGTTTTTTTTTTATTTATTTTTGGTAAATGTTCCTGCTTCTTGTTAGCTTTGTGTTTTCCCATGATTTTAATTTTGTTTCAGATTCTTTTTCTATCTTGTGTGTGTGGCATGGGCTTGCTGATGAGGGCAGGCCCAGCTTGAGAGCAGCAACAGAGGGGTAGCCTGCAGGTGTGAATGCAGAGGAGGGAGCAGGATACTCCAAAACCTTCCTAAACAAGGATGTGGAACTGCACTGTTCTTTACCATCTAAAGGCTTAGAGCTACCAACCTGTGACACAGCCTTTGAAGGGTCCTTCTCTGTTTTTATAGAATGGCCCCTTAAGAAAAGACAAGCCTCTGAGAGTGCGGGGAGAGGAAACTGTCCCCATCTTACAGAGAGACTTTCTCAGTGCACACATCCCAGCCATCTCTCCCAAGCACCCGTTCCTTACGTGTTGCAGTCCTAGGTAAAATTCTCACATTAAGCAGATTGCACCCTCTCCCCTGGGATTTACTTACCTTCAAAAAGTGTTGGGTGTTTAACGTGTTAACTGCCTGTTTTTTTCATACGGTCACTGATGCCCCAGCAACCGCAACTGTGTTCTGCTAAACTGCACGTTTCTGATAAAAGATCAAAAGAGGAGAGCTACCAAGCTGATGAGGGGTCAGGAGAACAAGTCATATGGGGAGAGGTTGAGGGAACTGGGCATGTTTAGTTTGGAGATGAGGAAGCTGAGTGGAGACCTCATTGCCCTCTACAGCTACCTGAAAGGAGGTTGTAGAGAGGTGGGTGTTGGCCTCTTCTCCCGAGTGCATAATGACATATAAGTGCATAATTGGTCTGAAGTTGCAGTAGGGGAGGTTTAGACTAGATATTAGGAAGAATTACTTTACTGAAAGAGTGGTCAGGCACTGAACAGCCTGCCCAGGGAGGTGGTTGAGTCACCATCCCTGGAGGTATTTAAGAACCGTGTAGATGTGGTGCTTCAGGGCATGCTCTAGTGGCCGAGGTTGTAGCGGGTTTTTGTGTGTGTATGGTTGGACTGTGATCTTGGAGGTACTTTCCAACCATGACGATTTTGTGATTCTGTGTAAATCAGCCAGCTGCAGCCCAGCCGCCACGCTGCTCAGTGTGTATTAATGTTACAGCACAAGGATTCAAATCTTAGCTAAAGGCTTAGCTGCAGCCTGGGGGTGGGAAGGGAAAGGAAGGGAAAGCAGGCTTGGCTTTTCAGAGCAAGCTGGAGTCCACACCCATCAAAGCCCTTCTCCTATCAAGTCAGCCATAAACTGCCAGATCCGGGATGCTGAGTGTAAATTCTCCCGTGGAGTTTAACAGGAGCCAGCTGGGCGCCCTTCCTCTGCGACGTGACTCCTCCTTGGCTGCACCAGCCTCCCTCCCCTCCTCCAGCCATTCGAGTCCTGGATGCGAGTAAAACAAAATGACGTGATGTACAGGGTTTATAGTGGTGAGCCTTCCCCCTCTCTTGATGCATACAAATGCTTCCAGACCCAGAACGGATGAGTAACTGGTGCCCTGCAGCAAGCTCTGCTGTGTCTGCCTGCAGTCCCTGCCTGCCTCCTGCCAAAGAGCTGGTGGGGTTTCTGGACAGACCCTCTTGGAAGTTGTCAGCAAAGGCGCTTACAGCTGAGCTGCTGATGGCATTTGAAGGTGGAAGAAGGAAGACTGTGGTCCTGTGAGCCACAGGCAAAATCCTGCAGCAGCTGGACGTGTGTGCCTCTCCAGGGATTTCACTCTCCCATGTTTGAGTAGCCTTCTGTGGGGTGCCTGGATAGCCTTGGCTGGAAAACGGCTGCCTTCCTCCTTCCCCCATGCTCCGGCACAGCCATTTGGGACCAACATAAAAGCATTCCATTAGCATGCCATTACTTCTGCTAAGGGTTGCCCAAAAGCGAAGCGTGTATGCTGCACAGGTAGCAAGGCAAAGGACAGTGGTTGACTGCGGCTGGAATGACCTGCAGGAACACCGGGGGACTTTGTGGCTTTGGGTTGTGCCCAGGGGTTTGCCGGGGGGTCCAAGCAGGCAGTCTGGATGAGGTCAGGAGTATGGCCAGTGGTAAGCAGGCCACAGTGCAGCCCCACAGATAGCTGCTGCAGTGGTGGACCTGGCCTCTGCGCCCCACAGCTGTGTGTTGTCTATGTTGGACATTATAGCTCCTGTGCATTCAAACCTATGGCTTTCCTATGGGAACAGCCACAGAAGCATGCTGTGGGAGAATAAACTCTTATCTGATGAAAGGCAGTGGCATAGAACACCCTGTGTCTGTCTGATGTTTCCCGGCAGAGGCGGCACTAGATGCTGGATTCAGTGGGACCCAGCTCTTGTCACATGCGCATGGGCTGGGATCATCTCGATAACTCAGGCTCCTTCCTCAAGTCGTTGCTCCTGAAGCTGAAAAACAGGGTCAGAAATCTGGGGAAGCCCCTAGTAATTACAAGGAGCAGTCAGGGAAGGATGGAAAGAGCCCTGATTTCTAGGAAGCACCACTGATCTGACTGACCAGCCGTTGCCTTTGCTTGCGTTTCATCTTCCAGCACTCTCTCCAAGTGTTGCCACGCCACAGTGGCCCTCCTGTACCCCTTCACCTGGCAGCACACTTACATCCCCGTCCTGCCGCCTTCCATGATCGACATCGTGTGCTCGCCCACCCCCTTTCTCATCGGCCTGCTCTCCAGCTCCCTGCCCCGCCTGAAGGAGCTCCCGGTGGAGGAGGTGAGCCGTACACCCGCACGGTGGCCTTGTTCTTGGTTGCTTCCAGTGGGCTGAGATGTCTTCTGTCCCAGAAGGGCTGCTCTTGAGAGTCTGCCTTGGCAGCTGGCGGTGTGAAGCACCTTGAGTTCTCGTCCTCTGGCTCCTGCAAGCGTGGGGTGAGGGAGGAGGCGGATGTCCCCTGGGCAGGCAGAGGTCTGTGTCCGCAGCTTGGGATGGTGGGGGCTGGGATCTCCCACCCTGGGGCTGTTGCAGTTAAGAGATGATTTTATTGAAGATTTTGGTGATTCCTGCATAGGAATAGCATAAAATCCTGCATAGCCCCTCTCTAGGGGCTAAGCACAAAGTCTGCCAGGCTTGAGGTATATTTGCTACAAATTGGCCAGGATAGCTGCCCCTCTAATTAACACAGGTGCCTAATGAATAAATAGTCAAGAACTGGATTCACGGCACCCAAGGGTGAACGCAGCAAGGTTGAATGTGGTCTGGGAGTCATTTCCCTCCCTGCCCACCCAGGGGACAGCGGTGCAGCGCATGGGGAGAGAAGGCAGAGCTCTGACCCTGATGGAGCAGTGGAACAGGCTGGAAGCACGGCCTCCTGCTATCCAAGCTGTTCTGTGGTTTGTGGTGACATTGTTAGGAAGCCGCAACAAGGGCTCCGCTCTTGGCTCCGCTTGGGTGCCTCCTCCAGCTGCAGTGGTGGGTAGGAGGAACAGGGGCAAGGCTGAAGTGTTTCCTCCAGAGCAGCTATAGAT
Source organism: Pedionomus torquatus (assembly GCA_013398155.1). Classification (NCBI taxonomy): domain Eukaryota; kingdom Metazoa; phylum Chordata; class Aves; order Charadriiformes; family Pedionomidae; genus Pedionomus; species Pedionomus torquatus. The sequence goes on from VZRU01011459.1 coordinate 84,415, forward strand.
CGAGATAAACTCCAGCGATGGAAATAATGACTTCCCCTTTTCATTCTTGCTCTCTCCTTAGGTCCTCGTTGTCGACCTTGTAAATAACCGGTTTTTGAGACAGGTGAGCAGAGCTATTTCATATCCTTTGTTTTCTGTCCCCTTTTTCCACCATCTGTGTTCGCTGACCCACTTGGGTGGCTGGATCACTTACCCTCCGACACAAACTGAGGTAGAATTTGCAGTTGGCAGTGTGATAGGGGCTGCTGTGTACATATGTAATATGAGAGTCCCAAACCACAGCTATTGAGGACTGAATCATTGTGTGTTTTCTCCCTCTCTCTTTGTTTTTTTAAAAGAGGGGAAAGGACATCCCTTGAGCACTGCAGGTCCTTAAGTGACGCCCTGTAAGGCTGAGGGCAGAGCTAGAAAGCCTCAGCTTAGCACTATCTGCTGGGGAGCATTGAGGGCTCTTCAGCCCATGTCTGTTAGTCTCACTCTTGTTGCGTACCTGGCCCTGGGCAGGGAAGGGAGCATTTGTCAGATCCCTCCCTGCCCAAGGAGCTTGCAATTCCTCGCTCCTTGCATTGGATGGATCACAAGTAGGAAGCTGGTAAACGGGAACCAGCAGTTGCTCTGTAGTTGCCTGCTGATTTTTACTTCCCTTCATTGTGGAAAGGAGGAGGAGGATATTGAAGGGAAGAGGGTAGGTGAATGACTGTGGGAAGCTAGTTTTGCCCCCAGGTTCTTTGGCAGATCACTGAGCAGTCCTGGCTGCATTGGTCTCTGATGTGCCTCGGGTCCCACGTGTAGGATGGGACAAGCGCACCTCCTGCTGCAGGGAGCAGCGTGTGGGTGAAGGCCACTCCTTCGCTGCAGTTCTTGCTTGACGGCTGCCTTTAGCTGCAGGGAAATGCTTTACCTTGCACCTCTTCTTTTGGAAGTTCAAGCTAAATTGTGCTGTCTCAGCCAAGTCCAGTAGGAGCTTGCTCCCAGTCACTGGTCTATGGGAACTGGTTGTGGCTCCGCAACAGGATGGGAGCTGAGCAGGGGTTTGTGCTCACCTGGCTGCACGCCAGCATTGTTCAGATACCTCCTCTTTGCGGGAGTGTGAGTGCTCGCAGGCAGACGGTGGGGACCCAGGTGAGCCCTTCCCAGTGGCCTCTCGGATTGGACACCTGAAATTCTTCCTGAAAGGAGAGTATTTGGGACAAGACACCCACCCTCTTTCTCTTTCCTCTGGTGCGTCTTGATAGCCCTGCACTGGGAGGTGCTGGGAGCGTGCCAAGTGTATTACAAGTCCTCCCTCTTCTTCTCCTCACAGTTCCTTTCCAGTGCTCCCCCTGCCGTGCTGGGGATGGGATAGGAGCTAGTGAGGAGTTAGGGCAGGGTCTGGCCGCGTCCAGCGTCCAAGCACTGAGGAGGTGGCTGTGTTTTGCAGATGGAAGACGAGGACTCCATCCTGCCCCGCAAGCTGCAGGCTGCCCTAGAGCACATTTTGGAGCAGAGGAATGAGCTGGCAAGCGACAAGGAGGATGGCCCTGTCAATGGCAAGCAGGGTAAAGCACAGTGCCTTTCAGCTTAATACCACGTCTCTTCCTGCCTCTTTTTCTCCTGTCGCTTCTTAGGGGGAAACTAAGCTTGTGTTGAATTTAACATCACAGAAATTGGAGGTAGGTGAGGATTTTGGTTGAAACTGTGTTAAATATTCTGTTGCACTGGGGACAGTTCTCTTTGTGTGAGGAAAAACAGTACTCACCCCTTCCTGGCTCTGTCTTTCCTTATGGCTCCAGAGGACACCTGTACTCCTTTTTGGGGGGAGAGGGGTGTCTCGTGGTCCTCCCTCTGCTGCTGACCAGGGTGATGCAGTGATGCAGGCTCCTCTGAGGGACAGTCCCCCTGCAGAGCTGCAGTCTCACAGGTGACTGAGCTGAAACAGCTCTTTGGGGCACAGTAGGGCCATCTCCTGGATGCAGGGGAGCCAAGACAAAGCTGATGGCTTTCAAGATAGTAGCAGCCCAGTCCTCTTCCACGGCAAGCGCTTCCCTGGGATGCTGTTTCTCTTGAGCATCGTTTTCCATTCAGGCCAGATGTTGAAAAAGCCAGGGATTTTGTGCCTAGGGCTTTTGCTAGCACGTCCATACATCACTGTCCTCACCACCGCCTCTTTCTTTTCTCCTTAGAGACCAGCCCTTTGAACGAGGTGGTGTCCGAGGCCTTTGTCCGTTTCTTTGTGGAGATTGTGGGCCACTACTCCCTCTTCCTCACCCCCACTGAGCGAGAAGAGCGGACCCTGCAGCGCGAAGCTTTCCGCAAGTCCGTCTCATCCAAGAGCCTCCGACGCTTCCTGGAGGTCTTCATGGAGACACAGATGTTTGGGGGATTCATTCAGGAGCGGGAGCTGCGGAAGCAGGGGGTCAGAGGTGAGGGGCTCTGCCTGGGCTCTGCAGTTGTGGAAACTCCACTGTAACTCCCACGGGAGCCATGAGATGCTCACCAGCCACCAGCCCCATCTCCAGCAATGTGACTGGAGGCTGCAGTGTCGATGCAGGGACAGCGGGAGGGAGGTCCTAGAGAAGTGCTAGCGAAGGCTGATGGTTTGTTCTGACACCCCTGTGTGGCCTTCAGGGAGTCACTTGGGGATTTTTTGTCTCTGCTTCCCTATCTTCCTGAAGGGGCACATCGTCTCACAGGGGCGTAGAGTTTGCACAGCACTTGGGAAATGGCTGCTGGAGAACAGGGGCTTTTTGTGTGTAATCTGGTAGTTTCTCGTCAAGCTTGGGGTTACAGGCACCCTTCACTGCTGCAGTAAGGGACATAAGCAGTACCCTGCATGTGTGCGCCTCTTTATTCCGTGTTGAGTCCCCATCAGGACTGTCACAGAAGGAGTATGCTGCTGGAATGATGTTTAATCTTGCAGTTCCTCGTGTCCCCTTCCCATATTTAGAGGAAGAACAGCTGGATTGGTTATGGCTGTTTTGCCTAGTAGAAAATATGGGTGCTCATGTCCTTCCCAGAGCTGCTCCTGTTGTTTCACTCCTGTTACCCCACAGACCTGAGGGCTCTACTGGGAGCTGAAGTTTCTCATCTCTGCTGCTGCTCGGTGTTGGCTCAGTTGTTTCCTCCCAAGCACCAGTGAGCAGTGAGCACTTGAATAGGTGCCTGAGTAAAAGAAGTTTTGCAGCGTGGTAAATCCCGTGTGGTGATTCCCCAGATGATCTCACTTTTTTGGGAATGGAGAGAGGTTTTGTCTCTCCTTATGCAAGGTACTAAATCTCCGTCAGCCTTGCAGTGGTGGAGGAGGAGGGTTTATTTATTGGCTGGGAGTCCTACGGACACAGACCAGAGTTCTTGTCCCAGATCTGGGCTCACCTGGTGGAGGAGGTGGGGTGCATTCTTCCCTCTCGTGTGCAACTGTCCCAGGTGAGCTGGGACAGTATGCTTTCAGATGGGCCTTCTTACATTTATTTATAGGAAAGCAAAATAGAATTACAGAATGCTACGTGTTGGAAGGGCCCTTCAGAGGTTGTCTAGTCCAACCCCACCTGCAAAGCAAGTTCCCCTAGAGCAGGTTAGACAGGAACACATCCAGGCGAGCTTTGAACGTCTCTGGAGAAGGAGATTTCACCACATCTCTGGGCAGCCTGTTCCATTGCTCTCACCCTCAAAGTAAAGAAATGTTTCCTCATGTTGAGATAGAATTTCCTGTGTTCCAGCTTGTGTCTGTTGCCTCTTGTCTTGTCACTGGGCACCACTGAAAAGAGTGGTGGGCCCCATCCTCTTGACACCCGCTCTTCATAAGCATTGATGAAACCCCCCTCTCAGTCTTCTCCAGGCTAAATAGATCTAGGTCTCTCAGTTGTTGACTTATTTCTTTCTGCAGGTCTGTTTGAGGTACGGGCTCAGGAGTACCTGGAAACACTTCCCAGTGGGGAGCAGAGTGGAGTCAATAGGTTCCTGAAAGGCCTAGGTAAGGAACCAGCAAAAACCTTGGCTTCTCAGGAGACTTGGGATTCTTGTTGCCTTTAGGTTTGGCAGCGGAGAAGCTGCTGAAGGGTGGTAGGACTCTGCTAGTGGCTTCCTGCAGAGCAGCACTCTGAGTCTTGAGTGCCTGACTGTGTATCCCTGCTCTCACCCTCAGTCTGCCACTTGTCTAGAGGCTGGTGGGTAACCTAAGTTTGGGCCATGAGTTACGTCTGTGCCTTCCAGCAGGCAGGTCTGAGAAGGCAATGGAGCAACCAGTGATTGAGGGGTGGTGGCTGCATTTCCTGATGGGGAGAGTGACACAGTCTCCATGGCCTTCAGGTTTGCCCTTAGGGAGCAGTGGTGGGAATCACCCAGGAGTATCCTAAGGCTGAATCCATTTTCCACTGTAAGTGGTGTTTGAGAGCTCCAGGCAGACATTAGAAGACCTTGACAAGACATCGAACATCATGGCTAAGAGAGTTTGATCTTCTGTTGAGATCACATCCCTGGCCCTCTTGTATTTTCTTGGCCGTTTAAGAACAGCAGTGTCTGTGAGGCCAGCGTGCCCTGCCTCTTACCCACACACGCTCTGCCCAGGTGAGCTCAGTAGTACATTCACCTTCCAGTACCACTGGGGAACATGTGCTTGGGGGCTTGCAGGGTGCCAGCTTGTAGTGCTGCTCCCAGGGGTTAGGCAGAGCTATGACCTGCTCTGCAGCAACCTGCTTGAGCTTTGCAGTGCAGGTGGAAGTGGATAAGGACCCAGGACTGGCAGCGTAGGCTTCCTTGGCCTTGACACTTGTTTTGCCTGTTACTGTGGAGAGTTCATTTTCCTTTCTCTGTCTCTCCAGGAAGCAAAATGAAATTCCTCCACAAAAAGTAAGAGCGAAGCACATCCCCATTCCGCAGAAGATAATGGCTTTACCATTTAACAGCAATAAATCAGACTATTATCAACCATTCCCATCGGGCCTGCTCCCCAGGAGCCAGCAGCCTTGGGCGAGCTGACCACAGCCGGGATGCGCTCGCATGGGCGTGTGGTGCCACAGGAAGAGTTGGTGGCTGCGGGGCTGCTGGGACAGGTTTCTGGATATCTACAGTACCATGCACTGGACCAAGCACTCTGAACTCTCTGCACTAGCATGTTGCAGGCATCCCAGCGGGTTGGATCTCTTAGCTAGTCAATTCTTCGTTTTGTTGTACTTTTTTTCTATTTATATTGGGGTTAGAACAATTATTAACCGATGACTCTTGCCCTGCCTCCTCTCCGCCTGGTGCTGCAAGAGGCCGAAGCGGGACTCCCACAGGACTTTGAGCCGGCAAAGCTCGGGCACGAAGGAGGGGAGGAACAGACATGTATGGAAATAGGTCTCTGCAAAGCAAGGACGCTGAGGGCTGCAGAGACCATGTGGACTGACCAGGAGGTCGCTTCCAAGCAAGGGACAGGGGTGAGGGGGAACCACTAAACCTACTGAGGACTGGATGGGCTCACCAGCTCCCTGGGTGACTGTGCCAGGGGGCCCTGGCACACGGAGTGGCCTTTCCTTACACAGTGTAATTAAAAGCAAGTGGTGCAAAAGGCACGTGGACCTTTGGTGTTTTGGGGAAGGGGATGAGCTGTGTCTGCCCTCCAGCTGGAGAGGATATCTAGCAGCTGAGCCATTGATTTGGCCAAGCCCTTAGCTTCCCCGTGAGCCTTGCAGCCCAGGTGGCCTTGTTCCTTTGCCTGGCTGCTTGCAGGGGGAGCCCAATGCAGAGCCTGGGTCTCAAAGGTCAGGAGGGCTTTCCTGTCCCACCAGGTGTTGCTGCCAGGGGGTGCAGTAGGAAGCAGGCAGGGGGAGCATCCCTACCACTGCCTTCAGAGCTCCTGAGTGGGGAAGAAGTAGGACCTGCCATTGTGTCCAACCCGCTTGCCTTTCCTCTGCCTTTTTTGGTGGGGAGGAGAGGTAGGATGGTGTCAGGGGAGGTGCATGGAGGTTGAGGGGTGGGAGAGGGCTCTTTTCCAGCTGGTGCAAAAGCTGTTTCCCTTGTACCACTTGTGAGGGCAGATTCAAGGGCAGCTGGAGCATCCTTAGGTCTCTGCTGTTCAGAGAGGAAGCCAGAGGGCAGCTCTGCTGTGGCCCAAAGGGAAATATCTTCTCCAGCTCCTGGGGGGGTAGCAGGGTAAGAGCTGTGTGCGGGTGCCTTGGCTGTGGGCAGCTGTGCCACACTGGACTACCCAGGGCTGCCACAGGTTTTGAGAATGGTCTGAGTGCCCCTGTGGTCAGTGGGGCTTTCCGCGGCAAGATGGCCTTGTTGGCCCACAGCTGGGTTCAGAGGAGCTCACCTCTGCTTGATGTCAGAGGGGGAGCTGTGGGTCCACCACTGCTCTCTGAATCTTTGGAAGCCTTTGTTTCCAAAGTTTCCTGCAGCAGAAGAAATGAGTTGGGGTGGGTAGTGGCAGGAGCAGGCAGCTGGGTGGGTGGAGAGGCGAGTGCTGGGAGACATGATGTTTTGCTGGCTCCCAGTGCAACGGGGTTTGTTATATCTGTGACATGTGGCACCAGCTAAGATGGGCAAATGGCACTAGGTGGCCCTGCTTGAGCAGGGGTTTGGCCCGGATGACCTCCAGAGGTCCCTTCCCACCTCAGCCCTTCTGTGGTGAGCACCATAAATGCGGGACAGCAGTAGTGCCACGTTGGATATGAGCAGGAAGGCAGCATCTGCATCTCTTTGCTCCCCAAGTCATGTGTGGGGACAGTCAAAACAGTGGTAGAGGGGGGGTCAGAGAAGACAGCAGCATTTACTGCCACCTCCCCAGGGTTAGGCTCCCACTGGGGAGACCAGGGGGATGGTATCGGGGGCTGTCCCTCAGGTATGCCAAGCAAAATTGGCACTGCTTAAAACCCAGTCTGTCACAGGAGGTGGTAGCCTGCCAAAGGAAGCTCTGCTGGAGTTCAGGGTGAATCAAAAGCTGTGTTTTAGTTTGTTTTTTAAAAAGTGTTTTTAATGATAGCAAAAATGGGGTTTTGCAAAGCTGGGATGCAGCCACACCTGCAAAGGCGGCCAGGATGCCTGCAAAGCTTTGTGGGGTGCTAAATGAAGCTGTTCTTGTGGCTCAGCTCAGGCCTCCAGAAGCAGGTGTCCTACGTTGTCCCCTGCCACCAAGCCTGTGCCCAGGGCTCTGCATTCCCCTTCTCAAGTGATATTTTCAACAGGGTGGAATTTTGCCTTCCGTGGTGGGAGCTGTGATAAGGAGCTGGGCGGGTTCCCTGGGATGCCCAATGCCGACAGGCTCCATAGCTCAGCATGAACTTGCATGTGAGCGTGCCGAGGTGCTGCAGCTCTTACTGCAACATTCTACTCACTCAACCCAAAACGGGTTGTGAAGAAGCCCCGTGTGCCTCACTGAGGGGTCTCCAAGTGGGTCTGCCATTGCTTGGCTCCGTGGCTACTCAGTGCTTTTGCTGGCAGCTCTCAGGAAGAGGGCTGGGAATCAAGGCTACAAAATCCAGGGGAGGGTATTTAAAAAACAGCAACATAGGAAGTGCAGTGAAAGAAATGTTTACAGGTGTGTCATTAAGGATTTAAAATGAAACTTGGACAGAGAGCAATGGTCTGCAGCAGCAGGACAGCCTCCCCGGCTTTACGTTGAGCCGTGTTGCTCCGGGTTGAGCAGGATCCTGCGCCCGTCTGGGCTTCGGATGCTTTGAAGGAACCCACCTGTGAAGAGAAGCCATAAGACCAGCTGATCCAGGTCTGACCATGGGTCTGTGTGCCCTCCCAAAAAGGCTGCCAACAGCAGATAACCAGAGAAGACTGTGAACAGAGCCCATATACTGGGTATGCCCTATATACTACAAACACACACTATACTATATGTACCCAGAATGTTATACTTGCCTACTGTACGTCCCACAACCAAGGGTTTCCCACACCAGAGCTGGTGGCTGTGTGCTTTGCTAACCTTGGATGAGTTTCTCCTCCATGACCATGTGTATGTGGGTGCTGAGACAAGAGGCCATTCCTGGGGCCATACAGATACACTGAGGGATACTGGAGAATGGGGACACTTGCTTTGAGTGATTAAAAGTTAGAAGCCACAATCTCTGCTCCTTGATGGTCCCTGATTAATTAAGCAGCTTGTGAATGCCAACACGAGCAGCTCTACAGGGCTAAGAGCCTGTTGATGCCCAGGAGAGCCACGCTTGTTGACTCCCAAGCCACTGGCTAAATGCTGAGCCCTGTACCCCTCTCTTGACTTCCCTGAGGGCTCAGGGAGATGGGCAAACCCCAGCTCTTGCAGATACTTATTGGAACGTCCCTTTCACCATGCAGTTGTCCATTCATCGCTGAGGGTGGCCGGTGCCAGCAGGACAGACAGAGCGCCCTGTGCAGCCTAGTTTAGGGGTCAAGCCCCTGTCCTGCACAGGGTAGGTCTGATTTGGGTGTGGAGGGGTGTGTGCCAAGGGTGGCTGTACGTAGGGGTCCCCCGGTGTGGTGGGGGACCTACTTACCTACTTACCTCTCTGCCTGGAGACAGCTTTCAGGCCGCAGGTACCAGCGGGCAGCTTGCAGGTGTAGAGCCCCAGGCAGCCACTGCAGTCGGAGGGCTTCTGGCAGAGCCGGGACTGAATGCCATGGCAGGAGTGCTACAGGGGAGGGAGAGAGGTGGCTGTGGTGCTGGTGCCCAGCCCTGGCCTGGGACCCCTTCCCTGTCACAGCTGTGTCACCACTCTCTCTACTCATGCTGCTGAGGGCCCCCAAGGAGAGATTCTCGGGGAAATTCGCAAAGAGATTCTATCTGCACAAGCTCAGGCTGCCTGAGAGCAGCCTCTCGTCCAGTCAGAAAGTTTCCTTTTGGGGTGTGCATCCCCCAGAGGTGGTTAGCCGGTCATTTTGGGGTGACATGGACTGCTCAGCCCTGGGACCACGCTTGCTGTCATCCCCAGCATGCTCAAGCTGACAGCAGTGCGATGCCCGGGGGTGAGATGAGCTCAAAAGAGCCTCTTCTTCTCCCCTAGGTGGGCAGGCTGGAGAGGCTCTCAATAGAAAGCAAAACCAGTTTGCAGCGGATGATCTGATGCAGTGGGATGGGCATTTGCTGCTGGATGTTTGGTGTCCATTTAAAATGGTAAAATAATGCAGTAAAACCTGCAGCGGCAGGACAGGCTACTCAGCAGGCTACAGAGCAGCAGCTTCAAGCAAGGAGCTGGAGAAGTCAAGGAAGCCCAAGGAAGCAGTTTCAGGGGCAGTTTGTTAATTGCTTTTGGGAGAAGGCATGCTAAGTGACAGGCTCCTGTGGCCGCAATGCTGCCACCCTTCCGGCACGGGGGGGTGTCCCCAGCCTACCTCCTGGGCACAGCGTTTTGGGACACAGACGCAGGGCTGTGCTCGCCACCTGCGCACACGGCCGTCGGTTCTGCTCTGAGCCTCACCAGGTACCAGATGGGGTGCGGGGTTGTCACTACCCACCACCCTTGTCTGCACCACAAGCCAAACAGTGTCGTGAGGCTGTGTTGTGGCCGGCGCTTTCACACTTGGCTCATGAGAAATGGCCCAAAAATGGCTTTTCTACCCAGCATTTGCAGTGACAGGGCACACTCAGCGCCTGTCCCTGCTGCCTTCAGTCCTAGCTGCTTTTTTTTTTGTCCCCATGGGGACTGCCAGGCACGAAGGCTGTGTGTGGGGATGCTGGTGCTCAGGTGTGGGGAGGACTGGGTTTTGAAGCTGGAGAGCTGGCTGAGCTGCTTGGGCAGGTACCGCCAATGTAAGAGCAGCCTGTGGGTCACAGCGTGGGTGCAGGAACCCACTGCCTGGAGCGCAGGTGCTGTCCTGAGACCCCCAGTCTTGGCTGCCTGGTGTGGGTGTGTAGCCCAACAACCTGCAAGAGTTTGGGTGTCAAAACTGCTGGAAGCTCACGGCTGTGCCAGGAGGATGCTCTCCTGTCCCTGCGTTGCAGCACAGTAGCGGGTTTTGGGGGTGTCCTGCCTGGTTTTGGTGTCTCTGTGCTGCTCAGACCTGCCAGAGCTCCTGCTGGCTCCCTGTTGTAATAAGCACCAGGGTCCAGCACCATCCTGCCCACCCTGGAGGAACCCATGGAGCTGGGAAGGACAGGTTGCTTTGGCACCATCCTCTTTGTTAGGCACTTGTCGCACCACTATGTGCAGCCCCTCCGTGCCCCAAAGATGGGTCAGCAGAAGCGGGTCACTGAGCTGCCCAAGCCCAGGGTCAGGAGCGAGGAGCTGGCACCTCCTGGTGCCCCTGCAAACTCTCTGTGCAAACCCTCATCCTCCCTGGCCCAGGGTGGGTTGTGCTTACCGTGTCCCCGTTGAACTTCCCGTGGCCCTTCAGGTGATGGCTCAGCCCCAGGCTCCTGCTGCGGAAAGGCTGCCGTGGAAGTCTCCGGAGCTTGCTAGGGGGGTGCTGCTTGCTGCTGCCCAGTAGGGGCTTGGGCTTGGCCATGGCCTTGCTGGGGGACCTGGAGCTGGGAGATGCCTCTCCTGTCACCTCCCATGCATCGGCCAGGGGGTGGCTCCCCACTGAGCTCTGTCTGGGCAAGTTGTACCCTCCATCTCCAGGTTCTTGAGGGTCTTCTCTATGGCCCTCAGCTACTGGCTGCCTCTCTGTGGTGCTGATGCAGCCCCCCAGTGCCTCAGAGGGTGCCGGGGCTGAAGAGTACAGCACCAGGAGGAGCACAGCGATGGTCAGCACCTGGACCTTCATCCTCAGGCTCTGGCTCTGCTCAGGGTCCTCCCGCTCAGATACTGCTGCTGGAGGCAGGAGCAGAGGTTGAAGCTGCCTCTTTCTTACCGCTGGATCCAGTTGAAGTCATTTTTATAGCACAGGGACCTACCCTGGGGGCACAGCCCTTTTCCCCCGCCCCTGCTGTGTCCCCCCTCCCCGCCTGTCAGCAAACCCGGATGCTTGGGTGGGCCCTCGTCCCCCTCCCTTGCGCTCCCAAAGACCTCAGCATCCTCCTGCCACGGCCACCCCAGTCCTGCTCAGTGACGGGTACGTGCGTGCCTGTGAACAGGCGTGTGGCATCTCCCACCTGTGATCACAGAGTCATTTAGCTAAACAACACTTGCAAGTATGGTCTTAGTAAAGGGGGCAGGGGGCTGATAGTAAATGTTTGTACGTGGGAGAGGGGGGGGGTGTAAGATCAAAATGGGTCCCTTTGGCAGCCGTTGAATTTTCATTGTGTTTCCAAAGGAGGTAGCACTGATGCGCTGCAGCTCTGCCTGTTCTCCAGCCTACCTTCAGCTGCCTTCTCTGCTCTTCACCCATTTTTTGCCAAATCTGACAGAAAAGCAGCAGTAGGCTCGGAGGGCATGAGTTGCCATGAGCCTGGTGAACGTGGTCTGGGTGAAGGGAAGACACCCAGTCAAGCCCTCCATCCACTGCAGTGGGAGCTCATTTCTTATTCAAGGGTAGAGCCCACATGGGAGACCAGGCTTGGATTGGCTTTAGACGCCGTGTTTGGGTAGGATGCAATTACTGCTTCCATCCAGAAGATAGCTCTGAATTAAAGAGCTAGGCAGGACGGGGCAGCAGTCATACCACTGCAGCCTCCACTGCCTCCGGCCGTGGCCAGAATTCCGGTGTGAAAAGGTGTCTGTGGTCCTGCCTGCTGGGCTGCAGCCTCCTGGTGGGAGCAAGGACTCTAAAGTGTGTAGTGAGACAGCTCCCTCTTGTCCCACCGTAGCCTAAAAGTTAAAAAAGGAAAACTATCCACCACAGCAGGCTCTTCTGTGGAGCTGTCAGCCTATTCCCCTGGCTGTGAGCAAAAGGAAGGCAGGAGACCACACAGGAGACCAGAGAGCTTATTTCTACATATCTGCTGCTATTGTTTTCTGTACAGACAGTAAAGATGTACTAGCAAAACACAGGTATTTTCATGCACAGCTGCTGTAACAATGAAGCTGGACACTGCAATCAGTGGCAGCAGCTGTAAGGGAGGGGAAAGGCTGTTTTGCAGACGCTGCACCTGAAGCCTACGTGGGAGCCCCCATCCTGCCCTCCCCAGGCATCACTTTGGCTTTTGCAATTGCGTGGTGGGCATTGGGCAGTGGACCAGAGATGAGCTCGTATGTTCACCATCTTTCTTAGCTCGGATGTGGGAATGGCTCAGCAGGCTTGAGCCAGCAAGCATCCCCCCATCAGACCCACAGAGGCCACTGCCCCATTGCCATCCCCTGTTACTCCCCTTTCAGCCACTGATGACCCTGCGTAAGACTGTAAAAACAGACCCAGCTGGTGACTTCCCACTCTTGAGTTTAGTCGTTCTGGGGCTGGAAGACATCTAGAGGAGCTATCTCTGGGAGGTAAGTTACACAACAGAAGAGTGAGAAGCTGATTTCCATAGCCAAGCTGGCTACTTTAGCTAATTGCCAAAAGGCTATGGACTAGACAGCTCATGTAAAATTGATCTAAGTGTAGATGTCCTTGCTGGTAGGTGTTGGAGGAATTAAAGACAGAAGGACAACTGTACAGCTGTAGCCTGGAGAGGGTCAAAGCAGCTCTGCTCTCTTCCTGCAGAGGGTCACTTGAGCTATAGAACTAGTGTGTCCACTTGTAAACAAGGGCTGTGCTTCCCCTCCTCCCTGGAAACCATAATTATCCTAAGCTTCTGTGATGGTACCAGGAGAGTTCTTGTTCTGGAGGGAAGCAAAGGTGTGACAGAATGTTTTGGTCCCAGTATACAGTGCTTTGTTAGGATTGCATGTCTGCCTGTGCTCTTGTCCAGCCAGCCACAAGTGGGAAGTTTTCTGTGACAAGTACCCAGTGTTTTGCCAAGTGGTCAGAAACAGAGGCATGGAGCGGGGGGGTCTTGCTTCAGCCCTCTGAGGTGTGCATGTGCGTGAGTGGGGTGTTTGGTCTTGACATTCTGGGCTGAGGAGGAAGGAAAGCCCAAGTTCAGATGAATGTGTGCAGGACAAGGGGCAGTCATCTTTCAAAGGCCACCAGCTTGGCCCCTGGTTACCCCTCTTTGGTTAGTCTTGCCTGCTTTCTCCAGAGCCATTGGACTTCAGGCAAGAAAGTGCAGTGTTTGTGGTCTGGCTTGGGAAGAGTGATGAAGTTGTCCTGCAGTGTTACGTGCTTGCCAGATTCACCTCACTGCAACTTGCAGTCCATGGAACCTCTTGGATATATACCAGGAGTGAGCAGCAAGAGAGGATATTGCAGCTGGGCCAAGCTGAAGAGGCATGGCCCTGAAGATCTGGGAGCTACCATGATAATGGACAACATTGACACAAGATGGAGGAAGGGAAAATCCCCTCAGAAGAAAACCATAGAATCGTAGAATAATTTGGGCTGGAAGAGACTTTTACAAGTCATCTAGTTCAGTCCCCTTGCAATGAGCAGGGACCTCTCCAACTAGATCAGGTTGTGCAGAGCCCCATCCAACCTGACCTTGAATGCTTCCAGGGATGGGGTACCCACCACCTCTCTGGGCAACCTGTTTCAGTGTTTCACCACTGCAAAAAATTGGGTTAAGAACAGTTTCACCATTGTAAAAAAATTCTTCCTTATGTCCAAACTAAATCTACCCTCTTGTAATTTAAAACCATTACCCCTTGTCCTATTGCAATAGGCCCTGCTAAAGAGTTTGTCCCCATCTTTTTTTATAACCCCACCAAGTATTGAAAGGTTGCAATACGGATTCCCTGAAACCTTCTCTTCTCCAGGCTGAATAACCCCAACTCTTTCAGCCTGTTCTCAGAGCAGAGGTGCTCTAGCCCTATGATCATTTTTGTGGCTCTCCTCTGGACTTGCTCCAACAGAATCTAGGAAGGACTGGAGGTTCAGGGAACCAAAAGCTCCAAAAGACCGGAAACCAGTTTCTCTTTACAAAGAAGTTCCCTGGGTTGGTGCCTCCTACTCTGAGGTTTTACTCAAGACCAAAACAGATGAGTGTTCTTCTTAGAGGAGAAGGTGAGATAATAAACTGTCAACAGGCAGCAGACAGAAGAACCAAGCTGTTGTTGATGTAATTGATTTAAAAAAAAAAAAAGAGAGAGAAAAAAAAGGAGAGGAAACAATAGCAGAGAAATGTGAGTGTGAGCAGTGCAATACAAGTTGTCACCAAATGCACTCCATTGACAATTCTGCTCCCAAAAGGTGGTGTGCAAAGAACGTCTAAGTCCTCCGGTCAGCAGCCAGCTTTTGAGCTCAAAGCTTAAAACACAGCCCAGTTCCTGGAAACAGCAATGCTGGGAGTGCAAGGAGGTGATGGATGAGAAAGCCATGGTGCTCTAGTCCATCTTCCATACCTTTACCTCTGGCCAGCTTCTGCTCTTGACTTGCTCCTGGCTGACACTGGAAGCACTGATTTTTGGGGAAATGGGCTCATAGGAACGGAGAGACAAGCTTGCAGCAAGAAGACCCATCCGGACACAGGTATCTGTGTCGTGTTTAGCAAGCATCCCTGCAAGGATTCCTGCCATTAAGCTGCGGAGAGAACAAAAAGCAGTCTTGAACATGGGGGAACAGCTTTGACCTCGGTAAAATAACTATTTGTTTGTAAAAACATTCATTTGGACCCAAACCAACACTTACAGAAGTAGGATATATCACACAGAAGGGATGAGATTAAAATAGAAAAGTTTTTGCTTTTTTGTATTTATTTTTAAATTTGGAGTAACAAATAGTTTTACTATTTGCATTTTATTTGCTTCTTATCTGAGAAATTGAAGTACTTTTCCATTCCACATTTTCTTTTCTCTCCAGTTTTCCACGTGAGGCAGAATTAAAGAAAGAAGTCTAAGAAGGGAAGAATGTCTGATTATTTCGTCACTTCCCTGCTCCTTGTTGGTGCCTTGTTACATTCCCTCCTGTCCCCAAAGGGGCAGATGGGAAGAAAGGTGAGGTGTCCATATATATGTGAGTGGGGCAACAGACACAGCTGGAAAAAGGAATCCAAAGACGGAATGAGATTGTAGGCTCAGATTTTTGCGAACTGTAGTTGTGGTTTTCCATTTGGGATTGCCCAGTAAAAATATAAATGCTTGGAACAGCACTGGTCACTTTACAGGCACTGAGGAGACCATCAGGAGAAGGGGATGATCTGTCTGGCATACAGGGGAAACCTCTGTTGAGGCACGGATATGTGCAGGGTGGTGCTTGTGATTGACTGTGAACAACTAGTGTTTATTCATAGTTAAAAACAGTAATGATGCTTGGAAACTAAGAAAGGACAAAGGAGAAATGAAAGAGAAGGGAGAAGGGAGAAGATAATGACATCTAAGTGGAAGAATCAAGGACAGGAAAACTTGATGGCAAGGAGGATTAATGAGCAATCTATGGGAAGGGGAAAAAGACTTTTGCACTCAGGCTAATTACCTCAACCTCTTTTTATCCATAACAAAGGCACAGAAGATTATGGTTTCCAAAACCCCTTCAATCTCTCAACAGCTCCAGGGGTTCAGAGTAAATATTTAGGGGAGCATCCCCTAGCAATGCCGTGTGTGGGCATGTGGTGTTGTGTTGTCACGGCAGCCAGGTACAAGGAGCTGCTCTCTGCACACACGCACAACTCCTTGGGCACCATCTCTGCAGTCACAGGAGAGTCACTGGGTCAAAGCGAGGCGTGAAGTGCCCTGGATCACCTGTTCTGGGTGCACAGTGCCCCCCTGACCGCTGCTTCAAAAGTGTAAGGGTTCACAGGGGCTGAGCTGTGAATGCATTATACCCTGCTGCACAGTCCCTTGAAAGTGCCAAGAGACTGGGCTTGGGTGGCTTTACCAGTTTATATGCTGTAGAGATGGCATGTACATCAATGTAATGTCCCAGCATTTCCAGCCTTTTTTGGCACTCTGCAGAACAGGGATTTCTGCAGCTCAGTGGAGTAGCTGAGATTACCAAGAAGAAAAACCCTGGACAAACAAGAGAACTATGAAAATTCCCACATGGACCTGGGGACTGTGAGAAATGGGTTTTCCCAACCAGTACTACTTCAGGAATGGGAGCAGTGACAGGCCCTTAGCTTTCAAATAACTTTGGAAGGAAAAACAAACTTCAAGTACTCCTGTATAACTTGGTGGAGGTGTTTGGCAGTGGCGCACTTTATCTCACCTTTGGTCTTCCCTTAAATTAAGCTTTTAAAAAGGGAAAAGAAACTCTAAAGAGAATTTTTCCATTAGCCCCTAGAAAAAAATTGACCTGTGGTAAGGGATAGTTGTGTATCGAGCAGATGGTGCAGAGAGGAGGCTGTTTCCCTGGAGGGGCTGGCAGAAGTTGGACACATTTGCTAGAAGTAGTGAGCAAAGCTGATCTTTCTTTAGGACAGGCTGACCCCACAAGGTTTCTCCTGGCCTGCATTCCTCTGCGGTTACACTTACTGCTCTGAGTGCTTTACAGAATCATAGAATCATACAATGTTTAGAGTTGGATCCAGTTCCAACCCCCCTGCCGTGGGCAGGGACACCTCCTACTAGAGCAGGTTGCTCAAAGCCCCACCCAACCTGGCCTCAAATGCTTCCAGGGATGGGGCATCCACAGCTTCCCTGTGCAACCTGTTCCAGTGCCTCACCACCCTCACAGGAAAGAATTTCTTCCTAATATCCAATCTAAATCTCCTTTCTTCTAGTTTAAAACCATTACCCCTTGTCCTGTCATTGTACTTCCTGACAAAGAGTCCCTCTCCTGCTCTCCTGTAGGCTCCCTTCAGATACTGGAAGGCTGCTAGAAGACCCCAGAGAGAGGTCTTCTTTGGAGCAGACCAGCTTGTAGTTGCAGTCAACTCATCTCAGAGGTGATTTGTGACACAAGGAGTATGTCCTGGTGTTAAGCCAGTTAACTAGCTTGGCAAGAAGTTATTGATTGATCCTAATTCAAATACTAAGGATGCTGTAAGATTCCCCCCACCCCAAAAAAAAAACAAACCAAAAAACAAAACCCCACTTTTCATTCTGCCCACTCATAAAAGAATGAAGAAATGTTGCTATGTTGAGTTACTGGTAAGTCAGTGTAGAAAAATAAAAGGAAATATCTGTCACATACAGCCTTTTTTGGCCTATCCCAAGGCAATGAAAGGATGGAATCAATTAATTTAGTGTACAAAGCAAGAAAAAAAAAAAAAAAACAAAACAAAACAAACAAAATATCTTAGTACTACATATAGTTTGACAAGTTAGCGTAAATATTACTTTGCCAGACTAAGAATTGATCAGTGGGGCTATACCTGTCATTTCCTACTCCTATGTACAGTGTTGTGTGAACAGCTAGGTTAATTATACAGCAGACACTTTGGAAGCATAAGCTATCGCCACAGGCAAATGCAGAATGTGGTGAAATGATTTTATAAGGCAATTTTAGCTACAGAGTGGCAGTCCCACTTCCATTGGAGAAGTCTGGAAGTAAAGTAGTTAGTTAGCAAGAGAGCTTTGAATTAAGGTGGTTTACTTTGCTTTTAGCAAAGACTAGATTGCCATGAAAGGGTTGGACCTTAATGAAAAGCAAAACTGCTAATGGCAAGACTGGCTTCCAGGCTGCTCAAGGGGAAATTTTTAACAAACTTTGCAAGAAATCACAGTAACCTGTCCTGTTCTTGTGTCCCTAGTGTCTGTTCCTTAAGCAGCAGAATGTTGTTTGCCTTTGTGGTAGAATTTTAAAGAAATCCTATTATGGATTAATATGCAGAAGACAAAGTAGTGAACAGCGTACCTGTCGCCAGCTCCTGAGACATTGACTATCTCCTCCTGGCTGATGTGGATGGCGGGGTAGTGGGTGGCACAGAGGCTGGCAGCAGCAGTCTGTGCAGGGAGAGAAGGGAAGTTACTGGGAATCGCCCAAGCTGATAAGGCCTGGTGTGGCTGATGCCATCCAGACTTGCATGGATGCCAAAAAAAAGAAAAAGGAAAAAGAAGAAAAGGCAATAATCTTTTTTTCACACTTCAAAAGAGATCAGTGATTTAAATGAAGCTTCCTGAAAAATGAAGCTTGCACTCATGAATATTCACAGAACACACATTTAAAACTAGCTGACTATAAACACTGCTGCTAGGAGCCAGCAGTATACGGACAGAGAACTTGATTTTCTTTCAGAGCTGTGTATTCCACCCCCCAAACACATACATTTGCCAGCAGCGATGCCTTGTTTCCCAGGACTGTTGCCATGCCACCAGAAATAGCAATGGCGCTATATGGTCCCAGAAAAAAGCCTCTGAGAGCTCAGAGTTTGTGTATCCTTACCCGTTCATGGGCTCCTGGATGAAGCGAGATGCTCCCTTGCAGGCTCTTGCCACAAAGGAGGATGCCATGAGCTCCAAGGGTCACCACTACACAGTGCAGGTGGGCCAGCAAAGGGCGGGCCAAGGCCATTGCGGTCTGGACGACATCCTCTAACCTGGACGGCAGATCTTCAGAGACGGAGGAGGAAAAAACATAGTATAGCTGTAAAGGTCCTCAACAGACCTTTTCATGGACTGACAGCCTATTTATGAGCACCACTACTACTACTTATGAGCATTTCTGAAATGTGGTTGATATACATTTTTTCCTTGACATCACGGGAAATGGGGAATTCTCCAGCCATCGACTTCCATTAGACTGCCATACCTCTATCCTACACCAAGGAAACCACCCCTCATGGGACTAAACACGTATCTGCAAAGATTAAAAAACTTTCCTGAGGCATGACTTCCTTGTCTTAAAGCTGTTGGATTTCCATCTGTTTGTGGTGGGCTATTTAATATCTGCAAAGGGTGGTACTGTTGGAATGGGTACCTTCAGAGCATCATGCTTCAGAGACATGCTTACAAACCAGACATTGTTCCCATTTAGCTGATGAAGTGAGGCAAATGGGATCTCTGGTTTTGGACAAGGGGCCATCCCAGGCCTACTGTGCCTTTTGATAGATAAATCTGTCCAGCCTGGGCCATACAACCCACACAGAGATGGCTGTATGGTGGAAGACACCAAGAATGCCTATGAATCCCCACTGTGTTATAACCCAATTTGCTTGAAATGGGGGCTGAGGAGGAAAATGCTCTTCTCCATGTTCTAGGTTCTCTAAAAGTGTGACTGATCCTTCTGAGTATTCAATACCTGCTGGCAGAGGGTTCCCAAGGGTCCGATTTATTGCTCTCAGCTCTTGCAGGTTGGGGGAAATGTATGTGAGTGCTTTCCAGCTGTCCGAGAGGAATGGCTTAGAAGCCTTGTTCTCATCTGTTGGCTCATAGCACACTTCAAAACAACATTGCAATTAGTTAATTAATTTAGTGGTTCATCTGTCCACCAGAGCAGGATACAGTGTAGAAAGCTCAGTGTGATCTGCACAACTGGGGTTATATGTGTAATCTATTAGATAATGAAATACTATTTTCCCTATGCTGGGGACAAGGTCTCCTAATGTTTCCTTTCTGGTGTTCAGCAATGACGTCATTGCTTCTGGCTCTGGAGTGATATAATCAGACTACAGGTTTTTCACTCCTCTTAGTTGATTTAGGAGCCTCTGCCAGGTTTTAAAACCATCTTTCTTCAGGATTTGCTTTTAAAAATGAAGGCATAACTCCAAAGGTTTAGGAAGCCTTGTGAAGGGTCCCTTGAATACCAAGGGAGGGGGTTCTGTATTTTATGGGAACTGGGAGAGAAATCCTCTCAAAAGATGTTTCAGCACTTATTCTGAGAGGCAAACTATATTGCTGCTCAAGCTGGCAGAAGCAGACACATTTGTGCTCGCCTTGAGATTAAAGACAAAGAGAGATGCTTTCCCTGGCTTTTTGGCAGCGCCCAAGGGCTATAGCACCAACATTACAGGAAATGTGATTTAGCTGCAGAATAAGAAAAAACTCAGACAAAGAAGAAATGTTTCATCCATTTGAAATAGAGTAGCAAAATACAGAAAGGAGTACTGAATAACACAGTGTGTAGGACAATAACTGGGTATCTCCAGCAAGCAGCAGTGGAGAGTGCTCGAGGTGTGCGGGGTGTCTTGGCACACACTCTGCCAGGAGCTACAGGGCCAGGGCTGGGTGAGCTCTCCTTACCTGACAGCTGATGCTCTTTAGCTAGTTGGCAGACGTACTGAATGGTGGAAAGAGGCACATTTCCATCAATGCAAACTAGAGGGGATTGGCACAGGTTCTCCTTGAACTGGGACACCTAGTGAAAATCCAGGACAAAGAGTAGAGACAGCCTGAGTCATTGCAGAGGGACAAATCTACTGATATTCAGACTCAGGATGTAGGATTTTCATTCATATTAAGCCCTTAGGTGCAGACACAAGTCCAAACCAGTGATTTCCTAAATAAAAATGGATTTTTTCCATTTGTCTTATCTTCCCTTCTTCTCTTTCCTCTGCCATCAAACCAAAGCATCACTGTCTGACCACCAGGCTAGTGCTACAGGGTCTCATGCAGTATCCCTCCCACATCTCTGCTAATCCCAGTGGAAAGAAGGGATGCCAGAACGCACTTTGCAGCAGAAGATTGGTTCAGAGTTTCCACTGGCCACAACTGTTTTGTAAAGCTCAGAAGAATGAATCTGTCATGTAATGGTTTTCTGTGCCAAGGCCTGGGAGAGGCAAGGTGGAGATGGAAGTGGGAGCACTGACCATATTTTTCCCTAGGAAGTCTCCACCTCCTGGGGATGCCACTGGTAAATAAATTGCACTTAACTCCCACATCGCTGTCAGTCATGAAGCACAGGCTTTTGTTCTGTCAACAAAAGAACGAGTAGGGGAGGAAGGTGCAGTCCTTAATCACTGCTTCCATTAGCCCTGAAGGTGTTGAAGGTTTGCTCAGCAGCAGTGCCTGTTGACAGAGCTCAGCATGTAGAAACAAGAGAGATCGTAGGGAGAGAATGGAACAGGAAAAGTGGCTTTGACCAGTGTTCTGTCCACTTTTTTTTTTTTTGCTTTTCCCTAAAGGGGGAAACACCATTACCACAGGTGGACTGGATTTATTGCTGGCTTTAAGGTACCAAAATTATAGGTTAGCTGGGACTAGTCAATGAAAAGGATTCCGACTTACATGTCATAGGATGGTAGTAATGGTGGTACCATATTGAGCAGAAACAGACAGAAGCTTCATCTGGGTCAGCAGCAACAGAAGGCTCTGGTAACTTGCTGTTCTACTATCTCAGTGGCCAATGTGAGGGGGTTAAATTTAGGATTTCCCATGTTCCCTCTGCACAATTCTTCCCCCTGGTACAGCTTCACCAAGTTGCCTTCCAACTCACATCCATGGTCCTTAAGAAAAAGCTTACAAATCAGATGGTATGCTTACGTATTGCTCTGTTATCTGGTGGTGGATGTCCATATCTCCCAAGCCAATGCTCAGCTCCCCAGCGCCAGTGATCACAGCACAGTAAGTGGCTGTGGTCTTCTCCTCCAGCTGAAGGATGGCACTCATGTCCTAAAACAGGGAGGACAGTTATACATGGGGCATGTTTCTTTTTTTCTGCCGTACTCGGCTCATTCTTTCTCTGTGCCCACTTGATCAGTAGCCCAGCCTGCTGTTTGGTCTTCCACCTTCCTTCTCCCTTGAGCTCAGCAACATTTCAAAGATATCTGGGTCTAGAGAGTGCTGGCAGATTTTTTTAATATTTGCAACAAATGCCACAAGTTAAAGAAGCCATTTAGTAAATGAGGGTGACAGCTCTATGCCATGCAGTTTCATAGGTTGTGTCTCTGTTGCAATGGAAGAGTGGTCTGCAGCCCTGCCTGCTCCTGCCATCCATTCCCATACTTCGATGGTCTGCCAACATGCTGGGCACGTCTTGGTGGCATGCTCCAGCTAGCAGTTATGTTAGCCACCTCACTGACTGCACAGCCTAATTTTGAAGGTAGCCTTGGAGCCATTTTTACAGCAGTTTCGGAGAGAGAGCTATAAGGTGTCCTTCCTCTGTGGTTCTTTGTGAATGATCTGCTTAGAGAAATCGAGGCATTTCTTGGAATATACATGTGAATGGGGAAACATATCCCCAACAGTAGTTCATAGGGAAGTTGGAGGGTTTAAGGAAAAGGTAGTAATGTGTTTTGTTACAGCCAAGGATTGCTTGATAGCTAGCCAGCTAGTCTATCTTCCCTTGGAAGACTGCTCACTTCGATGACACAGACTGTGCTGGACTGGATAGAGGAGGAATTATAAAGCTACTACAACGAAGCCTTTATAAACCAAAAAAGAGTTTTATTATTGCCTATTGCTTCATTTACTGAGTTGCTCAGGTAGCTAGAACTAAGGCCCCATGTGCTCTGTTGGATACCAGGGCCCTGAGAACACTAATAGGCCTTAATGACCCTAACCAGCTCCACCTGGGGTCTCCACTCACACCCCTCGCTTCCCCTCAGCCCTGCCTTTTTTCCCCACAGAGCTGACTGATACCCTATGTTGGGGTTGTTATAGCTTTTTCTGTTGCTTGCTGCGGGTGGTGAGGCTCTGCCTTGCTGTCCCTGGTGAGCTCCTGCTTCTCCTGGCTCCCTGACCTCTGGGGACAAATGGCTGCTGAAGTCAGGTATTCCTCTGGTGCACAGTTAGGGGTGTATGTGGCTCCTTTGAACTTGGGAGGTATCTAGTCTGGGCTCCCAGTTCCTGATTTTCTCTGTTTTATGCTTTACCCAAACCAGGCTGATTTTGGCAGTCTAGCCTCAGGGTCAGGCTATGCATATTTATGGCTGTGCTTAGGCTTTCCTAGAATTTTTCATGGTTTCTCCTGATTTACCTCTTTGTCCTTCAAGCACCATTCCCTGGAGTTGAATTCAGACTCCATGGTTCAGACTTCAATTGGTACGTACATCTAGCCTGTGTTTTGGGGGGTGGCTCCTTGCCTTCTAATGGTCTGTAACTAAAGAAGCATTGAATTATTCCTTCTCTCAGCTTGGTGCAATATAGCTCTTATGTCTGTCAGGGTTGAAAAGGCTTTTTCCTTTATGTAATATCATCACTTAGATGCTTTTGAGGTGCTACTACTGTACAACATACCATGTGGTGACAGTAGTGCAGGACGGACTCTGAATGTTCATCCTTCCCCACAGCTGATAAAAAGAGAGGAGTCTGTCCAAGACGACTTAAGCAGTCTAAAAATCAAATGGAAACAAAGGTATTAATAAATCCATCAGAGTACTGTGAACACAGTGACAGCCTGTGCAAGAGGAGTGTCTGTAGGAAAGCTCTCTCCTGGAAACTTAATGCCCATCAATCCTTGTCTAGAAGGATGTTCAAGATGAAACTCAGCCATGGCTGCTGCAAATGACTTCCTGGGCTTGAGTAGCATGATCTACACCTGCCTGCTGCACAAGTATGCTAAATTCTCTGGATTTTTTGGGGACATTTGGGAATGGAGGAAAAGAGAGGGGGGATAAAACTTCTGTATCTGGGAAGAAATCCTGGCATCATCTCTTACCATCACAGGCATGTGGGCTGTCACACATTGCTTCTGTGTACAGTTTTTCCTGCTGCTGGCCTTCCCACGCTGCTGTTCCCACCATGCTGTCTTACTAGAATCACTGAATCTGAATGGATTCAAGGGAAACCCTTCCTCCTCTCCCTTCAGGTTATCACAAATTGTACCTCAAGGGGTGCAGTGGGTGGCATTTTTTTCCCTCCCTCAAGCTTTCCTATTTGTGATCTGATTAGTGTTAGGAAGATTTGGGAAAGGTCAAAAAGATGGAATAATCCTAACATCTTTTTGTGATCTGCCCCTGGTTATGTAGATACCCAAACACTGGTTTGTTCCTGCTTGTGGTGGAGCACCAGGTACAATGTGATCCTTTCTTGTTGCCAACTGTAACCTTTTCACTTCTACAGTAATTCTTGCACCTCAGTTCCTCTTTTCTGCAGCTCATGGATGACCATATTTGAATAAGCCGGTTTCTTTCAAATTCTTGCTCAAGACATACTTCCATTGCAACTGTAACCTGGCATTAATTCAACACTGAGGGTCGAGCTCTTCAGCAGTCACTGGAGATCACTCATGCTTGTTTAACTTTGATTTGGGGACACTGCGCTATATACTAGTTCACTTCATATTTGTGGCCCTTTCTTTTCCTGACCCTGGCTCCCTCTCCTCTTATTTCCTGGCATGGCCCTTGCCTTTTCCAGGCAGTTTGCCCACTGGTGTATTGCCTTACATGTCCCAGATCTTAACAGCATTCAAGAGCTCCTGCTGTTGAAGGAATACCAAAGGACAAATCACAGCTGGCATGAACCCACAGGCAAGTAAACCCAAGCACTAGCCACCTGCCAAGTTTCTTCCAACGCCGCCAAAGGTTCGTCTCACTCTTCCAATGTTCGTTTGCCCACCACCCTGGAAGAATAAATTGTTAATTGGCAAAACTGGGAGGGTGGCTTGGCGTAGATGCTACATCTCTGTTAACATGTGAAGTGAAGTTGATGCTGTTGAAATGAAGGTCAGCAATAAAAGGGAGCAGAAGCCACCTAACTGCCAGACTGATGGGAGTGCAAATTTCCACAGCCCTTCTACACACTTCAACTTTGATGACAAAGGCCTGCTTCCTAGGAGAGGAGATCAATTTGGTCTCCATGCGCATTGCTATTTTGGTCTTACTTGTTAATACCTCTTAGAACAATGCTAAAGAGTATTTCAGTTGATATGAGCAGACTTCTGAATTTACCTGCTCACATCAGCTGGGACTCCAGAGCTGCTGACACAGACCTGACAGGTTCTGCAGCTGCCTTCCAGGACACTTAGCTCTGCCTGGTGAAGCAGTCTGGCATTTTTGTTGTGGTTGGTTTGTTATTTAGGTTTTTTCTATTTGAAGGTAAAATGAGATTGTTACCTTTGCCTATGCTGTATCTGTACTTTACTTGTGGAAGGATCTGTTTCAATAATAGTTTTTTCACTCTCTCTTCTGTTCCCAAACATCTCCCCTACCAAAACCAACTTTCTTCTTCATCTATGTGGTTATCAACTTCTCATTTCTTTGCCTTTTACTCCTCTGTCCATCTGTCAGTCTGTCACAAACAGCCAAATTGTCAGAACGCGGGCAGTCCCTCACCCATCTCCTCCTCCTCTAATTCTCCTGCCAGAAGAATTACATGAGTAAGTGCACAGATCAATTTGGACTTCATCTGACTATCAAATGGTTTTAAAGCACTTGTTTCATAAAATCCTGAAACACATTTTCCGTTTCTGAGGACAGCTTGCCACTGGCGGTCATAGCAATCTTCACAGTTCTGGATAATTCAGAGCTGAATGTTGATCATTCAAGTGGCAAGCACTGAAGCATGTGCATGCCCATATACAGCAGCTCCTGGCCTAGATTCTCTTTGCTCCATCTTCACCCAGGTGCACCAGAATACCCTCACACCTATGCACTTTTCTTGCTCGGAAGCACCACTATCTATCCTAAATAAGTAAATGTATTGCCATCTCATAGAGTGAAATATTCTGCCTCCAACCCATCACTGTTCTTGGGCATTGTCAAAACTCATACTGAAGCTCCCCAAGGACCCTTCTTCTTTCCCTGTCCGAAAGTTCTTCCCTTTGCACACAAAGCTTTCTTCTGCATCCAGCCTTGTGACTCTAAAAGGCTGCTCTCCCATCTAAACAGGCTCTTTTACTACGCTTCTGACCTCCAGGCTGGTTTTGTTTTCCCGAACTTTAGCCACTTCTGTAGCCCTTAAGAGTCGGTGCTAATGCTTGACACCTTTGCTTTTTCTGTCTGGCCATTCTCCAAGCCCTGAACTACTCAGACCACCTGGGAGAACTGCCTGTATATAAACAACCTATGGCCTCTGTCCATCTTTCCACTATTTGTCACTCCTTATTAAACCAAATGCCCCTCTGTTACGTTTGCTTGTACTCCCTGGGAATTGCCACTGGCACTGCCAGGAATGAGGATATTTCCATCCACAACTGTCTCCTGTTGAGTGCTGCAGATTTCCAAAGCACTGAGTTTGGCTAATGTAATTTGAAATTCACTATCCGTAATAGAGGCAGCCAAGGCAAAAACAAAAAACAATGAAACCCCACACCTACTCCAAAGGAAAAAGTAAGGATGTTTGGTTAGGCAAATCAAACAACATGGCTTTGAACACTGGCACCTATTTCAATGTTAAAATAGGGTGCTAACTGCCATCAGTAATGAGCACAAACTTGATTTTATGCTTCCACTATGTGCTTTTCAAAACTGATGCTTGCAGGAATGTTGAAAAACCCCATGAACTCCTTTAGTTTTCTGGCATGCTGATCTCTTTTAGTCCCCTGCGCATCCCAAAGGCAGAGTTTCAGTTTTTTTCTGGCTTTGCTTTGCCCTAACAGCAGGTATACCAGCCTCCCACCCAGGGACCCAGCTGTGGGTGTCCTCTGCTGTTGTACAACCCCAGGAGGCCTAAAAAGAATTAAAAATCTCTAAATCTCTCTTTAAAGTAGCAGGTGTGCGCAGTGAGAGAGAAACTAGCAGCCTCCTTTTGAAGAAGAATGACCAGCTCTCACTGCACCTTTCCAGCTCAGCTGGTAACTCTGAGTAGTACCCAGGTATCCCTTCTATGTTGTCTTCAGGTGGAGCTGGTCAAGATGAAAGAACTTAGATGAAAATGGAGCTTGCTGAAGGGATTTGAAATAAGACTAGGCTATTGCTTTCTGGCAATGTTTCAGAGAAATGAGAGTGTCCCTGGGACCTCCTTACCTGTCCTAAGAGGTTTGAATTCCTAATGTAAAAATGAGACTCTGATCAACTTCTGAATACCCTGAGCGAGTAATGACCACAATGAATCTTCCAGCACCTTTCTCTGAGCAAGACTGTGCATCCTTCACTGCAGGTCAGATAGTTACTTATAAAGCACTTTGCTTCTGGATAGCTTTGAAAGCCATGTGGGAATTACAACCAGGACGGAATACAGCTGTTTTCTTGCTAACTGGGACAGCATGAGGTGTGACTGGTACCCCAGTACCCTGCAACAAATCTAACACGCATAATGGTGGGACTTGCTGGGTGCTGAGCTCTTTGAAAAAAAAATCTGTCCTTCAAAGCCAGAACAAAGCAATGCTCTTGAGCATACCTTTTCTTCTGTGGCTAACCCCAGAAGCTGTCAGCAAGGATGTTCTAGCTGTCAGTTCCCAAATCCTCCTGCAGCTTGGCACGATGGGACACCAGGTCTAGGTCTTGCTGCTATACAGAAGGGCAGCTAGTGCCTCTCCGTGCAACCTTAAAATCTCCTTTGTTCTTTTTTCCCATCAGTTGTTCCCAGCAGGGTCTATAGCTGCCCTTAGCCTCTCACCATGCCATGGGTGGTCCAGTGACCTGTGCTTGTGTCCAACATGCCAAGGGGTGGCTATCTACCCTTGGACACAGCTTAGCTCCTTGTCCTGAGAACTGAGTGTGGGGTATGTACATTACTGTGTTACCAGCCAGATCACAGCAGAAGCACTCAAACTTTTGGTTTTGGAAGCCTTCATAGCTGGTGCCACAGCATGTGTCACCTTTAACTATTATAATACTGTTTGGCTTCTCCCTCTGGATAATTGAATAACCAACCTCCTTAAGGATAGCTTCCCAAGCACTTGTCTTTCTTTGTCTAATTGAAAGGTCTTCACAGACTGCCCCATCTGACTCGGCACTCAGCACAGTAATTTGAGGCACCAAGCAACTTCTAAGCAAGTTTCACCAGCTCAATATGTATTACTTCATATAGTTCAATAAAAAATTGTACAAGCCATGCAAATGGCTGTCATTTGCATGGGGAAGTCCCAGGTCTGTTCCCCTTTAGCTTCTTGGTGGTTTCTTGCTCAAACCAAATTGAGAGGCAAAGGGTCAGCTCTTAGCTGGGGATTTCCTTCCTATAGGGTCTGTCCTTGAATTAAAGGTTGTCACAGCACAGTGCTTTACACATTGCTTCTAGCTCTTTGCATATGTGCTTTGAGAGTGCCCCGGGGCAACTCCTCTGCTAAAAGAGCTCTTTGTGCTTGTGCCATCAGAGAATAACCCCACAGCACCTTAAAACAGACTATAGAGGCCAGAGTCATATGTGGAAATTGTAAGGATGAGACATTGCTCCGTACCATCTTGAGCGGTAGGGACAGTGACTTTCAGCACAGGAACAGAGTAGGTCAGTATGTATCACCCCATTGCCCATCTAGACAACAACCAAACATGCAGCATTACACCTCCCAAGTTTGTGCTTGTGTGTGCATACAGATGTGTGAATATCATGCGTAGATGCCACCTTCCCCTCCACCCTGCTTTGGCTTGGCACTCCTGTAAAAGTAGCTGGAAATGGCAGTGGTGCTAAGAAAACCGCTATAGATACAGTACCAGGATGACAGGGTTCTGCGCCTTGGCTATAAAGTCAACGTTGATACCTCCAATCACCACCTTTAAGAGGGAAGAAAGAGGTAAAAAGTGGTTGGAAGGACCCAAGGAAAACTTTTCCAAGTCTTCATTGCTTTTCCTAATCATTTTTCCCACCCTCTTGGAAGCTACCTAATTTGAAGTGTGAAGGCCTGTGCTTATTTTGGATAGCTAGACACAGGTCTGTACAGTCCCAATCAGAAAGAATCAAGATGTCTTCTGTATGTTGCTTTCTAAATTATGCCTGCTCATAGCCAGCCCAAGCATGGTAGTGAGGGTAGTGAGATGTTACTGTGTAGACCTGTGTGTGCTGGCTGTTTCTTTATGCGGTGACAGAGTAACAGGAGAAGTTGCATGGGTCTGGTCACGTCAGTGCCCTTGAAGCCATTTCTCTTGGGACAATTTCTGATATACCAAACCCCAGAAATCTTTAAGCACTGCTGTGTAAAAAGCAAAGAAGATGGAGAAAAACTGGGCAGAAAAACGCAGTTATTTCTTGCGAGCTCCCGGGAGAAATTGTCATACCCAGTGACGCTTTACAGATCACTGTCTTATTGTCCTACAAAGCCAGAAAAGGCAGTACAGCTCCACAAACAGGAAGTTTCCAGATTCTTTGGGGACATACAGCCGTTTCTTCCATCAAATGCTGGGTTATTGCCTCTGGAGTCACTGCCCTCTTTTATGTTGACAAATCCTATTGCAAATGGGTTTTCAAAAATTTTTCAGCTCTCTAAAGACTACCTAAAATAGATTTCCTCTAAATTATGTGGCACACACAAAATCCAAGATAGTGAATAGAGGGTTATAATGGATCTCGTTTGGGATATGCTGTATGTTGTGTACTTTTGGCAACCATGAGCAGGGGGGCAGCAAAAAGACATATTTATGAAATGTTTACGGCTCAGCAGCTCAAAATATCTCCTTCCACCCTCTTCCAGGACTACTCCTGTAGTCACAAGTTCCCTGGCACTGAGATCAATACAGTTTAAGTTGTACATAAGAGCACAGTAAAAGTTAAAAAGGTGATGAAATTTTTAATGGATTTGATAGTCTAAGACTTAATGGAGTTAGACCACTGCCAGTGTTCATTCCTTGTAAATGTGGATAGGGGAAGAAGGAGAGGATACTTATTTGAGAAGAACAAAAAATACCAAAGGCAATGTCTGCCAGTGTAAAGCAGCAAGATTGGTCTCTGGCAGAGTCACCTTCTATTTTTAGGAACAGATATAAATTTATCCTGTGCTGTCAGCAAAGAGGCATTATATGGAGGACAGCAGGGGACTCACTGGCTGAGGTGGGGTTGTGTCTTCTTGCTGAGGCAGGTTCCCCTTCCTTCTGGCTTTCTGTAGTCTGCTCAGGGCCACTGCAATGCAGCTGCCCACTCTGGCATTATTCTGGATCAGAGCAAGGTCTGTTTGGCATTTCTTTGAGGAAAAGAAAATGTATCAGCAAAAGTAACCTACCAGAAGCCTATGTAGGAACTGCCTAGAGGCAGAAAGCAGAAAATACGTGCTGTAAAACTTGATAGATTCAATCCCTCTATACCAGAATTCTTTTGAGGCACATATACTGGGGTACAACCCTGAACTAAATTTTTTCACCTTCCTCTCCCAGGGACCACGGAAAGGAAATCTGTCATCTCTATCTGACAGATACGGAACAGAAGGAAAAGTTACACAGAGAAAACAGAAGATGAAGTGCTTAAATAGAGCCAGAGTCTAAAAACCTTAGAGTCTCTGGCCAGCTTTTCCAGAAAGAGATGCCTACTGAGATTTTTGCCAAGTCTTTATAAGCAATTTTTCTAGCAATTTCACTGGGAGCAGAGTATCAGAGGCTTTGAAAGTCCTGTTTTGTGGCTGCATAAGGTCTAATATACAAAAAGGCCTTTACCAATCCATCCTGAATAACCAGGTCTCCTAGAGGGCTGGCAGATGAGCCTGGATGTGAATCTGGCCCTCCTAGGTCCTACACTGACATCCCAGGAAGCAGATCTGCCTTTCTCTTGCCTGTGCAAGAGGATTCCTGCTCACCCATGGATGTTTTCCTTCCAACTGTCCCTTACTCAGCACCTGCATGTACAGCTGGATAAGGCAATGTGATGATGTGCAATGCAGTGTTCTGGGAAGCCCAGGTAGCTTTCAGTGGTAGGTACCCCAAAATGGACAACAGTGTCCTGAGACTCCACCACAGAGCGGGCAAGCTCAGGGATCAAATGTGAGGGATCTCTTTGGGCTCTGGACCACCTGCTGTCTGTGCTGGCCTGCAATTTTTAATGCAAAAGTGGATGAGAACAATAAGGATGCTTCTGAAAAAGCAGGATGCAGCTGCTAAATTCTCATATGTTTGCAGATACTGAAGTGTTTGCCCCTTGCTAGACTGTCAATGAAGTGATGAGAGTGTTTTCCACCAAGGATTATCAGAAGAGATACGAAGTACACTGAAGTACTTCATTTTCCCCCATTCCGAAAAAGGATACTGGAGTCCAGCGATTTCCCATCAGTTAATTCATTGATCTTCTGTAACATAAAAGGGGTCACTTCTTTGCCTGTGATCCCTTTAGACCTGCAAATGTAAAGAAAATGCCTTCATGTGAGGCTCAAGCTGAAACAACATCAAGAGGAGAAGCACTGCTAATAGCAGATACTTTATCTCCATAAAACAGACCATAAAATGGCCTGAAAACAAGCCTCAGCTTACATAAAACTACAGTTGAATGCATGCGGTGGGCTTACTCATGCCCAAGGTTAAGCTTGTGCTCACCAGTTCACCCTGTGGGCTCACTTGGGTGAGCAAAGGATAGACCTGAAGTAGTTTCTCACCTGGTTTCACTGAGAGCTTGCTGGATGGCTTCTTCGATGACCTGTCCCGAGGCAGCTCGCCCCTCGGGACAGGGCACTGCTATCAGCACCCCACTGTTCAGGCCTAGCCCCAAAGTGTTGGCTGGGAGAGGACAGGCAGATCATTAGTGGTTCTCCTTGGATAAATTAAATGCTGAAGGAAAAGGATAGAGGAGAGGGGGCATGCATGAAGGCACCCACATTGCTGGATCTCTTGTTCTTAGCTGACCCAAGAATAGGGACTTTTCTAGCTACCAATCAATTTACATCTGCCTCTTTATTTTGAATCTGTCTGTACAATAAAAGGGGAAAGAATGTCTAAATTTTTTTTGAAGAAAACCAATTCCACTTCTGAAGGCCCAGAAGCTGCTTTTCTCACCACATTAACTTATGTGTTTCCTCCACTTCACTGGTATGAACAAAACGTGTATGAGCATGCCAAAGTGGCTGCAGCGAGCTAAAAGGCTTGCTATAGAGACTGAACTTCCCTGCTCCTTTATTTTTGAAGCACTGAAGCAGAAATGGGGGAGGTAGGATGGTTGCTTTTTCAGGACAAACTCTTCTCCAAAGTTAAAAAAAAAAAAAAAGCTTCATCCAAGGTGATTTTTGTGTCTTTTTCAGTGGACCTGCATGGGCTTTCCCTTCTGAAACACACCTATGAGTTTAGCTGCCTCCTCTTCATTGCGGAGATGATACGGTGCCTGGAAGCCACTCTGGCGTGAGAAGAAGGCTGGGAACTCCTTTGACTCGCCAAAAGCAGCCACGCAGACTCCCTGCGTCTCCTGCAGCAGTAGAGGTGAGATAAGCAGGTAATCAGTGGAGGGGAAGGGGACCCATCAAAAGAATGGGACTTTTTCCTTCCATCCAGCTAGAAACTGCCTTTTTTTTTAGCACAAGGTCTGGTTATTTTTATACATCCCATTCTAATCTGTTCTATCACCAACATTTTCAAAGCAAAGAGCCAGCCATGGTAACTGGTTAGACAGAATCTGGCTGACTGAGACACAGGAGACATGCACATACTTTGCTTGTGCTCAGAGCCGATCAAAAGCCATGCAGCTGTCATTAGCACAATACCGATTCCAAGGTAACAACCCATGATCTGAAGATATGTTATGAGCTGACAGGAATATAAATGAGTTCTTTTTGCAATTCGGAAGTATTGATGTTGGCTGTCACTTGAGTGCTGGCCCCAGTGGTTTCTTACAGACCAAACTTTAAAAAGTGACTCTACTGAAAGTCATCTTGATTCCCATTTTAATTCTGCATTTATTATTTTATATCATAAAATACTGTAATCAATATAAATAATAAACAATTTTAATAAACAACAAAATATAAATAGTTTATATTTGTGTTATTATTACAGTGTTTTATGGATCTAGCCTGCCTGTTCCATTAGTTCTGGATCATTGTCCCAAAAAAGCAAGTCTAAGGCCAGAGAATTAGGGCATGGCTAGCTCTGCCTTTGGTCTCTAGTTGGAACAGCTGCTGAAACAGCCCCTTGGGCACAGATAGATTTATGTCAGGGAGCAGCCCAGTGCTTTTATAACCCCAGGACTAGAGAACTGCAAATATGGCTTCATGTCCTCTCAACGGTAATTTCTAAAAATCTGAGGCTTAATACTTGCCCTGAAACCACTGGGCATTCTGTACACAAAGTACAACATCTTCTTTCAGGCTCAGCAGCCCATGCCACCTACCAGATATTCCAGTGTCCTGCCAATATCAAGAATAGACTTGACTCCTGCAGATACAACAGCAACCGGAGTTCGTCCTAGCTCTGTCAAGTCAGCACTCACATCCAGAGCTGCCAAGGGACAAATATCCGTTCTGTGGGTGATTGTGTTATACTCCAAGCTGATGTGATCTGCCCTCTTAAAAAGCCGTAGCTGCCTGGGATGGCACTGCCTGCTTTTGTAACCACTTACATCCACAAATATTACAGGTTTAGATCATGCCTTTAGTTGCTGAGACTGAAAGAGATATCAA
>VZRU01011460.1:3226-17893 GCA_013398155.1 Pedionomus torquatus
AAGGCCTCCCAGTTCTCCTTTCACTAGTTGCAGTCCAGGAAACTTTGTGTTTATTAAGCACTGTGTAAATTTGCAGCTCTCTATAAATGGAAAATCAATAGCAATGATAACAGCAGCAAAGTGCTTAGTCCAGCTCTGGTAGTAACCCAAGACTGCTAACTTCTTGATAAGGTCACTTGATTTACATGGGTACCTCCTCTCCGTATGAAAACATGGGGACCAGAAAAGAAGATGTCTTGTTCCCTGACAAGAAAAGAAGCACTGAAAACATGTGATTTCCAGCAGGTGACAATGGCAGTCAATGACCTGAACGGCTCTCTTAAAATTTATTGTGGGGTCCTTAGCCCTTCCAGTGAGTACTGCAAACACACACTTCCTCTTCTAGGAAATTACAATCTTAACAAACATCTCTGTGTTAATGTTATCCTTTTCTTCATCTTTTCTCACAAGCACATGAGAAAGGGAAATCTCCAGTAGCTTGACAGAGTGAGCAAAATGGCATTTCTGGAGGATAAGCAGAGTGGCAAGGCGAAGGCTTGTGTGGCTGACCCCTCTGAGCAATCAAATCATTTGGGCTGGAAAAGCCCTTTAGGATCATCAAGTCCAACTGTTAACCTAGCGCTGCCAACTCCACCACTAAACCATGTCCCTAAGTGCCAGATCAACGTGTCTTAAATACCTCCAGGGATTACTCAGCCGCTTCCCTGGGCAGCCTGTTCACCACTCAGCTGCTTCTGGTGGTAGCCCTGGCAGTTTTTGGGGCTTCACAGTGGGGGTGACTGAGTGTGTGTAGGGACTGTGCTTCCACCTCTCCCCAGGTGGCCTACATCTCTAGTAGCAGCTCTCCCTGCTCGGGCTACCCTACTCCTACAAGCCACCCTACTCCTACCCTACTCAAACCACTAGGTGGAAGGGCTTCAGACTTTCTATGGCTGGGGCTTTACCACCACTGGCAATAAATAAGTCTCTACCATTTAAAAAGTCTGTGTACTGCTAATGGCTGAGTACCTGATAGCCTTTTGCCGTGCAGATTCCCCTAATAGTGGAACTGCAGCAGGCAGCTGTGGTTGGCCCCTTGCGGCCTGCTTCTCCTTCACCAGGTCCCCTTTAATCCTGGTTTAGGGTTCCCAGGTGGTTTACTGCCATCTGTCCAACCTTTATCATGGCCTCTCCAAGGAGTAATCCCTGCCCACCTCTGCCAGTGAGCCTGGCCTCAGCTTCCTCTGTGGTAGGTCCACAGTTACCTTTGGGCTTTTCCTTTGCCATGCTTTTGTGGTAAATCAAGGCCATCTTTGCATCAGTTCTCTTCTGTTTTCTGCTTCCCTGACCTCTGCCTGCTAATGTATCCCTATGTCCAGTGACCTTCAGCACAGGAAAAATCCGCCTTAAGCATTTATCCCAAAGGCGGCACTCCCACTGTTAAATAATAATCATACCATAATAATCATCAGAGGGCTGGGCAGGGACTTCAGGAAGTCTCTGAAGCCATCCCCTCCTCTCCTAGGTGGAGTCACGCGGGAGCAGTGCCTGATGTGTGTGTGAAATGCTTCTAGCAATAGGGATGCAGCCTCCCCAGCAGCCCCCTGCGGCCCAGGAGACCTTCTGGGAAGAAGGCACTTTCTTGAGCACAGCCCAGATCTTTCCTCCTGCAAATCAGCTGATTACTACTTGTCCTTCTCCTGGTAGATCTGGAGAAGAGCTGGTCACAGTCTGCCTTATAGCAATCTTTTATATAATAGCAAGACAGCTTTTAGAGTAACCAGAAAAGAGGCGTTTGCTCACTTGCAAAGTCAGGAAATTCCCTGCCAATGGACATTCTTTGTCGGGGATCCTTTGCCAGCATAGGCTGAGCGCTAAGCCCCACAATCTGCATTTTCCTTTTGAATGACTCCCACAAAATAAACCAAATATCACATCCAAGGAGATTTATTATATCCCTTCCAAGGGTGAAGCATTCCTCAGCTGCATTCCACTTCTGTCTTTTGTGCTTAGGAAAGGGGAAAAAAATCTCTGTGATGCCTCTGGATCCCACCCCTTGAGGGCTTCTGTCGTTAATAAAGCCGAGCAGCTGGAGCCAGATTTGTCAGAGCAGTCCTGAATGGCTGGCTCGCTCTGGCTGCAAGAGCAGCACCATCAGAGCAGTGCTAGGATTCCTGCCTCTGCTAGAAGATTAATAACTCGTGGCACCACATTTCCTCAGTAAAAACACCTTTTGTTATTCCCAGTGACACCCTATCCCTGTGGCAGCAACTGCCAGAGTGGATCTTCTCACTTCCTAACTGCTCTGGCTTCTCCTGCCTCTGCATGATGCAAGAGTTTGCAATGCTTTTTGGGAGATCAGACGTGCTCTCGGGAACTCTGTGCTTGAAGCAATTGCTCTCTCCAGGCTTTGCCGCGAAGCTTTTATCCAGATGTGTAAAGGAGGATGTGTACAGAGGGAGGGCAAGGGGGTGAAACCTCTGTTGTGTTACTTGAGCTTAATTAAGCTTCTCCCTAGGCAGTCACTAATTGATTGACCCCAGGACTGCAGAAGGGAGCAAATTTACTGCTCATTAGAAGAACAGAGTTTGGGGTTTGGTATTTTTTTTAATATTTCATAGATTAATGCCCTTGACTGATGTCTTGCTGACTAATACCAGCGAAACAAACACTGCTTGACCAATGCTGGTGCATGGATTTGGCTTTCTAAATCCAAATGAGAGAAGTGGTGAGTCCTTGCATGCCTGTTCATCATCATCGTGTCCCTTGCCAGCATTTAGATGTATCACTTGACTGGAGCTCCCATATTACTTTCTGCCCCAACCTGTGCCATGCTGCCTTCCAGTGGATATGAAATCTATTTCAGTTTCACAGATTTCAAAAGCATTTCACAAAATCAACAACCGTCACCCCCAACCGAAAATCAGTTCACCCACTGTAAAATGCTGCCACTGCCAGTGCGGGTGAGGCCAGCTCTGCGACAGCACTGGGTAACACCAACACAACTACGTAGAAAGAAGGATGCTGTGTCCAAGGCAGAGGGGGGTGGGGTGGGGGTGTATCTGTCTGCAGGAGGAACGAAGGGAAAAGGACCATCCCCTCCCAAACACCAGGTACATTGACTTTACCAAAAATGTTGAGATCATCTCCAGTCTAATGGCGCTCATATCCATCTTATACAACTGAAATCTCATCCAGAGCCACATACAGCACAGAGCAGGGGTTCAGGCTCATGCTGAATGACAGGTGCCTTTGCAAATACCTGCAGCTTGGGGCAGGCACTGTTTGCAGTTCTCCCCTGCAAGTACTAATCTTGGTGACATTTGACATGACGAAAGCTTATCCTGTCAGGACTGAGACATAGCCAGAGTGCAGAAGAGGCTACAGGAAGATAAGGTATGCAGAACAGCGTGGAAACGATACGCATGCCTGAAGATGGACAAGACCATCACAAGAACAAAGTGACTGGAAGAGCAGACACTGGCCAGCTGACAGAAGGCTGTTAAAGGAACCAAAGCACCTTGTATTACCTGGAGCCAATTCACTGTGTCTCAAATCAGCCTTAAAAACATTTCAGCTGGGTTTTAAAGCTAGCTAGACCATGGAGGGAAAGCCTGACTGTGTAGCAAACTGAAAAAGGTGTGTGCATGTGCATATTCAGTAATCGGATATTGTTGCAGATTTGAAGTTTCTCCTGTCAGCCTGAGTTGCTTCCCTTTTTTCTTGCTAGGACAGACTGGTGTCCTGTTTCCTCCTACTCTCCAACCTTGAAGAAGATGCTCATCTCTCCTTTTCAAAAGAGGTTTCTGTGCATTCTGTGAGGTTTTGCAGGGGTTTGATGGAACTGTCAGCTGAGCAGCAACATAAATAGGTGACATCTACCCTGCATGGTTTTCACTGTGAACATATCTCTGCAGTCATGTCTGCCTATTGCTGTCCTAGGCCTGCTCATCTTTAGGTCCTTCAGAGCTCTTCAGAGTTGCTTTTCTGTCACTGTTTAGAAAATGTTTACCATCAGGGAGCATTTACAGGAGAGTCTCAATTTTCACACCATGTTTGAAGGACACTGATTTGTTGGATCTCTGGGTTTATGTAGTAGCTGCAAGAATAAGTCCCTAAGTGTAGCTGTGAGGAAGAGGGACCACCACTGTCTCTGTGGTGAAATGACATTTGTCAGCAAGAAGCGACCCTCCAGAAGAAGATGCTGCTGAAAAGAGGAAGCCTGGTGTCTCCTCTCTGGAGCACATGATCTTCCCTCTCCTAAGGAGGACACTTGTGACCCCCACAGCCTTCCCCCCTTGCTGCTTGCTTTGTCTGCTTCTTTCTCTTTCTTCTTTTCCTCTCTCCTCAACTACACCCACTATTTAACCATTTAGGTATAAAAATAAAAAATAAAAAAAACCACCCAACCCACTAGACAGAGGGTTTGCTCAAGAAGGGTAATTTTAAAAATAAGCCTTTGAGGTCAGTGTGTAATTGTAACACTGGCACTACGTGATCCAAGACAAAAATAATCCACTGGGTATCTGGTCAAGGAGGAGAGGATAGCAGCCTGCAGTGAAGGAAGAGTGACTTACACAGGGTTCATCAGACGGCAAAAGACCAGGCAAAACTACTCGCTGGCACCAGAACTAATAGTTTGTAGGATACTGCAAGATTATCTGTCTGTAAGAGTAAATAAGTCAGTAAGAGCTGCTGTTTGGAATCAAAGCCTCCCTTGGTTGGTAGCTCTGCCTCTGCCAGCGGCCAGCACTGGGTGCTTCGCAGGAATTTAATGGTCTTCTACAGAAATACAGATATGATGTGAAGTGTATTTATATGTTAACCTTCTCATGAGGAACATTTCTGGTTTGATCTGGAGTTTAGGATGCTGAGATTTTTAAATTATTTTCCATTTTCAATCCCCTGCTTCGGGTACTTTATGAAAACCTGTCTTCTTCAAAGTGTTCGTGGGGCTGCAAGCCATGCCCTTCCCTTGTGCGGTATAACGAAGGATGTTTTCACTCCTAGAAATGTTAGATCCTTTCCTCACAGTTGCTAAGAGTACAATACACGGGGTAGAAGCACCACACCACAGTGCTGGGATTTTTTATCTTTCTGGTAAGAGAGACAGTGGCAGCCTCCATCACTTGAAAATAATAATGCCAATTCTACTGGGACAAAGCACCAACTGTCCACAGAGGACTATGATTTTCCTGGCTACAGAGGTGCCATGAGTAGGACATCAAGCAGCCTTTCATCTCTGTCATTCCTAAGTTAGGTGTAAGAGGAGGGAGCGAGCCTGTACGTTGATGCCAATGGCTGGGGGTATAGAGCTGTACCTGAATTGATGCTGGTTGTGGTTCCATTCCAAGATTCCCAGCAATCAACTCTCTAACCTTTCATCATAGTTCAGTATTTCCCCTTTTCAAACCACTGTGCATGAAAGGGATTTATTTTTAATCAGAGGCCAGTGCTGGTTGCAGGGGTCTTTACTTTGTGACCTTCAATTCTGTTTCTAGGAGGAGACAGTGGGTTTCAGTACCTTCTTACTGTGGCTGTCTCTGGGTCAGCCTTTCCCAGAACAGATGCCACTGATTCAGGAGGGCTTGCTGCCTCCCCTTTATTTAAGTTCTGGTTACACAGCTTCGCCAGGATCCATTGCAGTTGTAAACCACGCTCAAAGGATGAGCAATTTAGGGTTTGGAGTCATTATGGACCAGCCCTGGAGACCTCATGCAATTGTTTTTCATCTCTTTTACACCCACAGTTTTGCCAGATTAGAATTACTGCAGAACCCAGAGTTTCTGACTTGGATTTGAGTTGTGAAAGACACACAAAAGAAAGGAATTTATGTTGTAAATTAGATTTCTCAGATTTCAGTGATTTGTCATGGAAATGTGGCTCAATCTATGCAGTCATAAAAACATTTAACATGTTCAGACTCTTGTGCTATTAAGTTCCCTGGTGTGGCAGAGTGCAGTGACTATAGGAGGTAAGGTTAATTTCAAATCAGCTATGGTAGAAAAATGGCTTGGCACCCCAGCTGGGGAAGCATTAAACTTACAAAATGAGGATTAACCTAGGAACCATACCCCAGTCCCAGTGATCTACGTGAAAAGACTGGATTCTTGGCTCAAGTTGTTTGCTACCCCTTCCAAAGTGTCCAAAGGGGCATATGCTGCTTCTTGGTGCAGCTCAGGTCAGTGGGAAAGCGCCCAAGTACCTCCCCACGCGTGTTGTGCTCCCCCATGATCCAAAACCCCCAGTCAACGGGGGTGGTCTAAAAATAATAGGATTGAAACCAGTAAGTGACGGTTTCTTAGGTTTGACCGCCTGTGTTGTAGCCAGGGGTTGCATTTTCAGCCAGTTCCTTGCAACTATCAGAAGTCACCTAAGGAAAGTACAGGAGATGTGAGAAGCTTCCATGTTCCCAGGACTCCAGGTGCTCAGGCTTTAAGAAGGCCTCTAGATATCCTGCGATGCCTGGAGAAAGAAAGATTTGGCAATGCTGTTAGCTCCATTTGCCACACAAACCGGAACCTCTCATTTCTCTTGTGTTTCAGTGGACGTTAGAGATGCACAGGCGCAGTGCCACGGGCGGTAAGTTCCCGGGCACTTCAGAGTGTTGCTGCCTTTGGGCATGTTTCACGTTTTGGGCTGCTGCCATACTCAAGCTCTCGATGAATCAAGAGCTGTACAGGACACGACAACACCACAGGAACCACACTCAGCATGCCAAAGAGACAGGTACTCGGGGACAGAGGAGCCAGGGACTCTACTGGAGTCAACTGGAGAAACCACATCTCTGCATCTCTGTTTCCTTCCTGGGCATCTATCTAGCAAGTGCGAGGGGTTTGCTTAGTGGGGCTTCTGGAAGGCAGCTGATAATTTTTATCTATTTCAGAGCTCGATCAGTGCATGAAGAGGCTTGCATTACACGCTTGGCTGCAGCTGTATGAAACTTGTTGACCCAGGAAGCTCCTCTCTTCCTTTTTGCAGGTTGAAAAAGTCACACTAGGGCTTTTCAGTCTGGAAATGCTGGTCAAGCAAGGAGCTTTGCAAACCCCACTTACCATAAGGGCTTCCCCCAAAGCAGTTCTTGCTTGGCACGAGGGCAGCTGGCTTGCTGGCTCAGGTGAGCTCTCCTGAGGCTGGGAGAGCAGCAAGAGCACTGCCAGGCTGCTCCCAAATGCAGCTGCATGCCCAGGTGTGCCTTCCTGCTGCCAGCTCCAGCCCTATGCGCCGCCTGGGCAGGGAGAGCTGGGCAGGGAAGTTTGCTGTGGAGAGTAACATCGCTGCATGTGTCTGACAGCATCTGTTGCCATGGCAATGAGTACTTGAACCTACGCTGAGCTGCATCTTCCCCGAAGTTGTGAATTGAGCTTAGCTTTATTTATTTAAAACCAACCATAACGAGCAATAGGAAGAGAAGAGACATGTTATAAATCCCTTTGCGCAGGCCGTAGCCAAATGAGTCAGAGGAACTGCATGCTTTAATCAGCCCACCTGACGTCAAACCTCTCCATCAGAGGAAAGTGCCGCCTGGAAATGTCAACATGCCCAAATGGAAAGGCCAGAAGGTAAATCTTCTCCTGTGCTCACTCAGCGAGTAGGAAAGAACAATTCGAATTCAGCCAGTTCCCCAGATGCATCTTAGTAGCAATATGATTGAACCCTTTTCTCCTCCTGGTTCAGTCCCATCCCTGTCATTAGCTGCCTGGGGACAAGGCCCCTAGTTTTAAAGGATATTTCTAATGCAGCATCAAACTCCAGATCCTGCAAGAACAAGGTGTTACCAACAGCAACAATGGGCTTAGCAGGAAAACTCTGTCACTGAAATGAGCTCTCGCACAAACACTGAGCCATCATACCATCATAGTGGTTACCGGTTTTGCAGGTGTGAATGCCCAGGGGTAAGAACAGCAGTTTAGCTGGGATCTACATTACTTGCAGACAGAAAGCTGGGATGAGGAAGAAAGCAGCGGGAATAAGACCGTGTTTGCCAGAGAAAGTGTCAGCCACCTGTGGGCAGATCAATGCCAACCCTGATAGATGGCCCCAGCATTGGGAAACAGTCATGGGCTATCACGGGCACACAGGGGAGCGTCCTGCTGAGAAGAAAAACCCTCCTGCATCCTTCCTGCATCCTTTCTAACAGAGCTCAAACTGTGTGTGCCCAGAATATAAACAAGGTGAGGAGGAGCCCCCATCTTATACTAGAAGCCCATTCTTTAGCATATATTGTAATTAGGTGTGCCAGCGGGAAAGGGATCAGTCAAGGGCACCTACATCTTTATGCGCCCCTTGGAGGAACATCAAGCTAGGAAGCCTAGGGAAACCAGCCCTTTCCAGCCCAGTGGTGTTTGCCAGGGGTGACAAAGGGACACATGTAGACATCAGGGGACACGAGCGTACAGAGGAGGAGGAAGGAAGGAAGAATGTAAGATGCCAACCGCACCACTTAAAACCAAGGCGGCTTTCCAGTTCCTCCAAAGTACTCCCCGCACCCAGCGCTGTACAGCAGCTATCTTGGTGGGCTTCTGATCTTCCCAAATCACTTAACACTTCTCCCCCTTTATTTTTGTCCTAAATGTAAGCATTTTGCTTTGGTGGCTGATCCTGGCAATGCGCCCCAGACATTACACTGGGGTTGCTTTTGCTCTAGGAGGTAAGTCTGTAATGAAGGTTTCCTCTGCCGTGTCTCTCTTTCCCCCGTAGTCAAAGTCTGTAATTACCAGTGAGGGGCGAGGCAGACAGCAATGAAACAATGTCATTTGAACTGGGGTGAGACATGCCTGAATTGCTGGGTTGTGCTTTTCTCCTCAGCAGGACTGCTTGTGGATCCGGCCCTTGCTTTTAACCCTTGGCAGGGCAGGGAATGCTGCGCTTGCAACACCCCCCCACCCCCTCGACCAGCCTGCGTGCACCAGATCTGCTTGGCTCTGGTCAGGACAGATCCTGTTGCACCTAACCAAGATGCGAGTGTCCAACTTCACCATGCTCGAGGGGTCAGCGGGCACACATCAGTGGGAATTGCCTCCTAGTCATCACGCAGGTAACCGGGGTTTTGGAGTTGACTCTGTACAGCTCATGCAGCATGTTAAAGCAGAGCTGTTGCAGTCTCCTTGCCTCGGCTTAGCTAGTCCTGTTCCAGTGGCTCTTCAGCTCCTTCCTGCACCAGAGCCATCTGCTTCCAGCTCCTTAATGCAAGGTATCTTTTTGAAGTAAAATCCAGTCAAATGGGGTGTGCAGCTATACTGCTTGTCATTCCTGGGAAAACGTTTGAGATATAGAAAATGGTTGAGAGAAATGAGACAATGCAGCTCCCTCAGAATTACTCTGAAGGTTGTCTGCAGTCCCATCAGGTCTGCCTGGGTCCCTTTTACAAGGTGGCCTTGCAACCATGCAGGCTAGAAGCCTGTTAGATTAAATAGAAATTAGTGCATGGGAAGCTGAGGCAGCCACCCCCCTCTGCTGTTCTGGAGGTTCCCCTTCACCTGAAGAGGAGGTATTTACAATGTCTTCAAATGCTAGCAAACTGCTGGAAGGAGATGCTGGAGTTACTCTTCCTTCACTTACTCACTCTCAAAGTTGTCTGGTTCTCCAGGGACATTGCCAGGAAAAAAAAAAAAAAAGGAGAGCCTCT
The DNA here is from genome assembly GCA_013398155.1 of Pedionomus torquatus. Lineage (NCBI taxonomy): Eukaryota > Metazoa > Chordata > Aves > Charadriiformes > Pedionomidae > Pedionomus > Pedionomus torquatus. Next base: position 12,834 of record VZRU01011460.1, read on the forward strand.
GTTTTTTCTGAGGTAGGTGCAGGGAGGTCAGATTGTGTGTGTACAAGGTGAAGAAACATTCTTAGCCCACCGTGAATGTGTGCAAGAGGTACAAGGTGATTTTTTACTCTCCCTTAATCTGTTACTTTCAAAGTGGTGAGTTTCAGTCCTGGGCTTTTGTTACGGTACCTGTTTACTATTTTGGGGCTTTGCTTTCCTACCTAAGTAATCTTGCTGCAAGCAGCTCAGCCGCATTCCCAGGAGGTGGAAGGAGATCCGTAGAGGGACATTGCTAGGGTCTGCTGTCTTGTATTCAAGGCTGCCCTTTTCCTAGGTCTGACATTCCCCACCTTCCTGCCTGTCACTCATTCCTTGATTGCAAGAGTTAGATAGATTTAGATCTGTCAGAAGACCCTAAGTTCACCCCAGAAAATCTAACAATCACAGTGCTGAGCTCTGTGGCTTCCCCTTCATTCCCCACATAGCATTAGGGTGCTCACTGAAACCACAGCATTCATGGATCCTTGCCATATGCAAACATGCAATTAATATGGTCTTCACTTTCCCCTTCCTTCCCAAGCAAGAGGGGGGAAGAAAGCACAAGTCATGGGGTGCATTCCCTCAGCACAGGCACACGCATGTGTCTGTGCCTTTCTCGAGTGCTCCAGCGCGGCTCACACCTCTCTGGACAGGGTTACCAATGAAATGTGGCTACTTGCAGGCAGGTGCTTGGTGTGATGCAGCACCAGTTCTGCGCAGCTGTGTGCAAAGCAACATGCAGAACTCAGCTCACTCCCTCCTTCAGCTGTGGCAGCAGATTTATGAACTCTCTGGTTTCACAGGTGTGTCCCCCTTCTCTGGTTTTAGCAGGGAGTTGAGATAGATGTGACCTCCTGGCTCCCCTCCCTCTCCCACTGCTGCTCTCTGGCTGTGGGAGCAGGTGTGCTGGGTACCTGGCACAGGCACCTGTGAAGAAGGATGAAGAAGCTGCTGAAAGCTAGCTGGAGGGAAGAGTGTGTCTGAGAGAGAATTTAAACCAGCCACTGGAAGGAAATCAAAAGGGAGCCTGATTTCCCGTATGAGGCGGGGCTGTGAAGCAGAGGGCAGAGAAAGGCTCCAGTGTTTGCAAGTTCTTCCTCGAAAGCTATCTTTTGCTAGAGGACATTTTCCTCTCTTGTCTTGACTTTTTCAGGGATTTTGAATTCTTCTCACAAAACCTAAGTGAAGAAATTACAGCCTGAGTGTTGTGTACCTGTCCATTGCACGTGACCTGACTTCTAAGGGACTGCCTAGGGATTGCTGTGCCTCTTCTTTCAACAAGGTTGAAAATCCTGTTCCCCTTTGTGCCTTGTTCTCAGCGGGACTTCAGGAGCAGAGGGGACCTACAGTGCAGCAGTTGCTCCCTCTATCTGTGTTGCATCAGTGAGCAAAACCACCCCTGAGGTACTACTGAGAGGTAGTTGAATCCAGAGGAAAAATGGAGAGAAATAAAGGCAGAACTGCTATCAAGAGCTACTGAAGCACCAAAGTATGGAGCCTGGAGCTCTAGAAAGCGTTCATGGCGAGGAAGATGGCTTGGGGCAGAAACCAGCTATTCCATCCATGTGAACACCAAAGCTGGAAAAATAAACAGGACAACTGGTATCTTTTGCCAGGCTTGAAGTAAAAGCTCTGCTGTGGTGGCGGTTCTAAAGAGCCAGCCTGACCCCCAAACAAGCATCTCTAATAGCTGGAATCATTCCCATACTGGCTCTCCAGGCTGCAAATGAGGGCAAACCCCAGGCAGATGACCTTTCCTGTAACAACGGTGCCTGCATGCAGCAAACCAAAAATCACTGACATAGGCGATTCACCCCACATTCCTCAAGAAACATTCATTCCCGATGAGTTTGTGAAACCTCCTGGCTCGATCTCAGGGGTGGAAACAAAAGCTTCAGCTTTGCAGGCTACAAAATGGCTTGGTTCACTCTGCGTGTGCTCAAGCCCAGGGGCTGCTTCCCTTGTCTTGCTCATCTTGCTCACAGTGGTGCGGGGTAAAGGCAAAGCGCATGCAAGGTGCCATGATGAGGGATTTGCAGCTCTCTCTCCATAGCTATAAAGGCAGGCAGTGGCAGCAAGACCAAGCAGAGTGGAGCATGGGAGAGTGGGATCCTGTTCCTATGAGAACTGGGCTGATGATTCACTTCTCAGCACTGATAAAACAAGCTTGGTCATACATGTGCATTTGCAGTATCAAATGCTGTGAGGTCGGGAAGACTTATCTGCTGTCAGTTTGAGGCTTGTTCAATCTAAACATACTTGGTTGCTTTTTTCGGTCTCCTGCTGCGATCAGATTGCAAGTAAATCTAAATATAACATCAGAGAAAATAAGGCTGAAAAGGCATTTCGGCAGTCATGTGATTTGGCCCCCGCCCCTGGGTTTCCTCCTGATGAGCCGTATCTGTGTCCCAAGAGATGGCTGCAGAACTTGGTTTTAAAGATGCTTTGGTGGGGGCAATATCACCACTGCCCAGGCCCCTCATTTGGCTGCTTGTTCCCTCCAGTGTGGAACTGGAGAGCAATTCTTGCCTTCCTATTTCCTGCAGCTCTTTGAACACTGAAAGACTGTTGGCATGAAATCCTTCTCTTTATACTGAAGAAGCCCGATTCCCTCAGTCCTTTTTTAGGGTCTCCTTTTTCTCCAGTCATGGCCACTGCCTTCCTCCCAGCCCAGTTAGCCCCCATCTTGCTGGAGAGGTGGCATTCCAGGTGGGCACAGCGTTTTGGCTAACACCATGTTCCTCACTGGTCCTCCACAGAGGACCCATCTTAAAAGGTTTTGTATGAGGATTCCTACAATTATATTCCAGTATGGCATTTGCCTTTTTCACAGCCGTGTGATGCTGCTGAAGGGTTGCACTACTGTACTGGCAGCGGAGCCGCTCAGCCTGTCCTTTTCCCCCTCACTGTGGGCACCCCAGCCAGCTGTAGCAGCACGTCTGAGTCTTTCTGAATTGCAGTGACCTCCTCTCACCCCCTTTCCTTGTCCTTGGGTCTCTTTTGCAGCACAAAACCGCTCACCTGGGGAAATACCTCTCCTTTTTGGCTCCAGAGGGTCAGCAGTGACATTCTCTGAACAGAGGTAATGTTTGCATTGCCTGTAATGGACTGCACCCGCGTCTGATGTGGGGAAAATGGCCGTTTCAAAGCTCTACACATATGCTAGGGATGGGGATCCCAATCAGAGCTCACCAAGATGGGACAGAGCAGCTTTGCAGGGCAATACTGAAAAACGGAGGTTTGTTACAATCCTTGCCTGCAGAGATGCAGCAGCAATAGACAGAGGAGCTGAGGCTGGGGCAGTTATGTTCAGTATTAGAAGTATTAAATAGAAGCAGGTTCTCAGAGCAGGCAGTTTCATTTTCTTTCAAGCTATTCTGATCTTCCAAATGGACTTCACAATCCCTATCTGAATGTGCCAAAGCATTTTTTCCTTCAGAGTGCAGACAAACAAGCGAAGCTTACTTTACTTGACCTTTTCTGATGACACTGCCACCCATGCTGTGCAAACAGTCACTGGAGCTGACACCATCTGAGCTTCCTCAGCCTGGCACTGAGGATAAATACATCCTGTCCTGAGAAGAGGCTTCCTTGTGTTAACTTGGGAGAGGCACTGAACCAGAAACTCTTGGTTCCATGGGCGAGCCTCTGCAGTCAGGGAAGCGATATCCGTGTTTGGTTAAGTGGCAGGAGGTGGAAGCTGCCCCTGTTGTGGCTCTGCCTGTGCTTGTGACCCTGGGCTGTCACCCCATTGCTATTGCGGGGCTTGGTCTTGCTGCCCCTCGCAGCTGAGAACCCACTGACTGGGATGTTAAAGGAGAGATGCCTTTCCCTGTGCTTGGAGATAGAGGTTTTCTTCCTGTTGAAGGGTCGAGGCATATTTCTTCTCCCCATTTTACAGCAGCAAAAATTTCTGTGTTGTCCCGATTAAACCCACTGGCACTCACATTAACAAAGAGGTTTCTTTACCATTAAGGGAGGAACAGCATTATTTTCCCAGCACAACTCTATCCTGGCTGAATTTATGTCTCTGACTCTTTTACCCAAGGGCTCTTTACACTTGATTGAAACGTAGGGTAAAAGTAAATGTAAATGAAAGAGCCCATTGTGTGTGCAAGTATAAAGGCTTTTGTGTGCCAAAGGTAGTGTGTGGTTGCTTGTGCTATGAGTAGCCAAGGACCACCTTGTGTTGTGCTGTTAGTCCTGAGACCCGTGGTGAGCGTGGAGCAAGAGCCTGTGATGATTGTGTGGATGGAAACACAGTGCCTGGTTCAAGCACAGGCTCCAGCCAGCCTCAGATCTGGGCTTCCCCACCACGACCCTCACTGTGGGCAACTTTCAGCTATGTTTCTTCCAGAAGAGACACACTGCTGCCTTTGGGTTGTTCTCTCCATATGCCTGTGACCAAGAAAACCATTGCCAGAGGCTGTGACTCCAGTCCATTCTCCATGGAACCGTAAAAGCAGGGACAGATTAATAAAACATTAGGGCTTCTTCAACAGGTACGTTATAAGCAGTTTTCCTGAGTGTTGATTGGAGCAAGTATCAGAGAGGACAGGGATCCATAATCCTATTTATCTGAAGCCATATAATCTTCCTGAAGCTCTTTAATGGTACCCAACTCTTTAATCACAGAGCAGCCACATGAGCTGCCGCAGCCAGGCCTCGCTTCAAGCCCACTGTGGGCAGAGCAGGGGCAAGATCTCCCCGGCGGCTTGCAGCTCCCCTTCGGGTACCGACCCCTCTTAAGACCCATCTTTCCCGGCGCTGCTCCGCGAGGGGGGGCCCCCAGAGACTCCCACAGCCCTTCTGCCGGCGGGGACCCCTCTGATTTTCACCAGAGTGAAATCGCCCTCCCGGGGATCAGCATCACCCTGGGGCCGTCCCGGCCTCGTCCCTCCCCGGCGGTGCGGGGAGCTGCCCGGGAGGCGGGTGCGCTGCCCGCCGCCGCCGCGCTGCCTTAAGGGGGTGTCGGCGAGGGAAGTCCCGCCCCGCCGGCCCCCGGTACGCGGGCGGGGGCGTGCGGCGGCCGGCCCCTCGGC
>VZRU01011460.1:23265-36753 GCA_013398155.1 Pedionomus torquatus
GCTGGGGCTGTTCAGCCTGGAGAAGAGAAGGTTCCGGGGAGACCTTATAGCAGCCTTCCAGTGTCTGAAGGGAGCCTACAGGAGAGCTGGAGAGGGACTCTTTGTCAGGAAGTGTAGTGATAGGACAAAGGGTAATGGTTTTAAACTGGAAGAGGGGAGATTTAGATTGGATATTAGGAAGAAATTTTTTCCTGTGAGGGTAGTGAGACACTGGAACAGGTTGCCCAGAGAAGCTGTGGCTGCCGCATCCCTGGAAGTATTTAAGGCCAGGCTGGATGGGGCTTTGAGCAACCTGCTCTAGTGGGAGGTGTCCCTGCCCATGGCAGGGGGGTTGGAACTTGATGATCTTCAAGGTCCCTTCCAACTGTAACCATTCTATGCTTCTGTGATCTCTAGAGGTTCCTTCCAACTCTGATAATTCCATGATTCACTTAGTCTATTACAGCTGCACACAGACAGCTCTTACTAGTGCTGTGAAACTCCTCAAAAGCCTTATGTTTTGAGTCAGATTCACCACTGCTTCACTGGGTTTGTGCACTAGTGGCTTAATGAAGCCAGAATAAACCAGCAAAACAAAAGGTATGTGTTTCTTTTTAACCCAGTACCCCGGTGGGTCTGTTTCTTCCCTATGTTTCTGTATTTTATAGTATGAAAAAATACCTTCAGAGATGACTTTGGATGGTCATGTGAACACAGCTCCATTTTGACTGTATGTTTTTCAAAGCATATTCTGCATCTCCTTCAAAGGGGTTACAATGAGGCCAAAAAAATAGCCTACATGCTATTCAAGGTCTCTGCTGCTAGAAGTTGCAAAATGGCAATTCAGGCTGTCCCAGCAGTATTATCCCAGCCCCTTTGGGAAATGCAGGGTAACGCACGCTTTCACCGTGTGATCCTGTATGCCCAGGGCAGTGTGACAAGTAGCATCTTCTGGAGCCAGCTGGGAGCTAGTAGAATGGAAGAAAACCTGCTTGTCCCCATGGGTTGCTCCTTCAGTGCAAACTAAGTTTCGTGCCTAGTTTTTCATATGCTCTTTCCTTTCCCGGACTGCAAAAAGGAGGGAAGTAGCAGGGCTGTATGCAAGTGAGCAGGCAGAGAGCAATGCTGGTGCAGCTCTTAGGGGGAACTTTCCCTGCAGATAACCAGAGGCTATTCACCATGGATGGCCAGTGCTTTTGCAAGAAGCCTGTACACACTTCTGTTCCTCTTATGCCTACTAAAGGGACATAAATCGCACTTAAGTGGTGCTTAGGTCTCGGACTGACCTTTGGTCCAAGTGAGCTTCAGGATGTGTAAGCTCCCTCCCACTATCTCTGCACACAGTGAGGATGAAGAGCTTAGGCAGAGTTGCTCATTCGCTTTTTATCCCTTCCAGCTGCTAGAGAGGAGAGCTCTGCTGTAATAGGAGACTGGGTCTCTGGGACTGATGGTAGTCCCTTGTGGGGACACAGACAGAAAGCATGTTGGCCCTCTATTCCCATGCCTGGTAAAATTTGGTTGGTTACACATCCCTGGTTGTCAGCCAAGTACTGCGACAGGCAAGACTTTTTTCTTTAAATCTTGCTTGGAACTTGCCAGTCAGAGATTCCTGTGGGATCTGGTGGGGCCTGATGGAAATGAATCCTAAAATAATACTTCCTAGATTTTCCTATTTCATTAGTTTATTTGGATCCATCTTGTGGTTCCTTCACTTTGTGTCTGAGCTGCTCCATATCATCTCACAGGGGGACTTACACCTGCAGAAGTGCAAGCAGCAGGATGAAACCACATCTAAACACAGCTGCATCATCACTGCAGGGTCATCATCAAGAAACATCTTTCCACTTTGGTAATGAAGAGGGCGAGAGTCTTGAACTTCCTTTGAAAGAGTATAAGTCAATACTTTCTCCACAGAGACCGGGGAATCATTTGTGTATCTCTTCTAGCTGCCAAGAAACTGATAAACATTTGGGACACTATTCCTAAGTAAAACCTTTCATCCATTGGATAACTGCCATTGGCCATTTAGCTCCTCTCAGCCAAAGTGGGAGAACCCTTCAACTGTGCTGGTAGGCCAGACTCAGGGGAGAGGTTGCAACTTAGAGCAGGAGTGTAGGAAGGCATGTGTCCAAAACGGTAAAACTGTGGAGACCGAGCCATCGTCTTAGTGGGGAGCAGCAGGAAGGGCTTAGGTGAAGTGCTTGCAGAGTAAACAAAGGGAGGGTTTGGCAGGGGGTGGAAGCACATCTGTGCATACAGTCCACTCCCACTGCGAGAGGGTGTCAGCAGCACCAGCTGGGAGATGCTGGAGTCATGTACAGCTCGGGCCATATCTGCCAAGTGATCCCCATCCCCTCTGGCATAAGACAGTCATTCAATGCCACCACTGCTTTCAAAGAGGAGAAAACTTTGGGGTCTTAGCCATACAGACTAGGCTGTAGAAGGCCCCTGAAACTCTTTCATTGGCCCTCATCCTGGTACAAGTACAGGTGTCTAAGCACGGTGTTTGGTGGCTTCTGAATTCCACCACATGCGTTGGGTTCATTGATGTGAAGTGCCGTCCGCTGCTCAGGAGCCCATCCAGTGCTGCACTGGTCTCATCTGGCTCCGTGCTGGTGTCCCTGAAGCTTGGAATGGAGCTGTCTCTGGTAGAGAAGGGAATTTGGAGAGAAAAGCATTTTCTGAAGCAGCCCCTTAAAGGGAAATTTTAAAAGTAGGGATTTCACAGGTGCAGCCCCGCTACTCAAAACGTGGCCAGGCTGACCTCTGTGATGTGCTCCTGTGTTTGCTCTGAGAACTGTCTACTCCTGGGCTCACTCCTTTTTTCCTCAGCACTTCCCTGTAGGTTTTTGGACTGTAGTACTTCATTAGCATTTAGTATATTACTTATTTACTACTTTAAAAGTTCTCAGTGTTAAAGAAAGTGAATGAAAACACTCTCTGGAGTTGTCTCTGCGGCAGCCACCTGGCAGGTCCTCTTCTCATAGCCAGAAGTAAGATTGTGCTTGATATGTAAATTTGATTCTCAAGACTGACTTGTTACAGTGTGTTTTAGGGGAGGGATGAGTCAACCCTCTAAAGCTGGCATGGCCTTGTCCTGTTGTGGACCATCCACTGCAGAAAATCAAATGGAACGCAAAAGCCAGTTGGTGACTCTCCTTGCTGCAGAGTTACAGGGGAACAGGTAGTGCACCAGGGGTGAAGTGGACCATTACAGCTCAACTAAGAAATGACCAAGAGCTGTCACTTGGCATGATTTGGCTTGGAGACTTCCCAAGAAAATTTCAGGTCAGTGCTGCAAGGTCAGGTGTAGACACTGGTGCTTCACAGACAAGCTTGTGGCCAGCATTGTTCTTCTTCAGGAGAGGTGTCTGTTGGAGGAGCCAAGTGTGTTAGTCCTCACTTCCAGGACAATCTCAGTCCTAGGATTACTACATCCACCAATCCCAGCTTTCTGCTGAAGACTGTATTTATCCTCCTTTACACATCTGAATTGCTGGGACTCCCTGTCTCCACAAGAGAGATAAGAAGAGAAAGCAAGGGTGGAATCAAGGCTGTGGTTTTTGACTGACCCCCATGCTAGCACCGTGGCTATCTCACTGCAGCCAGTCACTTCCAAGCGTGCAACTTTAACGCAGTTTAGTGACCTCTGGCTGAAATCCAGTTTTCAGCCTGGCAATAGGACAGGGTGGGTGCTTGCATGGCGCCATTTTCTTACTCTTTCCTATCTTTGGAGCTAAACTCGTGCTGTGAGTTGTTAGGTATTTTCTTGGGTTGGTGCCTGCATGTTTTGCATCATCCCTTGGAGCAGAAATAGCTGGAAGGGTGTGAGGAGCTGAGAGCATGGCCAGAGCGGCAGGGGACTCCAGGTAGCGTGCTGAAAGGCAAGATGTGTCTTTCAACCCAGTTGCTCCCCTTGTCTGTCATGCAGAGTTTACATCTGTCGAACTTATTCCCAGCTGCTCAAAACACTTTTTTTTTTTCCTTCTGCTTTCCTGCAGGGTCACATTATTTCAGGTTTTCCTTTCCTGTAGTTTTCTGAGCCAGTCGGAACACCCCAGCCTTCCTCTCACCTGTCCCTTTCTGACTTCTTTACTCACCCTCCCTTCTCTTTCTTTGCATCTCTCCTTTTACTCCCATTTTCTTAAATCTCTCCAGGGCTGTCTGCCTTTGTAATCATGTGGAGCTGCTCTGGTCTGGGCAGCATCCAAATGATAGATGCTCGACACTGATCTTGATATGTTACTCAGCCAGAACAAGGTCTCATGAAGGTTGGAACTGCAAATATCCACACACTCACCCCTTCCTTTCTCCTCCTATTTTATCTTCTCACTTTCTAAGATTGCAGAAATCCCTTCTACAGGATGGAAGCAATGTGCATGGCTATTCTCCCTGAAACTAGAATGTAATTTAAACCAGTACTGGGGTAATTAGTACCATCTTTAGGGCTCAAAGGTGATGCCTTATGTAAGGTCATTCATTATGGTCACTGTCCAGCCTGTTCCAGAGGAAACTCACCCTTAACTACCTCAGCAAAGTTGCTTTTGGCTTCTTTACACTGTGTCTTTGTCTTGATTAGAAAAAATGTTCATTCAGGTCAGTCTGGCTGACCCGATTAGCAAAGCCTGCTCAAACTGCAGTTAAAAGTTTTCCTAGAATAGATGCAGTGTAACACATTCAGCTCAGCAATCTGTGTTAGGAGTTCCCCTGCAACAGCGTGTCAGGGATCCCTTGGGAGGAACCTAGCAGCCGAGGCTGGAGGAGAAATACAGCTTGGGCCTCACACCAAGTACATTATGCAGGAGGAAGCTGGATACAGCATTTGTTTTGGACACTCATACTGGATTGTCAGCATCCCTCCTGCAGGTGAGCTTCCTTAGACCCATACCCAAAGAACTCCCACTGGGGGGGACACTGGCTTCTCCTGATGCCATGGCATGTCCAGGCACTGCAGCTGAAGAATAAAACGCCTCTGCTGGCTGAGGTGCAGGGCATCTACCTTGCAAATCTGCTCCTGGCTCTGCAGTATTTGCAGCCCTCCCTCTCCTGGGAGGAGAGGTTTTCCCTCCAGAAGGGATAGCTGAGGCAGAGAAAGACCAGGATGAAGAAGAGGACCCAGGTCTGGAGCCTTGGTAGTTAATTTTTGCATGTCAGAGCAGACTGATGTTAAATAAGTCCCATAGATTCATGACAGTTGAAGGAAGGAGCTGGGCAGGTGCTTTTGGCTAAGCTCATTGCTGCCCCAGGGGAAGGACTGCAAGCCAGGCAGCTCAGGGAGGAGGAAATCAGCTCTGACATTCGTAAAGACTGTTGATGGAAGGTTTCTTTCAAAGCCTTTTCAGTCTCTCGATCTGAGAGCTCTTTGCCCAGGGAGTGCTGGAAATCTGGCTCTTCTTTCCAAGCAAATGTGGCAGAGTCTGGGAGTTGATGAGGTGCTGTTGAGCCACAAATACTGAATTGCCAGCTGAATGATGTTGGGTTTGTTTTTGTTGTGCTTTTTTCTCTCCTTATGGACAGTGGTGCAGTGAAGTTGTCAGGAATGGGAGAACTGTATTTTAGTCCCAGCTCTGGCAGTTATTTAGTGTGTGATCATCAGAGTGTCACTTGCAGCAATGCAGCTTTTTGCTGTAAAATATTCTTACTGACATGGGGCAGTGCCATCAATGGCTGAAGCGTGTTAATGAAAGGTTAGTTTGGGGTGGGGTTTTGCTAATAGATTTCTGCCAGGAAAGGTCCATAGGAGCTATTACTTGGCATCCCCGGTTAGAGTCTCTTTGAATGATGTTGCAAATATCACATATAGCTGCAACATTTTCAGTTTGGCAGGTCCATTGTCCAGTGGTGTCCCATTTGTCCTTCACCCCTCCACTGTTCGCTACCCCTTGGGGACTGCACATGTCTGATTCTGACCTCAGATACTTCAAGCTAATCCAGAGTAATCTTTCTGTGTCAGTCTGAATGACTGTGTTGGTCAGCATCAGGATTTAAACTGAAGTACTTGGCCCATGCTGTTGCTGGCTTGACCTTTTTGAGCCTTACTGAAAACTAAACAATTTGTGCTTTATAAATCCAGTGAATGGGCTGTACTCATACCTCACACTCCAATGCACAACCAGATCCTGGCTGAGTTGCAAAACCTAACTTTGCCCTGAGTTTGGCGCAACTTGCTGAGAGCACCCCGTTACATTTCTGCCCAAAATTGCTGTGTGGTCAGGGCTCTGCTGAGTTCCCAGGCTCCCAAACTATGTCTGCCTTGATTTATTTCTGCGAAGGAGGTAACAAGCTGAAAGTACCAGAGGGCCATGGCTTTATAGTCCCCAAGCAGGGCATTCAAGACTCATCTGAGTCCCTTCTACTGCTCAATGCGTGGTTTTGTGCTTTCTGTTTTCTCTTTGGAGGTGCCTTTTCCCATAGTAAGTGTGCTTGATCTGTTACAAAGTTAGGATCCCCATCATCCACTGGGAAGAGCAATGCGAAGGTTGCTTTCCCATTCTCTGACACCTCTCCTGCTCTCCAGGGTTTGTCAGATATAGTTGGCAGCAGTCCAGGAGCTGGATTAGCATTAAATAACGAGCAAATGGCCTGCAGCCCCTTTTCAGACCTGGCAAATCACACACCTTTCATTCTTACGTATCTCCGTGCCCTTTCTTTAATCACACTGAGAGAGCTGAGCTCTAGTCAACACTGGAGACAGAACAGAGGGTGTCACACTCTTTTCTTTGTTGCTAATTAGTACCAGGGTGGTAGCCAGAGGCTGCTAGTTGTGACAGCAAAACTGTTTCCTCCCTCCCCCTGTAACTACAGCCACGGCAAGCAGTCGGTGGCAGCTGTAAGCAGCTGGGGTGAGCTGCACCAGAGCAGGAGCAATGCTCATTTCTTCATTTTCCTGCATGCGTCAGGCTCCAGAGGAGCTGCCCTGGCAACCTCCTCCTTCATATCCAGGGGCTGAAGTCCCAGGTGAGATGAAGGCGCATGTTACTGTGTCAACCCTAGCAGCTCTGCAGTGTGGTGAGGTCACCCAGCAGACTCCGTATCTATGCGTGTCAGAGACCCGTGTCCAGACCAGTGCCCCATCCACTGGTCTCAGATGCCTTTCTGATATTTCATGAAATTGGATTATGTGAAGTTGCCAGAGGATTTATTTATTTATTCTGGGAAAGGGAAAAGGGAAGGAGGCCAGGAGGGATGGAGAACAGGGAAAGAAAGAGGGAAGAAAAAGCAAAGACAAGAGAGAGGTAGCTATGCAGTTAGCATTCCTGAGCCATCTGGACCTGTTGGCATGGCCCCAGCTGGATGGGCCCACAGGTTTATCCACAGAATGATGTAATCTCCACCATCCAGCGTTTGATTTCTCTCCCTGCACTGGATGGCCTCGTATCTGGTGCATGTCTGGAGTGGGCATTTTGATTTCCTGTTGCTATTTATGGACTTTTCCTGGCCCATCCTCAAGAGCAGCTCAGGCGGTTTGCATTCCTCAAGCTGAAGAAGCAGTGCCACCCCGCCAGCGTGGAGTGAAGGCTGGTTGCTGCCAGCCTGCCGGCCAGGGAGAGACAACTCAATGCAGGGAACCAGCTGTGGTTTGCACTGTGCCGCAGCTGGAGACAGGATGACACCTCTGACTGGTGCCTGGGCAGCTGCATACAGCTCAGGCGCTGGCTCACCCTTCAGCACCAGCCCAGAGAGGGCTGGTGGGAGACAGCTGCTTGTGGGCTTCCCTGCCCTGCTGGGTCTTGCAGCAGAATAGGAGGAAGGAGAAATTTATGTGGTCCAAGACCTATTCCTCCCTTTGGCAGATGTGAGTTAAAAGGAAGCGATGATCTCGGTCCCTCTGCCTTGCTGACACCAGCACCGGCGGAGTACCTGGGCTCCCAGCTGCCCTGTGAGGCAGGTGGACTTCCCAGCACATGGGAAGGGGAGCAACGCAGGATGTGGCCCGATGCTGCCATGTGCCCGCCCTTGCTCGGGGAAGGCCTGTGATCACCTCCCCTGCATCACTCAGTGTCTTTTTCAGGAGGCAGTGCAGTCGAATGGGAAGTATTCAGACTTACATTCTTTCCATGGTCTGTGGGAGGAAACTGTGCCTCACCAAGATCAGCCATCTCTTTTTCTTTGAGTCTTTCCCAGCACATGAAATGAAGAGGGTTTGTATGTCCACCTCCATAAAAGCACTGTTTGAATGTCTTGAAGTTACAGGAGCCACACAGAAGCAAAGTGGGCTTCTATACTACATAAATTCAATGTGTGGAGGAGCAAACAATAGAGCCAGAGGTCCCCTCTTGCCTTCAGAAACAGTAATTTCCACCCTCCCACTTGGCTGGAAAGGTCTGAGATGCCCAGAGGATGAAGATGGGATTTCTCTATAGTGTACAAGTGCCACAAGAAAACCTCAAACCCAGCAATATGAGCGGCCTGCTTCAAAGTATGTGATTCTGTGCTCTAACTCAAGAGTTGTGGGTAGCTGCGTGCCACAGTTTGACATGAGCACACACAGTATTTCCCCCCTCATGATCCCTCATCCTGCCCACGCGCCTTGCTTAGCTTTTTCCTCCAAGGGTTTGGGAACGGGGAAGTTGAGTGCAGGGACCCCAAGGGAGCAAGATTTCGTTTGGCAGCGAATCCTACCACCTGGTTCAGAAGTTATCCTGGTTGCAGGCAGAGGGAGAAGGGCTCTGCTCTCATAATACCCCAGGGAGAGGCCTGTCCCTCAGGGATGGATCCACTGGAACCACAGAGCTGAGCTTTTCCACCAGACTCGGCTCTGCTGAGTGAGAGAGGGTAGCTCAGGAAAATGATGGCCTCTTTATAAACCAACTGGCAAAACTCTTGCATCTCTCCTGGGAGTGGGCCAGGGATTCTGAGTCACTGCTTAAGTGGGTTGCGGCCAAGGTAGTCTTACCCAAGACATTAAGTGAGAGAGGAAAGATCCATCCCAGGAGTGCCAGCAGAAAAAGAAATAATCGTGACCATAATTAATACTAATGATGAAAAGATTCAGAAATGCACTGCCCACTCCAAAAATAAAGTTTGAGGACAATTCAAATGCTGTACAGAAAAGAGAAGAGAGGAAAGAGTCGAGAAAGACCGCCAAAGCCTGCATGTCAGCTGCAATGCAAGGAGGCCCGTCCAGCTGGCCTGGGTTCAAAGAGCTCCTATTGTCCAACAGCATTTCCAAGACACCATTCAAAACTTTCAGAAAATGAACCCAAGATGCAGGGTGAGATTTATCACACAATAAAGGCAAGCCAGATGTGTGCACCCTTTTGGAGAAAGGAGACAGGAGGAGGGCGATGGAGGAGCAAAGCAGGGGAGAACCAGTTGGTAGAGGCATGAGGGAGGAGGATGGCATAAGGAGGTGTGATGCTGTGAGCATCCAGGAAGGAACAGGGCTGGGTGTGTCTGTGTTGAGACACCGGACACTTGGGAAAGATTTCATACATAGGAAAAGTCACTCAGCAGTAGCATTAAGGGACAGAAGGGAAGGAGCTCACTGATGCTTTTTCTCTTTTGTTGCACATAAACCCATGACTGATATTAAGAGGTTATTGTCACTCCTGGTCCTGGATCATATGCCTGCATAATAAGGCCAAGTCTGAAAGGATGCCCAGAAGCCAAACCACTGTAGATTTTATCTGGATTTTCTAGGGCTTACACAGCCTTCATTACTGCTTTGCAGCACTGGCCACCCTGGCTGGGTTGTAACTTCTTTTGCCACAGGAATCATCCACTTCCACCTGTGATTTGACTACATTAAAATCCAGCAATTAAATGCACAGATAATTCAATCTGCTGCTAACATGGTATTAAATGACTACAACCTGTCATCATTAAATAAATCCTCGAGTTCTCCCTACCTTGTGGCTTCTGCTGTCTGCAGAATAAGCTGGTGTGATGGCCATGCCATACCACATTTCCACAGATTAAAGGTGACTTGTTTTTGTTCTTGGGAAGACCTCTTGTTCATCTAAGGGCAAAAAGCTTGAGAAAACACTTTGGAGGCTTAAACTAGAGGTCCTCTTTGCAATGACACATATGTTTGATGACTATAGTTAGCTTCTACAACAGGTTTGGTGGTCTTTTGTTAGGAAGGGATGGATTTATCTGAAGCTTTTACACTGACATTATGTTTTTCTCTGTGAAGCTCAGTTGTAGATGATGAGTTTGAAGCAAGGAGGCATGAATACAGCTCCTGAACTTAGCTATATATTTGATGACCAGACTAAAGCCCTCCAACCCCTAAAACCCATGAAGCCATCCATCATCTTCTTGTGTCACTCCAGGGATGGCCAGAGACTGGATTCCCAAATCCACCTCTTTCTGCGAACACCCCTCCAATGCTGGCATAAAGATACCTGCTTGATCTCAGATGCAGAAGCAGCTTTTCAGGGCATAACAGCTTTCCTGTCTTCAAAGGAACAAGGGATCTTTTCTTCCCAGAAGCTTCTGACTTTACTTGAGCACAAGATCCCAGTCATCTTCAGGTTTCTGTTTCTTTTCACCAGCTACAGGGTACTTTGCTGCTGGGCCTTGTCATGGAGAAGTCTGGGTTGGAGAAGGGATAGGTGGAGAGCCTGGTGTTAGAAAACAGTTTGTACAGGCTGCCTTTCTCCTTCAGCCTCGATTTTCATCCTCTGGTTGTAGTGATTGTGTTATGTCTTACCAATCAGATCTCCATTCTCTTTGGAAACAGGCTTTGACCCCTTGTTCACCAACATCACACCCTTGCTATCCCCCATGGTGGTGTTAATCCAGGCTGTCCCAGTGGTGACAAATGGTCTGAGAGGCGTTACGGCCCTTTGTGGGCTAGGAAGGATTTCCCCAATCTCTAGAAACACTGGCTTCTGCAGCTCCACCACTGAGGTGAAAATGATACCCTCAGCATTGGAGCTGAAGTTTAATTTCCTATCTGCTGCTCAGGGCATAGATTTTCCACTGGGATATTGGCAGCAGGTCAGAAATCTGCATTCCAAGCTGAATTGCTTTGAAAACAGTCCTGGTGCAGGACCCCATTTAGTCTGCTGGTTGCAAAACCCAGCTCTTGCCCAGCCTGGCCACTGAGAGAGTCCCAGCTCTTAGTCTCTCAAGATTTTGGGTAAAAAGCCCTCACATCCTTAAGTCACAAATCAGCTGGTCCAGACTTAGTTGCTTGGTAATTGCCCTTTACAAAGGCCAAAAGAATGAAAGCCACCAGTAATGTTTGGTATTAGCTGCATGCTTCAGCTTTTGGACTTGAACAGTGTACAGCTATCTTCCTCTTCCAAGGCCTGCTTTTCTTTATGGGTCTCCAGGGACCTGCCAGGGGACAAAATGTGAATTATCTGTGGTTTTGCTCTCTTAGCGCTAGAGAAACAGTTCCAATGAGACAAATGAAGCTGATTGTAAAGATAATACAGACCTTGTATCTTGCAAAGCAGATTTCCTCTGTCTCCCAGGGCACCTTTCTTATTCTTTAGATTGCCTTTCTGGCAGGATGCACAAAAAAGGTCCATAATGGCGTAGGGGTGACAAGCTGTGAAAGAGCCAATGCTGGTGACTCCAACCCTGTATTGGGCAGGGCCAGAAGCTTCCAAGAAAGATTGAAGAAATGGTGGAGTGGCGTTTATTCTAGTTTGTTTTGGTTATTGAATAAACTTCTCCATGCCACTGACTGGTGACTAGCTTGAGCAGTTGCACCTTTCTAATTTAATTGTACTGAACTGTATGTCACGTTGTTCGGGATACTGTGAGCTCGACTTCACTGCAGCATGGCAGTATAGTTCACAGAGAGTCACAAGAGTAAAGTTGTATTTTGTTTTGTTTGCCCTTTCTGCTGCCTTTCATTGCACTGTGTTTCTCTCCAGCAGTGGATTTTTTCCCTAAAATGTCCAGGCAGATGTGCCACACACAATTAAATCCATGTGGGCTTTCTCAGGGTAGATTTTGCCTCTAGATTTGCAGGGCTGAGCAAGAGCTGCACCCCTGAGTTGTGCAAGGGTGCCACACAGCAATGGGCATGGCTGCAGACACTCCATTATGTTCCTACTGCCATGCCTCTGTGGGGACTGAGAAGGGATGGATGTGTTCCTGCAAAGGGCACACCCAGATGGAGATGGATCAGGGTAACATAGCAGATACCGTCTTTCCAAAGACAATGGGTTGTATTTTCAGATGTAACGGGATAAAATTCACATTAACCTCCTCCTCATGACACTCCAGCAGCTGAAAGATTCCTGTCCCCCTGACATGGTGTGGAGTTAGGGTGCTTTTGGGAGGCTGCTAAAGTTAACACAAGGAGGTAAGGCACCAGTTCAGACAAAAGGGCAGAGACCTAGGGGGAGTTATGATGATACAGCTTCTTTCCCTCAGAACTCGGGTGAAGTCTCTGCCTAGAGACTTTGCTGACCTCACATGGGAAGGGGCAAAGAAGAGGAAGAGACCCCTGCCAGCTTACCCAGGGGTACCTGCATTCTCACGGAGAGCACGTCCCACGCATCTCCATTCAAACTCAGCCCAGCTGCCATGACGATGCCTCAGAAATAAAGGCAGCTTTGTTTTGTAGCAAGCAGGTGTCTTCAGTTCTCTGAGCTCAAGAAAGGCCTTGAAGGACAAACTTTTTATTTACCTTTCACAGACTCCTAGAAATAGCCCTTGAATCTTCTGCCAAATGAGGGTTAAAGAGCAGCTGATCTATATATTTCATCCTGAGAGTGTTGTGTCCATTTCTACATATGGTTTAAGTCCTGCTATATTTTTTTTTAATCAGATTTGGCTGCAAGGGAGTTGTAAACCAAAGAAAATTTGGGACATTTGTTGCATATGTAGCATACACACAGCAAAAGCTCACTGGAAAGCAGGGGCATTCCTCTTTGTTCTCCAGGTTTCTGGGCCAGCAGAGCCTGGTTTGTCCTAGGGAAGGCTGACATGTCCCCCCTCCTCCGTAGCATACACATACTTGCTCTGCACTCTGGAACCCGCAGGTGGTTCAAGGGCACACAGACGGCTACACCACTGTGGCTAGACCATGATGCCACTTGTCTTTAGATTCACTTCGCCCTGGGTTCTACCTTCTCCAGTCATTCCTCTTACAAGGTGCTTCCAGTCTCTCCCACATCACCACTCGTGCCAGCTGCTAACCCTGTTTATGCTGAGCACACTAAATCCAGGTGTGGGTACACCAGCATCTATGCTCTTCTGCTGCTCCTTCAGGGCCGTTGGGAAACCACACTGGCAAATTTTATCTTTCCACATACCTTTTTCTCTTTTTATTTTTTTTTCCTATCAGGAACAAAACCATTTAAGTTAAAGATGTAATCACCCACTTCCTTCCCCCCCCCTCCCCGCACCTGGGTTCCTCTCAACACTCCTCCCCAGTGAACAGCAGGCTCACCAACTCCGAGGTGGGTATTGCACGGCTACAGTCGCTGCCCCACAGTTTTGATGTGGTCTGCCCTGCGTGTATGCTTTTAACATCCCCCATTTTGTCAGCTGACAGCTGCCGCCACCGCCCGCTGAGGCTGGGGAGCACACAAAACC
>VZRU01011460.1:36855-77122 GCA_013398155.1 Pedionomus torquatus
GCTGCGGCCGTTAACGGTTCCGGCTGGCGGGGCGGCGGCGGCCGGCAGCGGGGGCTCGGCCGGACCTCGGCCGGCCGGGGCGCCGCTGGTCCCTCGCTTCAGGGAGGGCGCCTTGCCTTGGCGCCGCTCCCTCAGTCGCCCTCCCCTCATTGTGTCTTGAGCCTCCGTCGTCCCTCCTAGGTCTTGTGGCGCCTAGCGCTGGAAATTGTAAATCCAGGCCCTTGGCGCAGATGCGTGGTGGAAGGAGGTTTCCACAGCGAGCTGTGCCTGAGCCTTGCTGGGACTTCACAAGGCACTGGGGACGCGGCTGCGGCTGCCGAGGAGTAACCTTCAGCCAAAGGGGCTGCAGTCCCTGTGGGGAAGGAGCTGATGGCACAGCTGGCCAGTGGGAAAGCAGGTCACTTGCCTTGCTTTCAGTGACCATAAACCCCCCAGCTCTCTGTCATTCTGCATTATTCTACAGACAGCAGGACGTTCTGGGCTTGGTTCCAGATCAGGTTCAGTCAAACCTTCCGCCACTTGGAGGCTGGGTGTCAGGGAAAGCGTTTAGGTTCACCACACAGTCCAAGGTCATGATGCTGAATATAATCACGGGTGCCTTGGGCATTGCCAGCAGCCTCTGAGAAAGACTGAGGGATGCTGCTGGTCAGGATGCTGTCCTGCTGCTGGAGGGAAATAGCAGTGGGGTTTGCAGATGTTCCTCATAGATGGAGAGGCTGCAAAAGTGCTTCAGACACACCGTGCAGAGAAGCAGGGACAGTGAAGGCGTAGCAAATCAGTGGCAAGCTATCCAGGCAGACCAGTGGCTTGGAGCAGCAGGGTGCTGTGGTACCTGAAGGGAGAGAACAAGAGCAATACAGGTCAGGATGGAGGAGCACCAGATGGGTTTGAGAGAGCTGAGAGGTAGTTGGATGGTCACTTGTGCCCATTGGGGTGCACATGCACCGACTACAACTATGAGGAGAAGTATGCACAGCATCTGTCCATCCCGCCTGGATCTTGTTAACGCTGTCAAGACCTTCACTTTCATAAGGTCTAAAATTCATTGCTTTTTAAAGAGAGCAGAAGGACTGTCTGGAGTGTATGGACCCTTCTTTTCTGGAATGTAAAGGAAACCTCGGCTGTGAAGCTGGAGTGCAGGGGGCTTCATTCCTTAGTGAAAGCAGAGAAGGGAAATGCAGATGTCACAGCTGGGACAGGAGATTTGTCTTGGCAAGCAAAGAGGAAAAATACTTTCAAAAAGAAAAGAGAAAACTCAGAAGAATCCCCTCCCCATCTGCACTGCCTGCCAGCATGAGCAGAACCTCCAACCTGCAAAGGCCCTTCGTCTCCTGGGCCTGGGCTGCTGTCCAGCTGGATTAGCCCCTCGCTGCTTTCTCTTTGGAGCAAGACCATTGTGGTGGGAGGAGGGAGGCTGTGAGAACCAGGCTGATCCTGAAGCGAGATTGTCTCCAAACAACTCAGCTGGAGGTGGGAAGAGAAAAGTCACAGTCAAAGGATGGAAGCGTAAAAAGGAAAAGGAGGGACAGATGCAGCCAGGGTGACCATGGAGAAGTGGATCTAGGGAGAGGAAACTGTTCCCTCCACAACCATGCATGGTGCCACTGGGCTACTAGGGCGGCACCTTAAAGCATCTCCTGTACAACCAGACAGGAGAAAAGGCTTAATGCCTCAGTCCCTGCTTGGGGCCCCCAGAGGTCTCACCACCAGCTCTGGGTGGGGGGAAATAGAGAGTTTGCATTTGGATGTCTGGATGCCTTACATTAGCTCCCAAGATAACTGTTGTACAACAGGAAAGGGTGTTCAAATGAGAAATGCACGCACGCACATACAGTGTGCTATTTAGACAACCCTAAGCATGAGGTCAGGATGAAAACATGTGGTGGAAATATGTTTGAAAGAGTCAGTGCCGATGTCAGTCATAGTGGGAGGGAGCAGGAGCCAGCAGCTGACAGATTCGCACTCTCTCCTCGTGGCTGAGGTGGCCTTAGCTTGAGCAGATTCTCCTCTGGCACCAGAGCAGCTTTAAGGCTCTCTGTTGGGCCTGGAGATGCAGTGGTCATTGCATCTCCCATACCTGCTTGTCCCCTTCAAGTGCTACCTCCCCATCCTCCTAGAACTGTGGTGGGGGAACAGGCAGCCAGAAACTGGACTTGGATCAGGAAATCCAGCACATCCTCACCATTGCATTTCTGTCCCTTGGCTGCCCCCTCCCTGACCACTCACTAGTAATAGAGCTTTGGAAACACATCTCGTGCTATTTCTTGGCTTTGGAGCATAGTTAGAAGGAGAAGGAAGGAGGGTGTGAAAGGGAGGGGGAGATAGCAGAAGTGTATAATGCAAAATGCTGCAAGCTTTGTATCCCATCTGGAAGCTGTTTTCCCCCAGTACACTTCACACCCGCTTCCCCTGGGCCAGGATGGTAAGGATCACATTTCCTGGTGGACTGGTCGCCCTTGATGAAGCTAGGCCCATCTGCATGAAAGCTACTTGAGATATCTTAAAGGAGAATCTCAGCAGAATTGCAGAGTCCTTCGTTGTCACAAGTAGAAATTCTTGGTGAATTCTCTGAGGAGCAGGAGCTGGCTGATCTCAGCCTTGCTGGAAGGTACTCTCGAGGAGAGAGTCTAGGCCTTCAAGAGGATGTGAGAGGATCAGCCTACTCTGCGCTTCCATCTTGCTTCATCCCACATTCATTCATGTCCAAGTTCTGTGGACTCTTTTTTGGACTTTCCACCAACACTTGCCTCTGATCTGCTGAGCTCTTCACTGCCACAGCATCGGCAAAATTCTCCCCAAAGCCCAGCAAAGTCATTACATTTAGTGGCAGCACATGAAGGCATTTAGCTGTGCTGGCCGCCATCTGGATGGGAAGGGAGGACTGGTGGCTGCCCAGTATCTCCTTTGGCATGTTACTTTCCAGACAGGATAAAGCTACCATCCATTTGGTCAGGTAATAAACCTGCTTCTATTTATCACTCAGAAGCTCAGAGCACTGACCCTGCCATGCTCAGCCATGATCCACGCTGCCCTGAGACACCATACCCTGGGACCTGCAGTTCCCTGAAGGCTTCTTTTTTACGCATGTTGGTAAAGAGTATGACTAAAGCCTTCTCTGAGTTTTGCCAGATAAGTGCAGCTCCCCAAATGAGGTTGGGTTGGACAGAGTTTGCATATTCTAGTTTGCAGGCTCAATCTAAACTAAGCGGCAGTGGTTTTGATGCCATCTATCCAAAATCAGCTCTGGGCTGCTCCTCACTATGCCCATCACAACTGGATCTGGACTCATGTCACTTTTTCCTCTTACCATATGGTTGCATCATGGCTGCCTTTACTAATCCGAAATCCGTCCTGAAGTTAACAATACCTGTTGGTGTCAGGAGAAAAAAGAGAAAACTGAAGAGACGCACTGGGATCTGGTGGCTTAGCTTCCTGATTGTCCTGCAGTCTCCATTGTGGATAGAGGAGCTACAAAGCCATGTCATTACCTTTATTTGCTTTACTCTACCTTCTTCTACTTTCCTTTGCCTCTTGTCACTGCCTCTGAGTAGAATCGCTCTGTGACAGCTCTCAGTGCTCTCCCTCTTTGAGGCTGGCTGATCCTTGGTGCCTCGATTCAGTCTTGTGGGCTAACTCATTTCTCTCCATCATCTACGTCTGGAGATGTTGGACCAGTGTACATATGATTAGGGAGAGCTGAAAGGGGTTTGCTTTGATGAGGAGGCTTTGCCAGTATTTAGTTGTGCTGGAGGATAAGACCCAGGACCACAGAGAGGGGTACATGCCCCAACATTTCTGGATTCCCCGGGAAAGCATGAGTTTCGTTCTCTGCTTGTCATCCATGTTTTTCCCATACTGTGCAGTAGGTCTGCATCTCTTGGGAGAGACTGGGCTCTTGGGGGACCTGAACTTCTGCATCTCTGGGAGAACAGTGTTGCCTTCATCCTTACTTCCAAGCAAGGAGGTTCCTCCAGCAAGGCTGCTGTGTGGTGTCTAAAAGAAGAATCAGAAATCTGGAATTACTCCTGCCTGTATTAAGGCTCTTATACTCAGGCCCTTGCACTTGTCGCTTATCTCTCACCCCTTAGCCACTGCTGTGGAGATATTTTGGTTTCAGAATAAAACTATAGGCACATCTTCACCTCTTGTGTCTGGATAGGTCTGTTCTACAATGGGAAGACTGTTGGCTGACCAAGAGATTCTTGTTCTAAGTGTGATTGGGATGCCTCTAAGTGTGGTACTACTGCATAAAAGCATCTTCTTGACTTCTTCACTCCCACTTTTGCCTTTGTTAATGCACAGTTGTGAAAGAAATTTGAAGCATGTGGCAGAGTCACAGACAGTTCTCCCTGCAGCTGTCCATCCATCTCTGCTTTTCTCCAAGGTTGCATGGTAGCTCTAGTTTTGGTAGTTCTGACAGTATGTGTGATTTGGGTGCTTTATGTTGCATCCTGGGTCTGCTTGTGCTGTTGTGGTGTGTTGGCAGCCAGAACTCTGAATCCCTTCACTCTTCTGCAGTTACATTCTCATCCTTACTGTAAGACTATCATGTTCATATCCTGTGTTTGCTTGTGTTGTTTAGAGAAAGCAAGACAAAGAACAGCTGTTACATGAGCAGGCACTCTCTGGGGTTAATACTCAGAACTCCAAACTCTCTACCCCTCCATGCTGCAGGATAAGACAAAACCCAGTTTTCCAGTGCTTTTCAGATAAATATCTAATCCAGTTTCATCTGCTGACTCAGCTCACTCTGAAGGACGGTTATGCTCAGCACAGATGGAAGGTGTTTTATGTCACTTGATTCAAGTGCAGAAACGCTTCTAGGCAACTTGAAATGGCTGGGAAGATTTTACCAAGCTACCCCACCAACTCTGCTTCTGATATGGGAACCACTGTAGAAAACTTCAGCCCAGACATCCCAGGGAGAACCTCAACACTGAGATTTAGCATTCTCCACTTTACCTGCACAATGTAGTATCTGCCTTCCACTCCAGGGGGACCCTCGGATGGTGGTTATGTCAGGCCATCACTCCAGGCAGTGGGAGGACAGGGCAAGTGGAAAGAAAGCTAAGGGAGAGAAATCTCGTGTCGGGCAGAATGCAGGCAGTAGACACACACACACGCCACTTCCAGCATGCTTTGTGGGCATCTGTTTTTTTAAATTGAGTGTCTGAGGGATGACGTTGGAGGGTAAAGGGCACTGTCGTGTTGGAGACTGCTGCAGCTCACTGTCTCCTTTCCCAACTTGGTGGGAAGAGTGAGTCTGTTCACCTGGAGCCCACTTCGCTCCTGAGCCTCGCCCCAACCTTCTGACAGCCAGCATAATGTTGACAGAGTGATCCTGTGCTCAGGTAAAACAAATATACCTTCCTGTACGAGCAGGAACCTGCAGGCTCCAGCATCCGGGGTCCTCTGGCCAACTCCTGCCTTGGTCCTAGCACTGGGAAAAGAAAGGACTGCATGCACCCCATGCTTCTCTAGGAGCCAGACTCCTTTTCTGAGCTCTGCTCTCGTGCTGGAATTCATTGGCATTCATGTCTCCATTCTATGACCTGCATGCTGTCTCCCAGTCTCTCTCATCCATACCCTGTTGCTCTTGGTATTTCAATATGCTGCTTTCAATGCCTTTCTGCCCACCCAGATGCTTTTCCAGGCACAGGCGGACCCAGTCTGACTCTGCTGAGCTCTCTCCAGTTCATTTAAGTTACACAGTTCCGTCTGTGTAATATAGTCACTTGAATGTATCTGTCTTTTCTTTCCTCTCCCTGAGCCAGAAGCCTCAATCTGCCAACAAATGGGATAATTTTTCAGCTGGTGTTTGGCAACCATCATTTTTCTCCCTGCCCAACCAATGCTTTGTTTTACCAAATGGAAAAGTTAGTGATTTGACTTCTGCATAGGAAGACATGCCTCAAAGGAAACAGGTTCCCTGTAGCATCAGGAGCCCAGCTCTGCAACAGCACTGGCCAGATTTACTGACTGTTACTGGAATGATTAGTGGAATGATTGTTTGTTGTTAACAGCCCATCTGTAGTGTTTAAACTTCATTGGGGAGCAGAATTTCATAGGCATTATCTGGCTGGAGGACAGCCTCATATGGTCCACAGAGGGGCTGTGAAATCCCGGAGGAAATTAAATACAACAGGGGGGCTTCCTGTTATGTTGATCCAACTGATCTTTTTTTCTCTGATAGAAATCAGCAGCTGGGTTGATGTTCTCTGGGGCATCAGAGTGCCTATTGCTGCTGGCAGAGAACATGAGAAAGTGTCTGTCACCAAGGACAGGTGCCGAAGACTGTGATTTTCTGCCACACTTGCATTTTGTCATCACAGGGATTTCTAGCCATGTGCTCTGTTCAGCTTGTTGTCACAGTGAGATGATCCTGGGAAGCTGAAGATAGGTACCCACAGAGGAAGGGGGAGACGTGAGAACATAGAAGAGTTTCGTGGGTGTTTGTGGCATAGATAAACAAGCAGAGAAGATGTATAGCACAGTGGACCTTTCTATCTTAATTCAAGGTGTTTTTATCAAACTGATGCAGGCAAGGGGTAGGAACTGCTTCTTCCCATCCAAAAAGGGCCATTGCTGAGGTTTGGTGCTTGGAGCAAGGGAAGGCTCTCAGATCCCTTTTGGAGTTGACATTAACGCTCTCTCCCTCTTTGTCTTGTCTTTCCTCAGCATTTCTCAGAGAACCTGGATCACTTCTCTGACAACATGGAGGATTTCTCCAATGACCTCTTCAGCAGTTTCTTTGATGATCCAGTACTGGCTGAGAAGAACCCGCTGCTGGACATGGACCTGGATCCACCCACTCCAGGCATCCAGGCAGAGCACAGCTACTCCCTTAGTGGAGACTCTGCTCCCCAGAGCCCTCTCGTGCCTGTCAAGACTGAAGACAACGTTAACGGTGAGCATGAGATGTGCACGCTGCACAGCTTCGGACACATCTGTTAGCAGAGGCTCTGGCTGGCTTCCATATATAAGGACAAACTGACTATTCCCTGGACTTGTACATGGCTAGTCCAGGGAAGAATTTGATCTGCCACTGTCAAATACAGCCCACATTTTTTCCTTCAGTTTGTTCTCCGGCAGTCACATTGCTTCTTTGCTGGGATAACTGTTATTTACAAAAATGATAATTGGTTGCGGTTCCCTGTGCCACCAACTTCTGGCAAGCAATAGGCAATGTCTCTTTAGGACCCTGCAAATCTGGGTGTGGGTGCCCTAGATCCAGGTCTGTTTTGGCATCAAGCATCAGGGTTTTGGCTTGAATATAAGGAAGCATGAGTCTCTGGCTGCAACCATGGTACATGTGGAAAGCTAAGTGGCTTCTTTACCAGCAGATCTTTTAGCAGCAGACGGAGAGGAACAGTCATTTAAAAACCTATTTTTAAAACAATTCATTTCAGGATAATTTATGATGGCTGAATATTTTTAGAGCCATCCTTGCAGAGAGTCCTGTAATTTGCGGGACCATGTGGGTGTCCCAACAGCTGATGGACACCAGGCTGCCTGAAAAAGCAGTGGCACAGGCTCAGTATACACAGAGAAAGCCGTTCCTTTGAGCAAGAGTGAGACCTGGGACAGAGGCTTTCCTCTCATGGCCAGGAATGATCCCAGCCCTCTGGTACAAACACCAAGGCAAGAGGAGAGGAGCTGGCCTCCACTGCCTCTTTGGTCCCCATAAAAGGCACAACCATTAGTGCCATGTTCCTTAGGGGCCACTCAGAGAGATGCTGGGAGACTGGGCTTATGGCAGGCCAAGCAAGTTGTGCCTTAGTATCAATAAAGCTTTCCATTTCTTTTTCCTTAGCTTTTAACCCCGGTACAGTTTCGGAGGACATTCAGCCCAGGCAACTGGGCAGCTAACTAAAAACAAACCATCATGGGCACATAGATAAACCTTTAAATGAATAGCAAGAGATGAGGCTTGGGAATGAGAGAAGCAAAAAGCATGAGTTTGTAGAAAGCGGTGAAATGAAATCTCCCTGCACAAAGCTACCTCAGGGACCTCTGAGACACTTGTCACCTCTCCTGTCTGTCTAGACATGCAGGGGGTATAGGGGTATCTGTGCACCCAGTCCTGCAGTGGCATAATTCAACCCATCTTTCCAGGACTATCTTGGCTCATAATTGGATGTGAGTCATATTCTAGCGTAGCCCTGAGTCAGGTCCAGTATTTGTAACACTGTGCAGTCCTTTTGGCACAGTTCCATCCAGTCTCAGTCCTTTTAGACATTCACTTCAAATTAATTACCAGGAATGGCTTTTCTTTAACATTAAGCAAGCTCTGCTTGGTCTGCAGAGCTCCTCAGGAATGCCTGGATGCCGTCTAGGCCTGGAACTGGCTGAGGCTTTCTATTTATCAGCTTTCTCCCAGCTTTTCTACAGATCTGCAAAACATTTCAAAATCCTGCCCCTTCCCACATGGATCCCACTAACACGGGTCAGCTAGGGCAAGCCGCTGGGTGCATTGTGACCCTGCTTACCAGTGGAGTCTGCTTTCCAGATGGTTTGCCCATATGGACTGGCAGCTTCAGTTCTCAGTACCAGCCCTCAGTTCTGCAGGGTGTGATTTGATGCCAGGAGCAGAGGTAGCCAGGGCTGTGCAGAGCAGTGGGCGCTGGACCAACCTCAGGCTAATGCCTGCACTCCTGTACAGGTCTTTCTTCCTCACTGCTCTTTGTCTGACCTCTTCAACCCAGAGTAGCTATAGATATCTCTCAGCTGTACTTCTTCCCATTATGCACAGAATATCTACAGCTAAGGATGAGGTTCCTGGCATGCCTCATAGAGCAACATATAGTGAAATCTGCGGTGTTACAGAATGGCCATACCTCTGAAACATCTTCTCAGTCAGCAGAACATAGAGGTGTCCACACACAATGCCTTCTCCTCAGTTCCTTATCAACCTTCTGTGGCTTATGTGTTTCTGATTCTGCAACCCAGTCACTCCCCAGATAAATCTCCGATGGTGGGAAAGAGAGCAGGGTCAGACTATAGACAGGAAATGGGAGGACAGCACATACTTATTTGGGTGTCTACTCTTCAGACTGTCTGGACTGGCAGCACTGGGGGCTGCTCTCCCACTGAGTCAAGTCTGAACGGGGAGAGCCTTTGGTGGTCTCTCCCTAGTCTGCTTCAGCAGCAGCCCTCCCAAATGGAGGATGCCCCACCTCTCTGATAAAAGGAGAAATGCAGAGCTTTGGAACAGAAAGGGAGGATAGGGAAGATGAGGCTTAAAATCAGAGTCAGGGAACTTCAGATTAGCCAGTCAGCAAAACTTTCCCATAATGGGCACAGTGAAACTGTAGAAGAGATTTAATGGGGGAAGCTGTGAACTCTTCATCACTTTCAGGGGAGTGAGATCAAGTCAGACAACCATCTGTCAGGACTGACACTGCAAGTTGAACTTGCATAGAGCAGTGGGGCAGACTAGAAAACCTCTCAAGGTTCCTAATCTCTGTGACAGCTTGTGATCAGGCAGAAGAATTCAGTCCAAGTTTTCTGGCTGCAAACAGTTGTGACTGTGTGACACCTTGCTTCAGGATTCTGCCCTGTGCTCTCATGAGGACAAAAAGCCTAAGTTGGGCAAAGATGATGCTAAGCTACCTTTAAGTTTAGTTCAGATGGCAGCTCTCACATGAACAGCTGCTTGCTTGTACTATTCTTTGTGCAGGCTTTTCTGGAGTCGAGAAGGACTTTTCTCTTTCTCTCCTCTTGCCAGGGCATCTTCTAGACTGAGACCTGCACTGCAGAGCTGCTCTGGGCAGCAGACAGCTAGGCAGCACCCCTGGGCCTGAGTGTTGTATGCAGAGAGCAGTGAAGAGAGCGTGGAGAGTGAGCCCAGCTGAGGCCTCATGTTGAGCCAACTGGGGCACTGTCTGGTGACACATTTAGCAATATTCTGTCCTGTGTCAAGACAAATGCATCTCTGGTTGTCAGATAAAAAGGGTAAGGGGTGAGGACTAGGGAGGAGGATGCAGTCTCCAGGCCATCCAGGAGTAGCTTTTTGGCAGGCTGAAGTGTTTGAAGAGCAGTGAGGGGACCATTCAGACCTCTTCAGAGCAGAGCCCAGGCAGCTCTCCTGCCTTGCAGGTTTTTTCCCCCGTCTTGAGCTGCAGTTTATCCACCACTGTCTGAATCCCAGCCCCGGGATCTCTGCTTCCAGTAACAAGGTAGGCTCATGCCCCAGGCATGCACGGGACAGAGCAGACAGGGGGTCAGCATGCTCACACAGCTCCATTCAGTTCTCTTCAGTCACTTGCTTTCCCTCACTGCTGCTTTGGTCCTTGCCAGCGGGGCATGACTGTAGGCAGCAGTTCTCCTGAGCAGCACAGGGTGGAGGAGGGAGCCGCAGAGGTGAGACTGAGGGGAACAGCCATGGGAGCAGCATCACAAACAGGTGCCGCATTGGGCTTCCTTCCACAGAAACAGACCTTCCTCCTTTCCTGTCATGCAGCAAAGCTCTGGTGCTTGGCACAAGATTGACAGGAGGCCAACACAGCACGTACAGCCGTCTGACAGCCTTTCACTGCTATCGTGCTTGCCCTCTCACCAGCTCTCAAGCACAGAGGTGGTGCTATTCTTGGTAACACACCTGGCAGGTCTGTGACACTGGCCATACTGCCTAAGAAGCAACAGCCTAGCATCCACCCTCTCACTGAGCTCTAAATATAAATAAGCTCCAGAGGACAAGACCAAGACATCACTGGGAGAAGAAACCCTGCAGCTGTCCTCCAGCACTTGAGCTGCACAGTCAGAGCGGAGACACAGTCCCTTTAGCTCTGTCCTGTCTGCTCCTTGCACACCAGGGGTTCATTCCCTTTTGTACTCTGTGTTGTGGGCCTGCACATGCTTATATGGTGACAGTGCTAAACTTGGAAAGGCAGCCTCCACAGGCTGGGGGAAGCTGTCTGCATGGATTTTTTTGTTCTTGTCCTGTTCTTGCTGGAGTTTGACTCTCATGTTGTGCATATTTCAGAGCTGGAGAATGGAGTATGGTCGCTGGGGCCCAAGCTCTGCTCCATCATGGTGAAACAGGAACAGAACATGGCTCTAGACCTGCCTGAGTCCCAGCTAGCTGCCAGCTCCATACCAGTGCTGAACCTCAACCCTCTGCAGAGACTGCCAGTACCCGAGGAGGTGAGCCCATCTAAGATCCATTGTGAACTTGGGCTCTCACACAGCAACATCCCTGGTGATGTGGATCCAGCCATGTGACTGCAGGGTTCTGCTAGGTGATTTAGCTGCTGGGCAGACAGGGGAAGGTGGTACAAAGCCCATATATTGCATTATTTGTCATTCCCCTCTTGAAACAGCAGTCAGAGCAGCAACACATCTGATGCTAGCTAAAACTGTGTTCTTGATTCCTACAGTGAAGCTACAACACAGGTTATCTTTCCAAGGAAAATGATGAAGGAGAGTTTTCTCCAGCACAGGAGGCTTTAGTCTTGGTTAAATACAATTGTGTTTCCTTAGCACAAAACCCAAAGGATTTTAAGCTTGCATGGACTGGAGCCCAGTTCCCTCCAATCTGCCAGTATTTCGATAGCCACTCTTGGTTTATTTTCATATTTTGGACAACAGCATCAATTAATGTAATGCCAGTGACCCCGCTATTCCTGAGTGTGGACTCCTGATCTGCCACTGAATTTTTTGGCCTTGGGCTTATCATATGGCTTCTCATTTTCTCAGCTGCTGACTGGAAATGGAGGCCCCACTCCAGGTCCTGCTGGCATTTCCCTGTGAAGCAGCAGTAATTATTATTTCTAAGAAAAAAGGGGCCATGACTTTTGGTCATATCTAGGTCCTTAAGAAGTCTCTTTGTCTGAAGGAGGCTCACTTATGCCACTGGTATGTGGGTTTAAGTTGGGGGCTGAGTTCAGCTTGCCTTGAGTCTAACCATGTTGGATGCGAAGGGCTTGCCAGTCTCACACAGACCTTTGCTATCTTGTGGCAGCTCAGTAGATAGCAGTAGAGCATCTCTGGGGTTTGCTCTCGTTTTCCACTCCTGCTGAGCATCTTCCCATTTAAATGACCATCCAAAGCAAATGGGTGCTTCCAGCCAAAACTGTGCACAAACTTCCTCTGTTATTTACACAACCTGAACTTGCTGTGCCCTCAAAGCTCTGCTGTGTGTGCTCAGCAGCCATACCATGGTGCTCTCTCAGCTGTGTTTACAGTCTGGAGGAGTCTGCAATGTATCTGTTTAGTGTAAAAGCTCCCCCAGCCTATGGTGGGCTGCGGGCTGGTGAGCCAGGGAACTGAGGGGCAGCATAACCCAGATGGGAATAAATCTACTCTTTATTTAACTCTCAGTCCCCTCCAATTGGAAACAGCTGCTCAACAGCCCTGGTGCAAATCATGTGAGCAGGACAAGGGTTTTTGTTCTGCTTCTGTTTCTGTAAAACCTCTATGCTCCCATTTCTAATGAAAGCAGATCAAAGAGGGTAATGCAGAGGTTGATTTAAATTGCACTAAGTCTAGCAGGGGAAGAATCACCAAAGATAAAAGCCATCTCCCTTTTGGGGCTACCTGGTGCACTGCTTGGCAGCATATCCATCTGCCACTGCCTCTTCCTCTGCAAATACATGTTTGCAATCTGTGTGCCCGGCAACATAGACTTCAAGGGCCTTATGTTTGGACTCCTGGTTTCTGTTATGTGTGGTGAGAGGCTGCCTTGGGAAGAGCTATGAGATGGGGCAGTATGGAGAGCAGGGGGACAGTGGCTATTAGCAGAACCAGTGGGAGCCCTCTGGGCAGGGTAGGAGACAGCACACAAGAGCTTTTTCTGCTTCTTTTCCACAGACTCCCATAGAAATGACTCCAGCACCTGTGATCAAAGCTGAACCTAAAGAGGTGAACCAGTTTCTAAATGTACCTGCAGGTAAGAAGATAGTATTTGGTAGTCAACTTACATCTCTCTATATTACTCAGATAGAGATTGTTCCTACACAGGGAGGAAAGACAACACCTGAGAGCAGAGCCAGGCATACAAGGTAGTACTGGGGCACAGACCATTAGGCGAGTGAGTGCTGCGCTGTTCAACTCAGATCAGTGTCTGAACCAACAGCCACACACAGAATTGTTCAGACAGGGACTCCCAGGCAAAACAGGCTACTTCAGAGTTTGAAATATGCAAGAGTGCCTTTAAAATCTTCAGAGGGACTGTAGTGTTATCCAAAAACAACCATCTGAAATTCAGGAAATTCAAGATCCAGTTTAATTTGAAAGAAACCCAAGCATCTGAAAATCTGCCGATGCACAAATGAAAGCACTATAGGAACTCCCACTGCCCCAGAGAGACATTCCTTAGGCATATTCCCACCTCCATTAAGGCCCCTAGGGATCTCCAGTACAAAGTGGGGACAGTTTTCAAGTGCTTGGCAATGAGTGACCGGAGTCT
Source organism: Pedionomus torquatus (assembly GCA_013398155.1). Lineage (NCBI taxonomy): Eukaryota > Metazoa > Chordata > Aves > Charadriiformes > Pedionomidae > Pedionomus > Pedionomus torquatus. The sequence continues at coordinate 50,264 of VZRU01011460.1, forward strand.
CTTTGGATCAAGTGTGCTGGCAAATGTGTGAGCCCTGTGGTGCTTTTGGAAGAGCTCTTCTCTTACAGAGCTTCCTGTACTTGTGAACAGGGTATGGAGCAAAACATCACGGGCTTTGTATTCTGTTTTGGTTGACGCCGGAGTGCCTTACTGCTTTGTACATACCTCTAGTGTCTTGGCAAGCTCCCTGCGGATACTAGTTTAGCACACTTGAGGTCAGCCTCCTCTCTATCTTGGGCAGTGCTTAGTCCAGCCTTGTTCTCAGACCCACACTGTCTTGTGAGATTCATCACCCTCTCCTCTCAGTCTTGTGTTAACGTCCTGTTGCTACTCAGAGCCCTATGCCTGTACCAACAGGATAACATGAAAGCTATTGACTTGATCTCCTTATTTCTCAGTAGATGACCTGGTGCGGATGCCTCCAACTCCACCCAGCAGCCATGGCAGTGACAGCGACGGATCTCAGAGCCCCCGTTCCCTGCCTCCTTCCAGCCCAACCCGACCTGCTGCTCGCTCTTCTGCAGCCATTTCCTCCTCACCTCTCCTCACAGCACCACATGTAAGGATGCGGCAGGATGTCACGGGGACACAGGGCTCCTTGGTAGTCAGAGGGGTCTGGAGGCTTTCCATGGCTTATATGGGGGATCCTACCCTTGTTAAGGTCCCCAAGGTGAAATGATCTGACAAGGCAATGTGATGTCCTAGCACAGCACACAGCACAGGATGGGGCTCACAGGACTGAGCAGAAACACAATGAGTCTTGACCAATGCTTACCATCAGCTACCTTGTTTTAGCAAGTGCTGTCTTTCACCCCATACTTTGGGAAATGACCTATGCCCTGGAGGACTTTCTGAGGAGGTTAATGGAAGAGAAAGGAATAACAGAATTCCCGTAACTAGACTGTGTTCTAAGCAATGCCCAAAAGTTCTGTGGCGGGGTCCTGCAGTGCAGGCATGTAGCCAGCCTCGTCATGAAGGAGCCCGTGCAGAGCAAGGCAGCTGCTGACCTGTGCCCCCAGGATCAGGTTAAGAGCAGGAATTTACAAGTACACTTATTTGTACTGAACCCCAAGCTTCTCTGCAAGGCTTTAAGGAGGATCACTGGGATAGAACTCCAGGCTGACACTGGTTTCTGCTGTCTGTGTGTTTCAGAAGTTACAAGGGACCTCTGGCCCACTGCTCTTGACTGAAGAGGAGAAACGCACCTTGATTGCTGAGGGCTACCCCATTCCTACCAAGCTGCCCCTCACCAAAGCAGAGGAGAAAGCACTGAAGAGGGTCAGGAGGAAAATCAAGAACAAGGTGACTACAAAAAATGTAACCATGCAGTTCCCATGATTCCATCACATCCTCAGCTGACCAGTGCTACAGTTACCCTCACCTCCTCAGCTGCAGAGCAGCTCAGAAAAGGTGGGATTCTGCCTCTGATACACTGGTACGAGCCTCTGAGCCCAAAGAAATGGTGCCAAGGGGCATCTCTGCATCTATGCTGTCCATGCAGCTGTACTGGGGAAGTGTGGCTTCCAGTCCAGATCCTGGGAATGTGTGGACTAGGATGGGGCCCACAAGGCATCACAGATCAGACAAAACAGCCTGGTGAGGCTTTGCTCTGGGGGGCAGGGAAATGAGAAGTATTGTGTGGTGAAGGATGAGTGATGCACAGAGCTCATTAGCTAGGCAAAGGCTGTGAGAGTTTAGACTCTGATTAGATAGCATCCCATGGGAGAAATGATGAGACCCTGAATTAGTCACCCAGTGACTCAGAAGCGGTCAGGGGCAGAATCTGCCCAGATGGCCACAGCACATACCCATGTGAGTCAGAAGATTTCAAAGCAACCCTAAAGATGCTCTCAGCAGTGAGTGGGTCAGGCATACTGCAACAAATGGCTGTGGCCTACAGGCCAAAGAAGACTGCGTACCTACAGCAAACATCCCTCCCAGTTTTGACCTGGATATTGGTGAGAATGGCAGACTGGAAAGAGACTTCCCGATTTACCTTTAGGGTGCTGTGTGTGCAGGGAACAGACAAGAAGAGGGAGCCTTAAAGAACTGTCTAGAGGCTTATGATAGTGACTGCTCTCTGATGGCTGCCCTCCTCACAGATCTCTGCTCAAGAGAGTCGCAGGAAGAAGAAAGAATATGTGGAGTGTCTAGAGAAAAAGTAAGTTTCTTCTTCTTACTCTTACCTTTGAAAAAGAAACCCTGTCCATGCACAGCCCCTCTTTCTTGTGTTTTTGTCTCTGAATTGCTCAGACTACAATTCCTTGCAAGGCTGGCTGCACAGAAGTTTGGTTTGGGACCCTGCCCCTACTCCCCTCCCTCCTAGAAATCCTCTTGCAGAATAAAGATCGCTCTAGAAACCTTGTTTTTCCAACTGCTTAGCTTGGCTGGTCCTCTGCAGAACACAGGACTTTTTGGCTGCTAACAAGGTGGGATTTTGGATAAGAGTCATGTTTCCCCACTAGAAATTGCTTCTATTTTGTCTGTCCCATATGCACCAGGCACTCTGAGGACACTGCTCGTGGCTTTTTCCCCTCTATTTCCATGAGGGTAGATACACAAGCATTTGATACCAAGAAAACTGTGTGCTACAGTTAGTCCCCATGCGCCCTCTCCTTCTACTGTTCCCTGCACGAACTTTGTTTTTCTCCTTGCAGCCATGAAGTCCTGCATGTACGGTAGGCATAAGCCTAAGGTGGCATCACATGACACTAACAGGGTAGAAAATAATTCCTAAGGGCCTGATCTGGTTATTCCCTGGTGGGCATTCCCAGGCAACAAAGAATGTCAGGATCCAGGTGCAAACTCACATTTCTGTTCAAATACCATCTTCTTTCCTGTTATTAACACCACCTGAGATCAGTAAAATGGAAGAAAACTAACCCCCCAAACCCAGCCTTAATTAACTCTTCTCCCTGTTAGTATTTGTTTATGTTCTCTAAGTGCATAAAAATGCTGAATGAAACCAGATGACTCCCAGAACCTTCAAGTTCTCATGCCCTTCCATAAGCAGTGCCTTGGCATACATATGTCCAGGCATCAGAGCACACCACCTCCAGCTAATATCCCGCATTAACACCCAGATCCTTCAAGCCAGGGCTGGGGAGTTGGCTGCCCTCTCTCAAGTGACAGGTCCAGGGCTTTCTGTGGTGGGGCCTCTTTGTCAGACGTGGCTGTGGTGCCTGTACATACTCAGCAGTTTGTTACGCTAGTGCATTGCTGTGACAGATGGCTTTCAAACAATGCCAGGTTTAAATGTGAACCAAAAGCAGAATTTAGTGATTTTTTTTTAATGCAACAAGTCTTTGGTCAACTTGGCTTTCTGTAAGAGCTGGTTTGTCAAGATCTCTATTTGGGCCCTTCACCATTCAGTTTGACACCTTTGCTGCAAGCCCAGTTTTTACACGGAACGCCTGGTTCGGAGGCTGTGTTGGAAATCTCCAGCAATCTTAGGCTCTGTCCCTGGCCGGCCGGCCTCCAAGCCTGCACACATTCCTGTTCATCGTCCCAGTTGCAGCCTAACCACTTTCCCTTAGAAGCAGAGGGAGGGAGCCTACAGGTTCTCTGCCGCCCTCAAGTGCCTGCAGTCGGAGCTGGCCCAGCATTTACACAGAAATGCCTGGTTTTCATATGCAAGGTACACAGCCGGGGCGGGTTCTCAGCCTGAGTGGGAGAGGTTTGAATTTGTCCCCCTGTTCCTTTTCCGTTCTCCTTAGGGAGGTTAGGAAGTGACAGAGGTGCCCGCATAACTTTGGGTCTGTTCTGACTTGACTTGGCTGTAACTGGGTGCTACTGGCTCTCCCACCTCTCAGGAAAGCCTGAACTGGGAAATGGCACACAGAACTGTCCACATGCAGTCTCATCCCTGGTCTGTCGGGGCTGGCTTCAGCTGTACAGGTCAGTGCTAGGTTGATGGCTGGACTAGATGATCTGAAAGGTCCCTTCCAACCTAGGCAATTCTATGATTCTGTGATTCTATCTGCAAGTGATGCATGGGGCCACTGAGCCTCCACACCCCAAGAGAGGCAAAGATGACATTTGCTTTATCTGTCAGGCCTTTGTAATTGACCAGTTATGGGTTTTATTTCCACAGAGTTGAGACTTACACAACAGAAAACAATGAACTCTGGAAAAAAGTGGAGACCTTAGAAAATGCAAACAGGTAAGAGGGGCTAGACCTGACCATCTGTGGGTAGGAAGGGATGTCAAGGGAGCACTGGGGCAGGAGGGGTGAGAAGAGAAAGACAGGCTTCCCCAGCTCCTGGCAGGACGGGAGCTGCTCAGCGAGGCACTGGTTTTCAGCCCGTGGCAGCAGTGAGGCAGCTGGGTTTGGTTAGCAAGCTTGGAATGTTTGTGTTGGGACAACCAGGCCACGACGCAGCAAGGGGAGGGAGGGAAGGCGTTTCTCACATCTCATCCTCCTTCTCCCTGCAGCCCTCTGGGCTCACACTGCCCTCTCTATAGCTCTCCAGACCTTTGCCTGTCTCCAAGGCAGCTGCACTAAGGGAGGCCTCACACACCAGCCTCTCATACCCACTTTTTCTGCTCTCAGGCTCTTTGGAAGAACACAGGACCCTGAGCATAATGTGGTTGTTTCAGGTTTCCCTTGAGACAGAGCTGAACAGACCCAGTGAACTCAAGGAAAGTCCATTCCTCTAATAACAGTAGCCACCAGCTCTGTTAAATCCAAGGCAACCTCCCTGGTGTGGTCTCCCACATCTCGCCGTGCCTCTTCCCCTTGCAAAGCAATCTTCTTCCCATCTGGTGCTGCTGCTGCTGGTCAACTGAAAGAAGCAAGCAGCTCCCACAGCCCCAAAGCAGGCCCCTGGCTACCTCGCCCAAGAATCTGGTGAGCATTTGTGCTCCTAATACCCAGAGCTGATCAACTGATCACTAGGAGAATTTGCTCCCTTGGAAGCAAATAATAGACTCCTACCTCTGCAGTGGGGATGGGCAGCCGGTGCTGAAGCAGGGCCTAGCTTTGCTACCTCTTACCTAGTGTAGTAGATGTGAGCAAGGGCAAGGTCTGCTGCAGGGCTGGTGAGGGGGAAGCTCATTTCTATAGCCCCATTTCTATAACCCCCAGCTCGAACTGAAGGGGAGAAACACATCCAGACAGCCAGTCCACCCACCCACCCTTCTGCTGCTACTACTCCTCTTGTGAAGTACTCCTTGAGGCTCTGTTGCAGTCATTCCTCTCATCCGTGACATGAGTGCTGTGGCCTCAGCTTCCAGGCCAGCCACTGGTGGCATGGTCTGGTTGAGGTACGCAAGTGGCCAGATTCTCCCATCTGCCAGTGACACAGCTGTCCAGCTGCTCTCATCCATGAGGCACAGCCTGCCACCTGGACCCTCTGGGATTGCAGGCTGCTAAAAAATCATGAGCCCCACCCTACAAAATCAGGAGATTGGCCTAAAAGTCAGAAGATTTTTAATTATTTTTTTTCCAAAATACAAATTGTGTTCTTTCTAATTGGATTTGGTTTTTTGAGCACTGCCAGTGGGATGCTCTGTGCTTCTCTCCATATGTACAAGGAGCAGAAGAGGATTTGGAAAGAGATAATGCTGTGGTTCTCCTGCAATCTCCTAGCTCCAGGATCCGGCATTTTATAAAAGCTTAAATATATTTGTGTAAAACAGTCAGTGCTCCCAGGGGGGGGAACAGTCAGTAGTCTGCATTTCAGGAATTTGCAGGCCTTGGGAACTGTGTGCTCTGTAGTCTCCCTCATCCCAGAATTCTTCTCCAGCCCAGTGAAGGATTCAGTGGTTTTTGGTAACACACCTACCACTGTTCTGTGTTTATGTATGCCGATGCCTGTGTTCAGTTAAATGGGGCGGAGAGACCTTAACACATGTTCCAGCTGGGGCAGCCAGAGAATGAATTAATTTCTGAACTCAAGATTTGGCTTTGCCCACATCTCTCTGCAGAGTTTGCCAAGATTGAAGAAGCTGGAGGGGATCAAAACTGTTTTTTATTTCTCTTTCCACCGTATCCACCATATGGTTTGGGGCAGAGATTAAGCTGCAGAGTGTGTTTCTCTTGGTGAAGTGGGAGCAGGTGGGCTCATGCTCAAGGTCTGACCTGACTACAAAGTTCCACCTCCATCCCAGAGCTTGGCTTTCCTGGTGGCCTGCCTCTCCATTGCTCTGGGAGACGACTGACTGGGATTTGAGGCACCCTGGAGTCCTAAATGAATGGGACATTCGTAATGGTGGGTAGTTGCAGTGAAGGTTGTAGTGGATCTGCTGCTGAGGAGATGGAGGAGGGTTACCTCAACATAACGGCACTTTGGAGTGTTCCTCCTGCAGTTACTACACATTTCGTATCTCAAACTCACCCTTTTTTTGTTTCTTGCTTCCTAAGTCTGTTTGGTCAGAGAACTTGGGCAAGATATAGCAAGGGGGAGGTACTTGTTTTCACAAGAAGGGAAAATCAGGGTAAAATCTGAAGGTGGTAGAGATATTCTTGCATTACTTACTGGCTGCTTCCTCCTTATCATGTTTTGATTTGGGTTGTTTTCTATCACAGGACTCTGCTCCAGCAGTTACAGAAGCTGCAGGCTTTGGTAGCTGGGAAAGTATCCAGACCTTACAAAATGGCTTCCACACAGACCGGGACCTGCCTAATGGTATAAGCTTCATTTTTGTCTTCCTTATAGACCATGCTTCCCCAGACAGCTTTGTCAATTGCCTGTCTCTGCCCTCTTCCCTGCTGCCCAGCTCTGTTGCCAGTTACATCTGCTCTTTCCTTTTGTGTTAAGAGTCACCAGAACTGGGTCCTGTGTCATACATACATCAGTAGTGTCAGTTGCTTACTGCTGTTGCGCATTAGAATAATTCCTGCATTTCCACTGTCTTGTTCTTTAGGCAAAGCAGCACTTTGTTTTCTTTTCATTAGCTATCGGCCATTCAGCAAAAATCTTCAATGAGCTTCCATTGTAATGGGTAGAGTTTTCTTTTGCTGAGTTGGTAATGTTTAATGTTTAACTCAGCAGAGCGGATGAACAGTCCAAGTATTCCCCCCAGTGGGCATTACCTTGTGTTTATCAGCAAGAAATGGCATCTGTTTTTGCTATGCCTGTACATCAGCCTTTGCTAAATCCAGCTGGAATTCCCTTCATTTGCCTTTTTGACTAATGAGAACAATTCAGAGTTGTCTGTTGGTTTTGGTAATCCCTGTTTGCCTCTCATTTCTTGTAGTGGAAGATCATGGTTAAGCAATATTGGCTTCACTGTGGAGCTTCAGGGCATGTGTAGCCATAAATAGAGTCAATTGCTTGTTCTTCACCTCATTTTTTGCCAGCGGGAAAGTTTCTGATCCATGATAAAAATATAACCTGTGATGTCTTTGCAGGATTGTCATAGTAGCTGCTTGTGACAAATTTGTCAGTTATTTATCTATATCTAGTTATCACTTCTGTGCTGTTAATAGTCATGAAATACAAACAGATGGTGAGGTGCTAGTCCCACTTCCTCAGCATCCTTAGTGTCCTGAGGATTTGTTTTTCACTCTTGGTTCAGTTTCCTTGGCTCCAGAGCTCCTGCTCTCTAATTCCCAGCACTTTTTCCTTGCAAACTCTGCTCAAACTTTTGCTAATCTTTGCTGCCCCTGTGTCAGATCAGATTTTAACAACTGCCTGACTTTCCTGTTGGCTGTTCTGTGGCTTCATCCCGAAGTTCTTTCCACATTTTTGGGTATGACCCAGCTGGGCCAAGTGACTCATTGCTCCTTTATGCAGCAGCTCATCAGAGCACCCGTCTCCAGCAATTCTTCATCACTACTATGTGGAATGAGCAAGTCCAGGAGAGGTGCCTTCCAGACATCCCCTGTGCTATAGGCTGATAAAATACCTAATTTAGCTTCTGATCAATGTCTTATCTCTCTTTGCTTCTCCCTTCATTCCACAGCATCTAAGCCCACACACCAACTCTCTCAAGCTTCTGAGCTTTAAAGCATTTCAAGAATTCATAATTTGCTTTTGTATCTTTGGCCAGTTCCTCTCATAGGCCTCCAAGTTCCCATTTTCCATTTTCAAATATATCACTTTTTATCACGAGAGAGATGTAGAATCATAGTGCCTTGCAGGATGGGAGAGGAGCAGCATACCCTTCTTCTTTAGTCCTGTGTCATTCCTGCTGGATATTTATCCAGCCAGTTCATGAAGGCCTCTGATGGTGAGCAGTCCTCAGCCTCCTCAGACTAACTGTTCCAGTGCTTCATTATCTTTCCCACATAAAGCTTTCTTGCTATCTTGTTTCAATCTTTATTGCACCAGCTTAAGACTATTACACTTTCTTCTGCTCATTGTAAGCGAGATCAGTTTACCCTCCCTTTGTGCAGCTATATTATACTTATTGGAAAACTATTGTTTTTGAGCAACTTCCTTCAGTCTGCTCTTCTAAATCACCATGATTTCTTCAGTCTGAGTTACTGAATCACTGCTCATTCCCAGAGCTTTCTTCTAGACTTCTGCAATTACTCTGCATCTTTTTGGAAGTACAGGGCCCAAAGCTGGACACAGTGTTCCACTTGAAGGCTGGTACAGAGCAAGCTAGCCAGCCAAAAAGCCTGCTCATACTGCCCTGGCTGAGATTTACCCTTTGCAAAGTGACAACAAATTGTGACCACCTTGTGGTCCATTTCAACTCCCACATCCTCTTCTGTAGAACAGCTGCCTGGCCATGTAGTTGTTGATGTGTTTCCTCTCTTAATGAGTCCTGCCACCTTGGAGGTCTCAGCAGGTGTCAGCATTTGTCTTTTCTCTTGGACTCCTTCTCCCCATGGTCAAGATCATTTTGAATTTGAATCCTGACCAAAAGCCAGTTTGCTTGAGTCTCTCCCATCTGCAGATTTGATACAGTCCATCATCCAAGTCAAGCTTAAAAATGTTGATTCTTGCCAAAGTCATAACGGATCTCTCTGCTACTCCATCTGCTACTTCCTCCCAGTTTGACGGTGAACCATTTGATAACTACGCTCTTAGGACGTCTATTTTTGATTAATTTTGCCACTACTTTTCCAACTGGTTTTGCAGTAGTTTCCTGTAGCTTAGTTTCCCTCCCTTTTTAAGAGGTCAAAATGGTGAGATGGTCAAAAGCTGTGAGATGAATGGTACTGAGTTAAAATAAGTTACTGTTATTAAGTGTTACAGAGTTTGGACTGGAACTGAATCAGACCATCAGTCAAAGTTAACCTGAAACAAGACAGAATAAAAACAATGCTGGTTTGCAAAGCCCCAGTTGAAAGCCACGTTAAAGCAAGATGTGAAGTATCTCGTTCCCAGCCCATAAACACTGCTTGTTTTAGCAGAGAAAATCAGGCTGCACAGAGCTGGCCCCCTCTTTCTGGAAGTTGTCTATTTGCCTGTAACAATTCAAAGTGACATCTATTCAGAATTTATTTTTTCTGCTGTTTTTGTGGAATAAGGGTTCTGAATGCCTTGTGTGTTTGATATGATATGCTTAGACAGCCTTTATGCTGGCCACATTTAATTTCCGTACTTTAAAAACATCCATGAAAAGTCCGGACAATTAAAATCCTTCTTTACATAGTGTAGTATCCCTCTGCTATTATTTGATCTTCCACATCTCCTGCAATCCACTGGTGGTCAAAATTACCTTGATGTACCAGCTGCCGTACATTACTAAGGCATGGCTATTCTGAAATAGGTGGCTATTCTGAAAAGCAGTCAAGCAATTGCTGGCTGTCCCCACAGGTGTCCCCACAGGTCAATCTTAGCTAGTTTATACATAGGTAGTGGAAATCACCAACAGATGCATTTCCTCCTTGACTTGCTCAGTCTGAGCCCTGAGCTGACTGCAGTGAGTTATATGCCACCCATGGCACATGAGTATTCAGGTAATATGGATCTGGCTCTGTATCATTTCCCATGCGCCCCCTCTTGCTCTGTACTGGCAGTTCCTTAAACTCTATAGAGTCCCTTATGATCAGCACTGGCATCTCACTCTGAAGCTTTACTATCATGGCAGAATTTGCAGAGACATGCAGACCTACTAAAGGGGAATTTCCAGGGAGCTTTCATCTGATTCTCTCCTTTTATCACTGCCTGGTAGCTCTGATTGGTTTGCCTGACAGCAGACGGTATGGACACATGGTCCTGAAAATGTGCATGTCAAGCAGAAATGTAACCCTTTCCTTGGACTGTCCATCCTTGCTATCAAGTATTAGGCAGCTGCAGTTCTGCTGTCATTTTTGTCCTTACAGGGACAGTAGCTTCACTTTGCTATGTGCTGTGGTACCTCACAGATTTCTCCCAGTGAGCTTGTATTCTTACAGTCCACTACAGCTCCTGCTGAGCCGATGGTCAGGTTCCCTTTGGTCAAGGCAGAGTTCATCCCTTCTATTGAGCCTCTCTCTCAATGTGTTCCCCAGCTATGCTTTTCACCATGTCTCATCATCATCTGGACAGGCAAGTTCTTAATGTTGGGCCAGAAATACTTAAAATAAAGCAACATGAGGGAGATTCTGACTTCTTAGATTTGCAGCAGATATTAGCAGAGTAAGCCCTTTCCCTCCATAGGGGACCACAGTGACCCAGTTGTCAGCCTGACCACATGGTCTCACACAACCTCATGGTTGTCTGCTGGGGGCGGGGGTTGAAAAGGGAGTGTTTCTTCATGGCAAGTGGCACTAACTCTGTGCTCATCTCCTCTCTAGGTGCTGGCACTCTGCTTCGTTCTGATCCTGGGATCCCTGATGCCCTGTCTCCCAGAGTTTTCTTCAGCATCACAGACAGTGAAAGCAACACCAGCATCAGACATTTATACAACTAGTAAGAGTGAGTCTAACATGCTTCCTCTGTTTCACCCTATCAAATTGTTTGCAGCTCTTCTCTCAACATTCCCAGTTCAGGGGTAGCATCCACCCCTCAGCACCTACCCCATACGCTGGGGCTCTGGTGAGGTGAGATTCCTGACCTGCCAGTGGAACAAACTCTGATGGCAGCACCTTGTTTGGGCCTGTTGTTATTCTCTGCTAACCATTGTCCCAAACCACGGGAAGTGTCAAAGAACCATGAAGGAAAAGTTCCAAGCCAGACTGATTGTCTTCTGAAGAGGCTGTGTGTCCAGGGGGGTATTTGCCTCCTGTAGCTAGGGGGAGGTGGGTGTCCCACAGAGCAGTTACACATGGACGAGCTGGGTGAGCCTGTGCTGAAACCACAACCATGACCCGCTGAGAGAGACCTTATCCTCATTGTTAACTAATGCTGTCCTTTTTTTCCAGTTCAGTCACGGAGCCTCCTTTTCTATGATGAGGGTGCCAGCTCCTTAGAAGAGAGCTATAGCTCCTTCCTAACCATGGACCATCCTGAGGGGTGGGAGGCTGAAAAAGGGCAGTCTGAGGAGGGAAGGCCTCATCTGGGCAGGACACATGAAACAACCAAATATCTCAGCAAATCCCAGCTGGAGGGTCCTGACCAGAACCAAACCAACCCAACTCCTGCCCACCCCAAAGAGCAATTCCATGAGAGGTAAGCAGGTGGGGGCCATTCTCTGAGCCCCAGAACACAGCATGGTGTCTGGAAGTAAGCAGCAGGCATGTCCCTTCTGCTGCAACCTAAGGACACCTGAGCTGCCCAGGGCAGGCAGTTAGCTAAAGAGTAGTGGCTGAAGGAGGCCAATGCTGGCAGGGAGCATAAGATCAAGTGTATTTTCTGGGTCAAAAGTTTGGGACTCTAGAAAGCAGTGTCCCACTGGCATATTGCTGAGGAGGACTGAGTGATTCAAGTGGTCCCAAGCTTGCTGGTCCTTCAGTTCCCTGGGGAAGGGCTCCATCCTGATCAGAGCAAACCAGCTGGGCACACAGAGAGGTGAATTTGCACAGGAGGCCACGATGAACTTTGACTGATGCCTTGTCTTTTCTTTCCTTAGGGAGACAAGATCCAGTGAGACAGCTGAATACTTGTAGCAGCTGCTGGACCTCAAGGCCTCATCTGTCTGATTGCAGGATTCCCTCCTCACTGAGCAACTGAGGGGACTTGGTGGGAGAGGACACTGCATTCAGACACTCCTAAACTGGCCTTGGGTTCAGCTCCTCCCTTCCCCATATCCCTCTGTTAGTACTGATCTCTCTGAGGGGAGTCACAGGTCTGCCAGAAACCAGCAATAAATGTCTGGTGAAGCCCTGAGGTGCCCTCTTCTCCTGGCCTTACCTCCTGATTAAATGAGCTCTACCCTATGGGTGTGGGCTCATTTTGGAGTGGAAGGAGATCACGGGAAGCCCCCAAACTATCCCCAAAGCCTCCACACCAGGGGGGATGTCCCCACATGTGTACCCCTTGTCTACATCAGATGCACCTGAAGGAGATAGAGAGTGTGCTATATTTACTGTCCTGCCTGAGGGGCTTAGGAGTGGGTGATGCTGGTGCTGGAGACATGGCTCTGGAGAGTTTGAGCTCATTCCTTCCCCTCCATCTGTTAGTATACTTCTGCTTCCATTGAGAGAAAACCTAGTTCTTCCTTGCAATAGTTTTCTCTTGATGGACATGCCTACATAATTTCCACACCATCTATCTGCAAAGATCTGCACACAAACGGAGTGGGGGAGACAGATCCCAGACAGATAAACCATGGTAAAAAAAGTAGCCAGCAGCTTCTGGGCATCCAGAACTCTGAAACAGAGAACAATTTTCACTCAAAACCCACTTCTCCCAACCCTCAGCACTCTTGCTTTGGCAGGGGTGGTATTTCCCTTTCTGTTCACAGCTTGGGCCCTACAGTGCAGTGCTAAACAGGTCAGTGGCCTTCTCACTTTCCATTCTCCAGACCTTCTCCATTCTCCACCCCTTCTTTGAGAGTGGGTCAGAGAAACCCACTCCCATAACCAGATCCCCATCCCAGCTCTCTGTCCCCAATTCTGCTTCCTCCCAAGCAGGGTCTTTCTAGGAACTACCAAGGAGAGCTCTGCAGCCCATCTGAGGGGGGCTCTTCAATCAAACCTCTGCAGCCTATCAGAGAGCTCAACAGTAGCCATCACTTGCTTCATATCCTCCATGTGCACAGCAGTGTTGTGTAAGCCACTGAGGACATACTAGCATCTCTGGTGACAGGTAAATCTTGTCAGGAAAGAGGTGGCATATTGGAATTGGTCAGGGTCGCCAAAGACTGGTTTAGACCTCTTCCTTCTAAGTACTGGCACCAAAGACAGCAAACTCTTGCCATACCACTCTTCAGTCCAGACTTGCCACCTTTGGTGCTGAAATGACCTCATCTCAAGCCTATGCCATCCTCTTCAGCACCCAGACACCCATTTCTGACCCTTCTTTCTCTGAAAGCCCTGCTGAAACACTCAAGTATCTCCTCGCTCCATTCTCTCAGCTGCCATTTGATGGAAGGACAGTGTGGGACAGGAGTGTTGGAGATCTGGGATGTTGCAGGGTGCCCCATGTTTGTATGTGGGAGTCCCTGCGCACTCTACCAGGTCTCACAGCAGGCTCCTCTTTGGCTTGTTTCTCTTCAAGAATGCTGGACTCACTCTGCACTGCACCAGCCTCTCCTCTCCTCCCAGGCTGGGAGTGGAGAGGGCTCCCTGGAGGCCAAGGATGGGATGGCTCTTGCTCAAGGACGGAGGAGTGAGGGAAGGGCCCTCACATCCCTCTTTTCTCCCTCATGAAAACTGTTTTTGCCCTCTGAACAAATTTGGAAACAGTTAGCTGCAACCATACATGTGTGGCCAGTGGGTTGAGGAAGAGGAATGCCTTCAGCATAGCTCTGCTCTTCTCAAGGTTCACACAGGTCACCAGATACCACTGCTTTCCCCATCCTCTGCCTCCACCCCAGCACAAAGAACCACTGTTGGGTCCAAGCACGTCCTCCTCCACCCCAGCACTTCGACTGAGCATGTCCCTGTGCCTCCCACTTCCACCGTTGTACAGAGACCAAGAGCAGAACTCGTTTGTACATAATGAACCTTATTTTGTATTATTGCTGATCCCTTAAGATATTGTATTTTGGAGACTCTCAGATCCTATTTTCAGTATTGTATTTTATTAAGAATTAGTGCGGGCTTGGCATCTATGAACTTCCTTCTTGTTAGCAGCTCACTTTTCCCTTATACTCCAGCAGCTGCCTCTTCCCTCCTGTTTTTTATTTGGGTTTTTTTTGTTTGTTTTTTTCAAGCCACCTTTTCCCTTCTATCTGTCACTCGCTCTGCATTTGCTTCATGAAGCAAAATAAAAATAAAATAAAAAGATGCAGCATTAGCCCTGGGTTGACGGGTCCTTTCATTGAGGCGTGGTTGTCAGGGCAGCCCACACGCACAGCTCCTCACCTCCTGCTCCCTGACTGTCCCTTCCCCTCTCCCGATGCAGACCTGGTTCAGTGCTGGGACCTCGTGCTTGGTGTCAGGGGCTGGAAGCAAATTTGCATGGTTTATTTCCAGCAGCACTATGATTTCTCCTGCAGTCCTGAACAAGTCACAACTGTTCTGCCTCAGTTTCTTCTCCCCCTTTCAAAATACTGCTAACATCGTCCTCTCAGAAGGAGAAAGATCATGGAAGAAAGTTTATGAGGTGCAACGAGCTCCTCTGATGAAGGGCCCGTGCAGGAGACTGTACAACACAGACATTGGTAGTAGCACTGCACTGTGGCTCTCCTCCCATCGTGTCTGAAAAAACACTTAAATCCTTCAGCTAACTGTAAAAGCAGAACAGCTGTACTCAGATCGGTAATGACTTGGGACCTGACGGTCTGTCAGCCTGTACCCCTGTCTGTCAGTCCATTTACATCTGCAAAAACTGATAGGTTTTTGTCCCTGATTTTGTGTAAAACACAAGGCAACAGGGAGTCTAGAAAATGAATCTTCATTTTCTAGAAAGCCCCAAGTGGGTTGATTGGTATTTGGCCACTGAAAGAACTTCCTACAATTGGCCCCCTGACAGCTGGAAGGCCACCCAAGCAAGACCCCTTCTCAGAGGTGCTAAAAGGCGGCTCTGTCTCCCACCTCTGGCTGGGCAGGTACTGCAGGGCTCTGTCTTTGCCACAGGACAAGACTATGAGGCTCAAGGCTTGCAAAGATCTGTGGATTACAATGTCTTTGTGGACAGGAGTAGAGCACTGAGCTGCTGTCAGCCTGTTGTGATGGGGCTGGCCATTGAAGAGTGCCTGGGAAAGAGAGGAGCTTTCTTTGCTTGGCTGGGTCTGTGCTGGCAATGGTGCTTGATGCAGGTTGGTGGCTTGGCCTGACACGGGTTTTACAGACCCCTGCAGAGCTCCCTTCCCCTGCCCACGTCCACGGATGCAAGGAAATGCCTGACCATTCACCAGAAGTAGTTTTAAGTTGAGGGTCTGACATTTTCCTTGCAGCACCTCGTCCAAAATTAGCCTCCTACCCCTTCATCAGTGGAGTGCACCTTCCCCTGTCATGCGACCAATCTTTTCCCCACAGAAAAGGAGAGGGAAGGGCTTCTGCTTTGCTCACACCTGTGAAAAATCATCCAGCTCTTCAGGCACTGCCTTCCAGAGAGATTCTGGCTTGCACCCTTCATGCAAGCTCCAAAATGTCAAGGGAAATGGGCACAAGAGGAGAGCTTTAAAAAGGATGACTTCTCAGTCTTTGCCTCCTTTAGTACTGAAAGAGCTGTCGGGAGCAAATTCCCTTCATCTTGACAAATCCTTCTGATTCTGCAGTCTACTGGGTAACTCTGAGCTCCAAACAGGCACATTAGGATCTTTAGATCCCAGCTATGCCTTGCAAAATGCTGCCAGCCAATCATACCTACCAATTGGGTTACAGAGACTAATTAGAGCAGAACGAGGGAATTAGCAAAGCAAGAGGGCACCTTCTTTGCAAGTCACCTTCAGCCTCACTCAGTTTGGCTGGGTCTGCTCCAAATGCCCCCACCCAAGCTCTGCCACACCAAGCTGGCTTTGGTCCATTTAGGTTCACATTTCTAACAAGCGGGTGCACCATTGAATACACAGAAGCCCCGAACAAAAGGACACTAACAGTACATGGGCTTCGTTTTTCAGAGACAAATTATTCCCAACAGTTCTCTGTTACCAGGCCAACTTAAGAAAAAAAAAAAGAGAAAAGAGAAAAGAATTGGCTTTTGCAACTCGCCGCTGCCCAGCAGGTCACTGGCGGTACATGGCAGCAGCCTGATGGGGACATTGAGTTCATTACAGAAGGACTCTCAGAAGAACATCCCCACTCTCTGAGCCTGGTGTGGTCCCTCTTGCTGTCACCCTTTGTGACGGTGCTAGCAATTCTCACACGGATCCATCATGGGACTGGCAGGCTCCAGTCCTGCTTCCTGGCAAGGAGCCTGGGATTTTGGACACTGTCTTGGGAGAACCAGTCACACCTCCTGATGCCCCCCAAGTGCTGAGGGCTCATTTATAGCGATGGCAACTGGCTGGATGCTGACCCAGCCTGACCCAGCCTCAATGAATCCACATTGATTTTCTAACCTGGTGGCTGAAACCAGGTTTACAGGTGAGCAGGATGGAGGTTCCTCTTCTTGTGCCCGGGGGAGGAGACTGTGCCCTCCCAGAGCTTGGCTCACTGGAAATGCTGTTTCCTAGAAAGCCCGTGCACTACCTGTGCTCACAAAACCGAGGACAGGGTTTGTATGGCAACACCATGGCTCTTGCACTGTCATCTCATATCCACACAGAAGGAAATCCTACACAGGGCACCAAAAAGTCCCTCTCCTGTCTGTGCTCCAGGTAAGCAAGTGACCTGGTTCAGCTGAAGTGTGCCTTGGGTGCCAGGAGGACAGGACTGACCCAACCCCACCACCAGCCACACTGTTCCCTGCCAGTGTCTGCCTGCTCTTCCCAGGTCCTCAGGGAGTTCTGACGGCATGCTCTAAGGGAAGGGTGACTCCAGTAGGGACAGACACCTGAAGTATCCTGCAGAAAAGGGTGGGCAGAGAGATGCAGAAGCCTGAGCAATCCTTTACCCCCCCTCATGCAGGCATATCTCCCCTTCTCCAGACACACAAAATCTGAACACGCTGCCTCTGTCACAGCCATACAGTTTGGCACATGGGTAGAAAAGGTCAAAAGCCTCTGCTAGCTACTCATCCCCCCAGAGAGGCTTTCTGCAGTGTAGTATCAGCCTGTGGAAAGGCAGGAAGCATCCACTGTCCTGCTCCTCTCTCTGCTTTGACCAGAAGCACTGTGATCCTGGAGCAGTGCTGTGCCTGGCTCTTGGGAGGTTTCCTGCAATAAGGACCCCTGCTTCCCTCTCTGAAGCTCCAGTACCTGGACCCTGCACTCCTCCAGCCTCCAACTCACATCCAACCCAGTTTGGCCATCCCCATCCTCGGCATGGCAGCCGCCAACTCCTTCAACCATGAGGCACTAGACAGAGGTTTGCCAAAATAACCTGGGAGTGGAGCTGCATCCCGCGTCCCCCATAGCTGGGCAGCCCAGTCAGTGTGGGTGAAGGTGGCTCTCATAGCACATGGTCAATGATGGCATCTCCTGGCCAGGGTGAACCCTGGGGCAGGTCAAGAGGCATCACCTGGGTGATGGTGAGAAGCAGCAAGGTGCCACAAGTCCCTCTGCCACAGCCAGGTACCTACTGCTTCTCCCTTCCCACAGCCTGCTAGTGCTCGTGGGTGGCAGGAGGATGTGCAGCAGGGCTGTGGATCGGTGTGGGGAGCACTGATAAGCTCCCTGGCAGGTCTCTGTCCCAGCAAGGGAGGGTGAAGCCCGCTGTCGGGCTCACCCAGCAGCACTCCATCTGTCAAGGGGAACAAAACCCCTGTGGGGGCTGAAGGGGCTGAGTCACTCGGCGAGGAGTGTGCGGGGCTCCCTGCAAGTCACGACTGTGCGGAGGAGTGGGCTCGGGGGCTGCCATGCCCCTGGGAGGCACAGATTCCCCAACAGGCACGGGACGGAGTGGGGAGGTATCTTCATGATGTTTAGGGCCAGACAAAGGTTCAGTAACTTGAACTGGAGGTGCCGGTCAGCAGTGGTTTCCAGGGAAAGGCACGGCCCTTCTCCAGCCCTCTGCTGCTTCCCGGATTGGGGTCAGGAGTGGCGTGGGAATGGGCCCTGCCGTGGCACCTCACAGCAGAGGTGGCACAGGGCCACATGGAGGTGATGGGCAGTGCTGGCAAGAAGGATGAGCTGCTCCTGTCAACTCCCAGGGTGATACAGCAGCCAGAGCAGGCTGAGGACAGCTTTCAGCTCCCATTGTGACATGGGAAGACACTGGGATTAGGGATGATGGTAATGTATTCTTGATGTAGTGCATGACTGTAGGACCTCACCATGGGCAAGTGATGGAGGGGGTGGCTTTTATAGACCCGAAGCACGAATTTTCCAGTGCCCAGCAGGCAAAGCCTCAGCGTGTGAATCTGAGGCAGAAGAAATCCAAAACGGGCAACCAGACACATATGGGAGCTTTGTGGGGGTCTCTTACCCAAGCTGGTATCTGCAGCATTGGGGCGGACACAGCTGAGGCAGGCCAGAGCTGGGACTGGGAATACAAAGTCCAGTCCCAGCCCAGGACAGACAGACAGATGATGCAATTCTCCTAATGGATGGGGGCAGTGGCCAGGAGGGCTTTCTACCTATAGATGCCTGGACAGATCTCATCCACATTGGACAAAAGTCATACGCATTGGACAGCTGGCCAGAGCAGCAGGTACATTGCTCTGCTGGGGCTGCTGTCGCAGTTTAACTGCCTGACTTAACCTGACTGTGCATCTGGTTAAAACGAGTGGCTGATACACAGATCCCTGAGCTGCCCTTGCAGGCAGGCAGACGCCAGCTGGGCTGTGAGCAGCGAGGGGCAGCTGAGCTGTCACCCTTCTCTGCTTCCCCGGCCTGCAAAGGGTTAAGTGACAGTTTCTTAGTGTCTCTAAGGTGACACCAGTCTGCTTCGCTTGGTGCAGCTCTCCGCAGCCCCCCTCCCCACGCACACACTCACGCTTTTCTCTTTCTGCTTTGTCTTTTGAGGGCTGCTGCAGGATCGGTGCACAGGCACCTTCCTCGCTGCCTACCTCTGCCTGCCTCTCCCGCTCGGCTGCTGCTGCTGGGGATACCGAGGGACGTGCCTGGCTCCAGGGGGAACTTACAGAAGCACCCTGGGCTCTCCTTCGCTCACTGGGAGCATGGAAACCATGCCTGGATGTGTTCTCTCCTAAGACCCCTTCTCCAGCAAGCGCCGTCTTCCCTGCTCCCTCCCCGCTGCCCTCGCAGTGCGGGTTCCTCCAAGGAGCAGCACCCACATCTCCAGGTTTCTGTCAGCTGTCCTTCCGCTTTGCAGTGGCAGGGCAGCAGAGACAGAGAGAGGCTGAACTG
Organism: Pedionomus torquatus; assembly: GCA_013398155.1. Taxonomy (NCBI): domain Eukaryota; kingdom Metazoa; phylum Chordata; class Aves; order Charadriiformes; family Pedionomidae; genus Pedionomus; species Pedionomus torquatus. Next base: position 69,545 of record VZRU01011460.1, read on the forward strand.
TGGCACCTGAGCTGCCCAAATTGCTATCAAGAAGCCGATAAATACCGCCGCAAAAAGTTGGACGCTGCTTTTTCTCTGTGCTTGTGCTCCCCTCGGGAGTTAAGCATCCCACAGCTCTGGGGAGGCGAAGCGAAGCAGCACTGTAGGACTCCACAGTGCTGAACCGAGCAGCCTGAGAGGTTGTGGGGGCATAACAGGACTCACCCCCTGAGGAGACACCTCACTCCAGCATGGCTGAAGGTCCCGGGAGCTGGAGAGATTTCACCCCCACCCACGGGGCTGCAGCAAGCCTCCACGGAGCAGCGGATGCAGAAAGCACCGGGCAAGGACAATGCTTAGGCCTCCACGGTGCGGATCCAACCTGGAAGGAGATGAGAGGTGCCGTGGCAGTGGCAGAAGTGGAGGAGCAGTTCCTGCACTTGGCCATCAGAAAGCAGGTCTCCTACAGGTAGGAGCCCCTGGGTTCCCAAGCGCCGGGGCTGGGCTGGGGTAGGGAGTGCCCTGTCCCAGGGGCATCTCCCTCTTATGGGGTCAGTTCTTCCCATCAGAAACTGTCTGAGCACAGGGACAAGGGAACCAGTTAAGCCCCTTCCCTCCCCACCCATGCAACTGCCCCTCCCCAGTGCCAGTCCCCTTGTCACCTTCATATGCCCCTTATTTTTCCTGCCGCCCAACTTCCCTTTCCCATACTGGGGCTGTGATACTTCCCAGGTCCCTCTCCAGGCGGCCATGCCCAACAGCCTCCCACTATCTCTGTAGCACCAGCTTATCACTGTTCAGCACACTGGATGCAAGGGACTTCTGATAACATCAATTCTCCTCCTCTTCTGCTGCCCCAAGGAAATTGTCCCTTGCTTGACTCCCAGGTCCAGAAACCTTGATCTCACCTGAGGAGACTGAGAAGTGATGGAAAGAGATGGCTGAGATCAGGGCTTAGATGGGAAATGTGCCCTTTGTGGGCACCTTGTAGCAAGAGGAGTATCTGTAGTGGCTCTTCATGTGACTCCTGATGGGACTGCTCTTCTTAGGACTCACCTACCCCTGCTACAGCCAAGCCAAACTGGTGGAGGTAAAGAGTGGTTTTCATAGTTCCCATGGAGCTTTTATGGGAGCCATTGCCTGATGATGCTCAGGTGAGCTCCTGTTCCCAACTCCAGCCATACTGTCCAAAATCCTGCTTGGGTCAGCACCTGCAGAAGCTCAGAGCTATTCTTTCTCTCACAGTGAATAAGGTGTGTCTACTCTTCCCCTTTCTTTCACCATTTAAGCCCTTCTACCATTTAGTATTCCCAAACTTTTTAGAATGGGTCTGGGGTGTAAATGAGGAGAAAACAATTTACCCTGCACTTTCCTGGAGTGAAAGTGAGCACTTGAAGGACGGACCCTGACTGCTGTGAGGGTCTGAGACCAAATGGAGAGGAGAAGGCAGCAGCCACCTCTTTACCCTTCTCCTGAGCTGGCTTGACCCAGAGCCAGCTCTGTGTCCTCCTGGGCTCAGTGTCACCATGTCATGCCATGCTTAGCAAGCATCAGGTAGTTTACAAGCAGGTGGAAAACCAGCATGAAGAATCTTGGTGCCACGCCTGCTGCCTTGGCAGGCAGAGGCTGGAAGAGGTCTTCTGCCACCATCTTGGGACTGGGAGACCCCCAGGTGCAGAGCTCTGAAGGGGGGTAGATTTTGGGCAGGAGCCGGTCACCCCTGAGCTGTCACCGGTCACCCGGTCACCCCCAGCAGCACTCCCATGTGTACAGCAGCCGTTCTCCACCCTTGCAAGGGCTGCAGTGCAAACCATGAGCAAAATGCTTTCTAATACTGCAGTAATGGGAACTAATGGGAAACTGTATTAGTGCCTGCAGAGCAGGAGGGACCCCGGAGCTGACTCATCTCCAGCACTTATTATTCCTGCAGGGGGTAGTGAGCAGGGACTGGGGTGGCCGAGTCCTCCCTGAGGCAGCCCTGCATCCCTTGAACCTCTCTGTGAGCTGGGGCAATGCACAGCCCTTTTGGCCCTCATTCAGTACCTGGGACTGCCCATCGAGGCACAGGGCAGAGTTGGGAGGGTCTCTGCCCTGATGCCACTGAGGATGAGGGATTACCGTGCCAAGTGGAGAGGGGCAGAGCAGGATTTTCTCTTAACCGTCTTTCTCCAGATGCGCACAGAGCTTTTTGCAAATGGGTTAGCCAGCTGCGATTACCCAGTCTCCCCAGGGAAGGAAGGGACCATATTGCAAGCTAATTTGATCAGCCTGACTTTGGTCCAGAATTGTCTAAGGTTGCCGGGGATTGTTTACATCATGCTCATCCTATGCCAGCCATCCCAGGCAGGCAGCTCCACTGACATGCTCCAGCCTATGCCACCCTCCCACAGAGCACCTCTGTCCTCATCAGTCCTCTCAAGGGGTCTCTTTGCAAGAGGCTTTGCTCCATCCAATATGGGCTTTGCCGAATAGAGAGGTCTGGCAGGGTTGGAGGGGATGCCGCAGCTACCTGCAGGCCATCAGCAAGGGAGGAGGTGGTGTGTGCTTCCTCCACCCTCCATTCTGGGCAGCTGAGCAAAGGGAAGGGGAAATGGGAGAGGAAGTGTCTGGGGGGTGGGGGAAAATCTGCTTGTGCCACCCTGTGACGCCCACACAGAATCAGGTCTGGCTGCTCCCTGGGGCGGGTCAGGCCATGATGGAGCCAGTACCCAGAGCTGGGCTCACCTTTCATCAGGTGCCCCTCCTGCAGCAGGACAGGTCCTGGGGTAGGGCTGACAGAAAGCCCCTCGCTGTGCTGCCTGGCTCTGGAAGTACTTACCATACCCTGGTATGGAGTTCGGAGGACCTCCTCCACAGGCTGTGGGCATCACAGGTGTCCTCAATGTCAAGTGAAGGTTGGAGGCCAAGGTCTTCCTGCTGCCAACCTGCCTGTTCCTGCTGGGATCCATTAGTCATCACAAGGGGCAGGCAGCATGAGCTGCTATATAAAGGTTTTGAAATGAGCAGAAATGATATTAAGCCCATGGAAATAAAGTTCCTTCCATAAATAGCTGCCGTGGTGTATGGAGGCGCCTTGGGCGGGTGGAAGAGAGCTCAGCACTCCGGTTATATTTAGGGCTTTGAGTAGCAGTTTCATGCCAAGCTTATTAATGATGCTGGCTTGTGCATCAGATTTGCACATTCTGGGACAATTTTCCCAGTAGGGAAATGCCTCTGCAATGCCAGAAGGACCCCGTGCTCTCTGTCACCACAGCAAACCCTGAGCAAGTGCCAGGGCTTTGTGCCTTGCTCCTGGAGAGTTGCTTCAGCCAAGGGGAGTCCTAAGCTCCTGCTAGCTTTGGTGTGTTTCCACCAAGGTTTTGTGGAGGGGCAGGAGCATCTCTAGCTCCCCAAGTGGGGCAGCCCCAGTAGCAATAAGGTGAGTTAGAGGCTGAGGGAACTCTGCTGCAGGAAAAACCCTGTGGTCTGGAGCTGGGGAGGCCTGGGAAAGGTGGCCAGCTGGTCTCAGTGGCACCCAGTAGCCTCTCCAGCAGGGCTGGGGACCTGTGCAGTTGTGGGATCTCTCTCATCTTCAACATTTTCTTGGTTGCTTTGGGGGTGACGCTTGCAGCAGTGGCCTTTGTCATTGCCACTGCTCCCAGCAACCCAGCCCACAGGGGTGTTTACCCAGAAAGGAAACCACAAGTGCACAAAAGCTTGCTGCACGGGGCTCCCCACAGGTTACATTTAATGGGTGAGGAACAAGGGACATGCCGGGCATCAGACCAGTCCCCTTCTGCTCCCAGCCACCTCCAGAGGCAGCGCCCAGCACAGCCCACGCACCACAGGACATCCTCACAGGCATATTGCAGCATTAGGAAGAGGGGTCCCTGTGGCCTGCTGTGCCGCCCCCCACCTGGCGTTAGCCCCACAGGGCATCTCTTTGCCATCTCCTGTCCCTGCTAGTGAGATGCAGGGCTGCTCACCTCGGTCCCAGCTGGCAGATAGGACGCAGCTAATGCATCTCACAGGCTGTTCTGTGCTGGGGAGCTAAATATAACCCAGCGAGCAAGCGGAGGGGGCTGCTTCGTAATGTAAATAGAAAGAGAGCTTGGTCACAGGCACAGGCAGGGCAGAGGGGAGAGCTGATAGGGCCTGCTGGGGAGGGAGGTGAGAGTCCTACAGGCTTGGGGGGAGCTGGTTGTGGTTCTCTGCCAGCTTCCCCTCCTTTTGCCTTCAGGTCGGGGTGGGCTCTGGGTGGTTGTGAAGTCCCAGGGCAGAGGGTGTACAGCCCCTCCATCCTAGCTGAGCAGGGCAGGGGCTCCGGAGGAAGGAAAGGAGAGCTTCCAGCAGCAGGGAGAGAGGGCCAGAGAGGGGCCTCCTTCCTCTGAGCTCTGCCTGCTAGCCTTTTAATCGTGTTAGCCTGGCTGTGCAGAGCAGTGTAATCAAATTCCCATTCATTCCCAGCAAGCCGAGACCGCTCCATTCTGACAGAGACATCTGTCTCTGCATCCCTCTGTGCAGCTGGGGAAAGGAGATGGCTGTCACCCCCTGGCACGGCTGGAGGGAAGCTCACAGTGCCGGGAAGTCCTAATGAGATCGGAGAGGGTGACAAGCAAGTGTCTTACCATGCCCTGCCCTGACCTTCTCTGGAGCCAGAGACAAGCTCTGCTTGCTGGGCATAGTGCTTGCGAGAGCTGCCAGATGCTGTGGCAGTCCCACCACTGGTGGTTGGTCTACCATCAAGTACAGGCTCTGGTGGACACACAGGTGGGACAGGTCTGGAGTCAGCATCCCACAGTGCTCAGTGAGCAGTGCTGGAGTGGATTCACTCCATGGCTCTCATCCTGGATGCTCCTAGGTGCAAGGCAGTGGGAAACTGGGGGTTAGGCTGTGTGCAATGAGAGATGGAAACATCGCGGGACACGGTTATGAAGAAACTGGGAGGCTGTGGGTACAGCCTGTCTGTGCAGGGACATGCTTGCAGCAGTGCCAGGGCAGGGCAGGTTAACGCAGCCCAAAGCCCCCCATCTTAAACCAGACATGCTCTCTGGGTTAAGCTGACCCAAAACCGTGCTTGTAGTAGAGTGGATGCTCCTGTCCTCCCTCCTGCTGATGATTTTCCCTCCTCAGGTGGGCCAGGCCTGCTCCCTGAGGCAGCAGAAGACACCATTAGTGTCCCCTGGTTGTCACCGCAGCCACAGCTCTGCAGGCAGTGGGGGTGTACATGGGGTGGGACTCCACAAGAGCAGGCCAGCAGGGAACTGCACCAGAGTGCTCCTGGGTGGGGACAGCCGGGATCCCTGTGCTGAAACTGACTGGTGGCCATCCCCTCCCTCCACCATCCCCTCCCTTATCTGATCCTGGCTCACAGTCCCACAGGTAGGTATCCTTCGAGGTTTGGGTAAGCAGGCAGCTTAACCCTTTCCTCCCCCAGGGACTGCACACACTGGCAGAGAGAGACAAGGCATGCTGGATCACAAAACCACCCAGCACAGTGACCACCATCCCTCTCCAGTGCTGCCTGCAGAGAAGTCAGTGCCAACACGGTTGTCCCTCTGGTCTCCTGACCAAGAACAGCCAGAACTGGGCTTTCTATAGGATCCCCTGTGGTTTTGCAGCAAGACAAGACTGCAGAAGGATGCGTGGACACAGCACAGAGAGGAGGGTGTATTACTTCTCCAACAGCCTCACCAAGCCCCAGTGCTCCTGTGTAAGAGGACTGGATGTCAGCACCTTGGGGCAGCACCAGATCACGAAAAGAGGAATGTCTGCAGGGAGGGAGCAAATGCGACCCACCCAGGAGGACATGCAAAGCAGTGTTATCACCCTTCAGTGATAACAAAACCTCTCCCTTCCCTGATCTCTGAGCTGCAGTTAGGCATCCAGGACCTGCCTTTTCCTCCCTCTGCATGGTAATTAAGGCAGTGGGTTGTGTTCAGTCTCAGAGCTTGCCTGGAGAGGTTTGTCAATGTTGGGGTTTTTTTTCCCCTTTTGATGGAGTCTAAAGCAAGACCATGTGCCCCTTTAGAAATGCCATCTGTGCAAGCTGCAGGGACTGGCTCTGCTTGCTCGCTTTTCTCTTGGCGGCACAGAAGCCATCCACACACTCCATCACTGGTCTGAAGGTCTGCTGGAGCCACAGCAGACCAAGCAGGGTCTGGTTGTGTAGAGCTGGGGGTTTTGGAGCTGTGGACAGGCTGAGCCTGCAGGCTCATGCTGTGACCTGCAGACTCACACCAGGGGATGGATGACAAACGTCAGTCTGTCTCTCTGTTCTTTGGAGGCTGGCCTGGAACCTCCCAGATGCTTATACTTCCCACAGTTCCCATATTGGTCTCACCCAGGGTTTTTCAACAAGTTCTGGCAGAGGGCAAGCAGCCACTCGTGATGGAGACCCCATCATCCAGCTGGGGGGTTGTGAGTGCTGCAGTACCATGTGGAGTGAGGATGCACGTGGCACAGGGTGGGCTGCAGGAGGACAAACCTGCTGTCATGGCCCCATTTGCACGGTGGCGCTGGGGCAGATTTGGGAGAGGGGGCTGTCTCAAGCCCGGTGGCTTTTGAAGAGCCGCCCAGCAAGGGAGGCGAAGCTCTTTGGCGCACCAGGGCGTGCTCCAGCTTGCTGAGGGCGCGCACGAGGCTCCTCTGGAGAGGGCCCGGCAGAGAAGGTGGCCCCGTGCCGTGGGCTGCTGGGGGAAGAGTGCGGCGCAGCCGGCTGCAATGACAGCCGCCCTCACGCTTCCAGGAAGTGTCGAGAGAGGAACCAGGTGGAGGGTGCAAACAAAGCCGGAGCCCCGGGTGGGCGGCCAGGCGGCGGAGCATTGCCAGGGACCTGCCCTCGGGATGACTCCGGAAAGCAGCCGCCGAGGGAGGAAGAGCGAGAGTGAACCCCAGGCCGGCTGAGCGCATCAGCTCGTGCTGCAGCAGATGTGGCGGCACCGCTCCTGGGATGTTCCCCAGAGCCCTCTGGGAGATGAAGACATGAGGTAGCTGTCGAGCCGGGCTCTGCCACCTTCCTCTTGCTCTTGGGGGGCTCTGAGGTGCTCTGGCTGTTGCTGACAGCCCACGCTTCGGGGGGTGGGGGAAAGGCCTCCCGTGCTTTCCCGGTGCCTCGCCAGCAATCCCTCCCTCTGCTCCCGGTGACAGCACCGGGCTTACACAGCACAACCTCCCCAGCGGGGATGCCAGAGGGATGATCTCCACCCCAAGACCGCAAGTGCAGGGGGTCAGCGGGGCTTTGCCTGGGCTGTCGGGTCTCTCCTGCAGCCGGTGGGAGCTGGAAGGAGTGTCCCCATCCCCACCAGCCCTCCTGGGAGCTGCTGGTGCTCGAGGTGGCCAGCGGGACCTGCCCAGAGGTCACCACGAGTGGCCGCGCCGGGCTGGCACCTGGGCTGCTGCCCGGGCAGCCGCTGGCTTACAGCCTGGCTTGGCACCCCTGGGAGGAAAGCAGCCATGGCGGCCAGCGCATTTCCCATGCAAAAGAGCGCTGCCCACCGCCCCTGCCAGCCGGGAGAGCGTTTCCCCGCTGAAGGCAGCCTGGGCACTGCCAGCCGTACCGAGCAGGCCAGCCACCGCTCCCCGCGCCGGCGGTGCCGCTGGGACACCGGGAGGAGAAGC
>VZRU01011460.1:77784-119169 GCA_013398155.1 Pedionomus torquatus
CACAGCAACTAGCGCTTCACTGGCCTCAAGCTCTTCGGGCGCAGGTAATTTGCGGGCGGGCGGGCTCCGGGCGGCGCCTGCCCCGGCACCTGGCGGCGGCGGAGGCCGGTTCCCCGGGCAAGGACTGCCCGCGGGCGGCTGGAGCTGGAGAACGGAGGCTGCGGGGCCGCCGCTTCTCCCCATCCCGAGGGGAGTCTTCCACCGCCGGGCAGCTGTCAGCAGCCGCCGCCTCCCGAACCCGCCGTGGCAGGCCCCGCGAAGGGAGGGTGACCCCGCTTACACGGTCGGCAACCGGCTGAGGGATGCGGGACGTGGTATAGGGATGGACGCCGGGCAGGGGGGTGAGTTTGTGTCTTTTCTCTGGGCAGGAGCGGTGGGAAGTTGGGAAGCATCGCCCGCGATGTGCCCGTTCTCCTCCCTGGAGGAGGCAGAGCCTCGTCGCTGGTGGACTCGTTTCCACCCGCTCAGCACTGCCTGGTCTCCATCCCTGCACGCCCGTCCCGTGCTTCAGCTCCGAGACCGGCAGTCCTGCAGCACCGGGCCGATGGCTGTGCCGGTCCGGTGCTGCCTGCTGGGATCCCAGCTTTGCTTGCTTCCTCCCCAGAGTCAGCCAGGCTCCTTGCGCATCCCACAGCCTTGCTGTTGGCCTCCTGGTACATGGGGCATTCTTGGCCTGCGTAAGCGAAGGGGTGCCCTTGTCATCTGGAGGCGTGAAAAAAATTGAGTAACTGAGGTCTGAAGAGACCTCTGGAGGTCACCTGGTCCACCCTTGCTGCCTTGAAGGAGGGCCAAATTTGATCAGGCTGCTGATGTTGAGTTTTGAGTGTCACCAGGGTGGAGACTGCACAGCTTCCTTGGGCACCTGCTCTCATGCTTCAGCTCCTGTTTGGTTTTTTTTCCCCTGATATATATTTCAGAGTTTCCCTTGTTGCCACCTCTCCTATTGGCTCTTAGGTTGTCACTGTGCACCTCTAGGCAGCATCTGTCTCAACCTTTTCTGTACCTTCCCTTCTGGTAGCTGAAGGTGGCAATAACATTCCCCCTTAACCATGTCTTCCCCAGGCCAAACCACGCCTGTTATCTCAACCTCACCTGTGTCTGATAGCTCCTCTGCCCAACTGACTTGGTGGCCCTCTGCTGAACTTGCTACAGCTCATCAGCATTTTTGGTGTATGGTGGGGGGGAGGCAGCAAAGCAGGATGCAGTGCTCCCAGGTGTTATTGCAGGTGCTGGATGGAGAGCAAAGGCCCCAGTTTCAACCTAGCTTGGAGCAGAGGGCTTGCAAGGTCACCCTGCCATGGAATGGTGCTCTCCTCTACTCTGGTTTCAGTGCTGGTGCAGTGGCTGTCTGGAACTCCTGGCAGCCTTTGGCCTCTAGTCAATACTGCGTGGCATCTCTCTCTGACTCCCAGGGGTTCAGGCTGCCGTTCCTAAAAGTATATCAAAGCCTGCACCGAGGGGATGTTCTCCACATGTGAACAACCTTCTGCAGCATAGACACGTCGGGGGAGGTAAAGTGGAACGGGTAGGAGGCATTGAGCTGGAGGGGGCCAGTGCACCCCCTGGGATGACTGGAAATGCTTGTCGGGTTGTTTGGTGCTTGGATGCTTCTTTTGCTTTTCTTCCGTTGATGGTGGACCTGGTTTCCTCCACCTCAGAGTGATGAATGCAGCACCCGGAGCTGCGGGGGAGAGCTAGGAGAGATTCCCATGGGCCTCTGAGAAAGAAGGGGCTCCTACATGTACCCGTGGGAAGCTGTGCAAGATAATTGGCTACACGCTGCTGAATTTGTGCCCACCTGAGTGTCAGAGCTGAGGGTGACATGAAGTTCCACCTCCTCCAAGGGAATTGTGGGGGAAGGCTTATTCTTTTGGTGAGAAGTACAGCCAGCTCCTACTCCACAAATGCTTTCCAACAGCCATCAGTGAAGAAATTTATACCCCCTTTGATTCTGGACTTCATCCAGAGCTGAAGTGTCTGGGAAGCAATGGGAAACTTAGGCAATGGGCAAGGGCTTGCCCACTAGCAGTGATGAATCTCTGAATAGCCCTGGCTTCAAGTAGAGATGTCTCCAAATGTGGATACATGGTGCTGGGCTCTGCCCATTTTGACACTGGGAGGCACAGCCACAGCCGGGTGAGAGGCACAGGTTCACAAAATGGCAAGAGAGCTTGCGTTGTCCCCAGGGAAGGTGAGCCCTGAGGGGATTTGAAGCAAGAGAGGGGTGAGCTCCTAATCTCTGGCCTCCAGCAGAATCTTAGTCCCCTGTGTTTTACAAGCAAGCTTATTTCTGTACCTTGTAATTGCCTTAAAGGAGGGTGGAGTAATTGGCTCCAGAGCTGACGGAGACAAGTGCACAATATGTGCATCCAGGACATGGATGGGTAATTCTTTTAATTGGGCTGATAAAGAGATTGGAGCTGATCAGATAATAGGTGGTTAGGATTAAATTTCCTTCCTAGGTGCCCCGTTTTTTGCACTGAGTGAACGGTTTACCCTTTCCATGGGGGACTTGGGGAGGGAGTGTGAGTGCTAGGGACAAAGCCCTTACTTGCTGCCCCCAGTGCCAGAGAGGTAGGATGCTGAAATGGGTCTTCCTCATGGGCTTTAGGGTCTTTAAGACATATCCCTTCAGAGGAGATATGTGGGATGGCTGGGTTTGCTGTGGCAGGCTAAGCAGGGAGTGTAGCTGCCACTGGGGCAGTTGCTGTGCAGAGAACATGGGATGAAGTTTTTGGCTGTGGTCCTTTGTCAGGCCCAATGCTGGAGCCTGCACATGAGCCCAGAGGTGCCTGCCGTTGCCCTGGGGAAGGTCTGTGGGTGGCACAGCATGTGGGTAAACGGCATTTGAGAAACTGAGCTGAGCACCCGCCTACGTCTTTCGGGGTTGTTGCTTGTCACTGTCTTTCTTTCAACTTGATGCTCATGCCCATGTGAAAAATGGGGGAGATGTGCTGGTGGAATGGTCATCTGGCCTTTGTCATTCCTGCTGTGCAGGGGGGCATTGCTGTGTCCCTTTCAACCTGCTGGCCCTTGGCTGGTGAGTGGATCCAGCCAGGGTGCCGGGCTTGGGGTTTGCTTTCCCCAGACACAGTGCGGTAGATGGGGTGCGTGGTGGGGTAAGCCCCTGGCAGGCAGATGGTGATGGCAGGCAGATGAGGAACCTGAAGTCTGCAATCTGTGCTGGCAGGCTGAGAGCAGCACTTACCTTGGGACAGGCTTTTTCACAAAGCACCTTGCTGCCAGCAAAGTTGAGCAATCCTCCTCCTCCACACATGCAGCTTTTGCACGCCTCTGGCTCTGAAACCTTCCGCTGTCTGTTCCCCATCCAGCTCACAGGTGATGGGTGGCATTAGCTGGGCCCCAGGCCAGCGACATCCGTGGGAGTCACTCAGCTGTCCCCTGCAGTGACACCCGGGCTTGTTTTCAGGGCAGGTGGGATGTGCCAGGAGAGTTGTTCCAGCTGCTGTTTGCTCTGCGCTCTCTGCTCCGGGCCTGACCTCCCTGGGGTGGCTCAGGGACTTTTGATCTTGCCAAAGAGGAAAAAAAGAAAAGCATTGGGCATGCTGAGCAGCCAACACCAGGCTTCCTGGTGGGGCTGTTGGGATGGGGGGCAGCAGCTTCCAGAGGCTAATGCCTTCCCTAATACGGTCCCTGCTTGCCATCTGCCTTGTCTCTCCAGCCTTGGGCACCTACTGGGGGTGGCTCTGCTGCCTTCCCGAAATCAGAGCAGTGCCCTGTAGCTGCACTGCAGAAGGTGGCAGGACCTCTAATCTGCTTAGGAGTTGGAGCATCCCTTCCAAGAAACACTGTAATCTCCTCAAGGGGCTGAGAGGAAAGAGGACAAGGGACCTCTTCCCTCCTTTGAACAAAATGGGAAGAGAGAAGGGCAGCAGGAGGAGGGATGGGGGGCAGCACCTGGAGCAGTCAAGGGTCTTTGCAAGGAGACAGTGTTGAGAAGGGAGAGGCAGAGCCATGGATGTTGCAAGGTGGGAGAGTTTGGAGGCTGTTTGATTGCAGGAATCCTCTTGGGGAGTAAGAGCTTGTAGGGCGAGGCCAGCCCTCTGGGATGGAGGGTTATGCTCTCGTGGAAAGCAACCTGAGCTCCAACAGGCAGTGAAGGATGCAGTATTGGATTTCCTTCTCTTACCATGGCGTCGTGTCTGGGGAGCAATCTCCCCAGGGACTTGGCAAAACCTCTAAATATAACTTCTAGCTCTGCTCTCAGTGGGGCTCTGGTTTCTTTCTCCCAGATGCCTCCATGAGCTGAAGCTTCTGAGTTACCTTTCAACCACATGCTTGCTTGCTTGCTGGCTTCCATAAACAGGGGCTGGCTTTTTAGATGATGAGCTCAGGAGCAGAGCTAGGGCTGCAGGCTGAGGTTTAGGCTCTTTGACCCTTGGAAGTATAAACCATCATTCTTGGAAGAGGCAGGGGCTGGCAGGAGGTGAACTGTTTCTGCCAGAGACTTTTAGAGGTAGGGACTCTGGTACAGGACCTACTTGGGGACATGGACAAGGTGTGGAAATAGAGGAAACCTGTCCTGCTGGTTCTTGAGCTGGCACCAGACCCTGGGGGAATCAGTCTTTGCAATCTCCAGTCCAGGAGCTTTCACTGGGCCAGCTCTCCAGTATTACAAAAGTCATACCCTGTGTTTCTGTTGTCACTTGTAGGCCTGGCAGCAGCTGTGATCTCTCTTTGGGAGCGGGAGGCTTTCTTCTCCCCCCCATCAGGATGTCACATGGTGGGTACAACTCTGCCAAGGCAAATGATGAGACTGCACTGGCCAGGCCGGCACCCAGGGAGAATGGAGTCCTCCAGTCTGTGCCTGATGTGTTAGACCCAGCACTCTTCTCCTTCTGCTGGTGGTTTAGGGGTTCATGCCTGGGGGTGTTAACTCTGTAGGTAACTACGAGCTCTGCCCCAAACTCTTCCTGATCACACCAAGGATTAACTGAGAGGACCTCTTCCCAGTCCCTACCGTCCCAGCAGGAGTTAATGGGTCTCCTGCCCCAGCCCTGCCTGCTGGGCAGGTTGTGCTGTCTGGGTTAGGCTGCCAATTCCAGTTTCTACCTGCAGCCCTTGCTCCTGTGCCTGGGAACAGTCTACCTGAGCTTTGCCCATCTCATGGCTTTCAGCCTTTCCCAGCAGTTCAGGGCCTGGGGAAATGCGCTAAGCATCCCCCGTCTCAGAGGAGAGCTGGCAAGGACTGATGGAAGCTGATGACCTCCATGGAGGACTGGGTGGATGCTGCCCAAGATGTAGGTATGTTGCACTGGTGTCAGAAGCCCCTCTCTGGGTGCAGAGTTTGGCCAGAGGTCCTCCAACCTTCAGCAGCCACCCCCAACCCCGCATGCCCAGAGTCAGTGGGAGGTGCCTTCAGTCCCTCTCACGGGCATTGCAGCAGGATGCTGGCTCATGGTGGCCTCTAGACTTACAGTGGGAGCTCCCAGCCAGAGAGGCATGAAAATCCTACCGGGGACTGGCAGGGAAAAAAAAGCTGGATGTTTGCCCCTTCCCTGGCTCTGTTCACCCCATCTTCCTTCCCCTGCTTGCCAGCTGCAGCTCGGCTCTCTGTGGGGTGGGAGCAGTCCACGCTCCAAAACATGCAGTGGCTTTGCAGAAAGTCACATGCCCCTGCTGGCTGGCTGTCCCAGGAAGTCAGGGGAGCTAACGAAGAGTCTCGTTGTAGAGGGTTTTCCCCTCGTTTTGGCAGCAGCTTGGCTCCCACAGGAAACGTGGGTGCCAGAACCTCGCTTACCATCCCTCGCTTACCATTGGCAGCCCAGGTGTGGAGCTGGAGAGTGGGGGTCTCCTTCCTTTCTGCTCCCCCCAGCTGAGGGGGGTCCTACTGCTTCTTCAGAGCAGGGCTCGCTGGTGGGATGAGGGTGGAGAGTCATGAGGCAAGATCTTGGAGCCTCTTCCTAAGCTCCCAGTCTCTGAACACAGTCCGTAGCCAGCCCAGAGAGGGAGCAGGGGGCTGTGCCCCCGGCCACGTGCCGGCCCTCTGTGTGAAAGTTCCCTCTCAATCAGATTATTTGTATCTCGTCCTGCTGTGCTGCCCTGGCCCTGGCCAGGAGCCACTCGGATCCAGTGCTAAGCCTCTTATTGCCCAAGCCCGAGGTCAACACAAAAGCGGACGTGGCATGGGGCGCTCTGGCAGGCACCTGGCAGCTGCTGCTGAAATGTGCCCGGGGTGGGGTGGGGGGGAGAGAGATGTTTTCTGCAGGGATTTTGCACCCATTAGAGGCTGGCAGATGGCGAGATTAAGAGGCAGTGAGACTCTTGTCCTGTGAGAGCTGCCGGGTACACGTTCAGAGGCACTCTGCTCCTGGCTGGGGCCAGGGGATGCTTCAGCAGAGGCTTCCAGTGAGGACCCCCAACCTGGGCTCAAACAAGATCCTCAACTGCCCACAAGCTTTCTTGTCATTTGAACAATGGAGGAAGCAGATGTGGTAGGTGCAGGTGTCAGAGGGGTCCCAAGAAAGGTGCTTGCTCTCTGCACTGGGTCACCAAGAGCTTTGGTCCCTGGCCACTGGCTGGCGGTGGCTCAGGGCTCCCAGGGCTTGGTGCCCATGTGCAGGGGCTGAAGGTTTGGGAACAGGCAGCTGCCTTACCCAAACAATGGTCCTTCGTGCAAGGCTTGGCGAGTGCCTTCATGATTTATTTAAAATTCAAATTCATGTGCAGACCCAGCAGCCAAGGTGAAGGCTGCCAGGAGCTGGGCTGGCACTGAGGAGGAGGGAGGAAAGCAGGACTCCCTCTTTTTGCCAACCTGGCCCTGGTCCCTGAGTTGTGGAGGTGCAGGGTGTGGGCACCCATAGGCCATGCTGGGTAGGAGGTTGCTCTGGATGGGTGTGGGTTAGTATCCCAGAAGCTGGAGTGTGGTGCTTGATGTTCCTTAACTGCCTCTGAAGGGAGAAATGGCCTTGCTGACCTGAGACCCATGGGCATGTTGCCTGCATTGACCTCCATGGCTGACAGCACCACACCAGGGGTGGTGGTACAGGTGCCATTGGGGGCCCTGGGTTCTGCAACCGCCAAGTCTGTAGGGAGAATGTGGGATGAAAGGGTGGCACCGGGGAAGGAAAATTAGAGGGGGAGAACAGTGGTGTGTGCTGGGCGGCCAGGCATGTTTATGGGGAGGGCTTGCTGACCACTCTTTTTGTGTCCCTAGACTCCACCTGCCCCACAAAGGTGTCTTCCCTTGTCTTCAGGGCAGCCAGCCCCACCGATGGGGATCCAGGAAGATAAAGCACCGACCGGCGGTGTATAAGTACGTGGTATTTTTGTTGGCTTGCACAGGCTGTGCAGTCGCAGCAGCTGCCACAACATTTCTGCTTGAGAGCTCTCCTCCCTCTCACATTTTGCCCCACATCACCCTCACTTGTCTGCACTAACCAAGGCTGCCAAAAGCCAGGCTGCCTGCCTGCTGCCTGTGCTACTAATCTTGTTCTAGAAGGCAGATCACTGCTATACTATCATCAACTAACATGGTAGCACCCGTTTTGCTGGTGTTTGCAGTGAATGTCAGTTGAGGTCTTCCTCTTCCACATCTTAGCCATCGGGGGCGTGAGGTCTGTAACACCTAGACCCTGTGCATGCTGAGCACTTTGAAGAGCTAAGATGACAACACCAGGAGGTTGGTTTAGCCAAATGGCTGAAGCAGCATGAAGTTCAGTAAGGCTGTGGTTGCCAGACATGATAGAAAACCAGGGCCTGGGAGGCAGTCACGATTGCTGGAACGTAGTTGCGTGTGGGAGCTGATACCCAGATGTCATGGTTTAACCCCAGCCAGCAGCTGGGACGACACAGCTGCTCACTGCCTCCCTCCACAGTGGGATGGGGAAGACAATCAGCAGAGCAAAAGCGAGAGAACTCATGGATTGAGATAAAGACATTTAATAGGTAAAGCAAAAGCCACATTTTTGCAAACAAAGCAAAACAATGAATTCATTCACTACTTCCCGTTGGCAGGACGGTGTTCAGCCATCTCCAGGGAAGTAGGACTCCATCACATGCAACAGTTTCTTGGGAAGAAAAAACACCAGAACTTCAAACGTTCCCTGCTTCCTCCTTCTTTCCCCACTTTATATACTGAGCATGATATGACATGGCATGGAATATCCCTTTGGACAGTTTGGGTCAGCTGTCCCAGCTGTGTCCCCTCCTAATATTGATGCTCTCACAGCCTACTCTCTGGTGGGACAGCATGAGAAGTAGAAAAGACTTTGACTGCTTAGCAATAACCAAGAACATTAGTGTGCTATCAACAGTATTTCCACTCCAAACCTAAAGCACAGCACTATACCGGCTGCTAGTAAAAAAGTTAACTTTATCCCAGCCAAAACCATGACACTCAGCTAGCCATGGTGTTGGGGGCTCATGAGTGCATGAGGGCAGCATGGGCCTTTCCAAGTTTCCTGCTCGGTCTCCAGCTTGCCCAACCTTTTAAACACAAAAGTCCTGTGCCCCAGTGCTGCTTGGCAGTCCTGTAGTTGGAGGTGTTAGGGCCAAGAGGCAGTGTGGCCAAATAGTGCTCTGCAGAGGGTAGGTGGATAGGTTTTGGAGAGACCCAGGATGCTGCGGGTTGAACACCAGAGGGCATGATCGCTCTTCAACGCTCTGCTGTGCACCTCTGGCCCTTTCCCTGGGGCTTGCTTCATCTGTGTGTTGTGGCATGTCCTCTCTGTGAGGTCACTGGCCTTGTCTCCTTGCCCCTGGTCTTGCTTTCTTTTCTTCTGCAGGGGAAGTGTTTTGCAAAGCATCTGTGAGGAGTATTTTTTTGTTCTGCCGCGAGTGAAGTGGCCAGTGAGCTTGCTGGCTTAGATGTGTCAGCTGCTGCCGCAGGCTGGCTGATGCTCAGAGGCAAGCCTCCAGCCAAGGCAGCTGTTAGCCAGCTTGCTGCTGCGTGGGCTTGTGTGTCCTGGTAGCACTTCGCTCATCAGTGCCCACCCAATCTCTGCATCCGGAGCTGGGGCTGCTCCCCTGACTCTGCTGGTCTCCAGAGCACCCAGTGTCACCCTGTGGTAGTGGGAGCAGAGAAACTCGGGGACCAGAGTAGGGTAGCCCTGCATTACTCGTCTGCGATGAAGTGTTAGTCCATGCTGGGAAGGGGGATGGTGGTCTACTCTCTGCATTGGCAGTGCCTCTTGCCCTGGGATCTCTTCTCTGAAGGGTAGTGGGAGAAAAGAGCCCATTGGTGAGGCTGCAAAAGCTGGGGATGTTAGGTGAGAGAAGAAAAGGAAGCACGTAAGAGTAGATATGCTGAGGGCAATTAAAATAAAAACAGTGAAGGAGAAAAATAAAATCAACTTCTCCCTTCCCATTTGTAGCAGAGGGACAAACTGACATTCAGCAAAACCAAGAAGTGATACATAGTGTTATAAAGGAGTTACATTAATTCTGATGTGAGGTGGGGGAGAAAAAAGACTCAATAGCTCACTGCCATGAGGTGAAAAAGTGAAACCAAAGATTAGAGATGATATCAATAACAGGGTCACAGTTAAACCAACAAATGCCTTTCAGGTGGCAAATCGGCATGTGCTTTACTTAGTCACGGGGTCATGCTGAAAGCATAGGATGCAGAAATGTGTCTTTCCTTGACACGGATATGTGTCAAGCCCTTAGCCGCAGGCTTTGAGTGTGGGGAGGTCACTGGGGACTGGGTTTCTCGGAGAAGTTGAGCAGTTCTCCCCTTGCAGACATTTGCAGGGCCTGCCACTTGTGTTTTCAGACACATGGGACCAGGCTCTCTTTGTTTGGAAGCCTTGCTCAGGGCTGCATGGGGCTGGGGGGCCTCTCAGTTCAGAACGGTGGTTTCTGTTTGAACACAGCAGACTGAAACCTGTGACAGCAGTCCGGGTAGGCAAAGGTCTCCCTCGCTGCCCACAGGTGAACTGTGTGTTTGTGGGGTGAGGGCTTGGTACGTCACATAGAGAAGGAAGAGAACGGCAGCAGGAAGGTTTGCCTGGCTGGCTTGAGGAGTAGGCTCTTGAGCTTCCTGCTCCCATTGTCTCTAGGAAAAGGGAATTGGAGAACCAGTGGCCTGGTCTCTTGCTGGTCCTCTTGAAATGGAAGGGATTTTGGGGGCCAGCTAGAATTCACCCTGGGCATCCCTCCAGGCTCTTTCTATTTCAAGTCTGGGTCCTGCTGGCCCAGGGGGAGGTGGGACTATGGTGGGGATAAAGAGCAGTAAGTGTTGTCAGTGGGAGTCCCTGCTGTGCATAAACCCCAGGGCACAGGGCAGTTGGAGAGAAGCTGTCTTAGCTGGAGATGGGACTGGGGAGGAACTAAACATATCGCTTACCAGGCATC
Source organism: Pedionomus torquatus (assembly GCA_013398155.1). Taxonomy (NCBI): domain Eukaryota; kingdom Metazoa; phylum Chordata; class Aves; order Charadriiformes; family Pedionomidae; genus Pedionomus; species Pedionomus torquatus. Next base: position 88,102 of record VZRU01011460.1, read on the forward strand.
TTTGCTCTGAATGGGCAGCTGATTATAGCACAATTTTAATTTCTTCTCTGATAAAACATCCTGACAATCCCAGAAAGTGGGTGCTAATAGCAATGGACTGGGGAGTGTTCCTGAGGCCCTTCTGCAGCCTCTCCTCCTCCTGTGGTCACAGCCAGCACCATGGCTGCTCTGGGGCTGTGAGGACCCTGGGACCTGCTCAGCTGCTAGTGGCAACTGGCCGTTCCCTGGCACTGGGAAGTCCGAAGGACATGTACGTTGTGTAGGGAAAGGGGCACAGCCCTCCATCCTTCAGCAACAGCCAGGTTTGAGGGGAGAGAGGGCTGAGCAAGGGTGAACATCTCCTGCTTGCCCTGGCCATCTCTAGCTTCCTTTCCCCTCTGGCGCTGTGAGAAAAGGGCTGAAGGCAAGGCCTGCAGCAGCTTTCATGGTGAAGAGGTTTGCTCACGTGTCCTTGCCCGCCCCTGGCTCCGGCTGCTTTGCAAAGGCCACTTGCTCCTTCTGCCGTGACACAGACTGCAGTGATAGCAGTAGCTCAGCCTTTGGGCCTGGCTCCCCTCTGGTTAATGGTTTCCTGTGAACGGCTTCCACGATACCCATCGGGGAAGGCAGCTGGCTGCTGTGGCTTTCACCGTGCTGGCAGCAACCTCCCCTGACATTTCGTTATGATCGTTTTACTGTAGTCTCCATGCCCCAAGGAACACTGGGCATGGTCCAAAGGCATGTGCGCTCCTACATTCAGAGAAGATCTCCCTGTCTCATTTTAGCCATGACATGTAGGCAAGGGGAAGGGGCAGGCAGGAGGAGGCAGGGTGTGAAAGGACAAGGTCCCAGCTGCGGCCACTCACGCTGACTCACTACGGCAGTGTGCAAGGCTATCGGCTCCCATCACTGGGTAAATGACCAAAATAACAATAGCTGGTGACTCACCCCTTGCAGGCATCGTGGAATGAGCTGGCCTTCACCACGACTGCTCTCTGCAAAGGCCAAAGCGGGTTTTGTGGCCTCAAAAGGGAGCTGGGTCGTGTTTGGCCAGGAGCGGGTCCCGGGGGACAGCTGGGGGACTCGGATAGCAGTGAAGCATGACGGGGAGGTCCCCAGCCTGGCTGCCAGAGGTCCCACGTTGGCTTTGCAGCAACAGGGGGAGGTAAAAATCTCCTGAGACATCTATGGAACCTGCCCAGATCACGTGCTGTCTGTAACTCGGGAGCAAATTACCTCCTGTGCCCAAACTCAGGCCCTCTGTGGCCGGTGGCTCAACTCTCATCAAGGTTCCAAGGGGGCAGGAGAGAATCGCTGCCTCGGCAGGTTCCTTCCTTTATGCTCCTGTTGCTGCTCTGAGGGAAGCAGTGGCATCCTCTAGCTGCAGCTGGGTGGTTGGAGGGCAGCAGGGTTCGAGGGGAGAACGCCTCTCTTTCTGGGCCCCCTCTGGTGCATGCGCCTCTGGCCAGGGGCTGCTTGGAGAGGAAGTGCAGTTGGTTATTTTAACGAGCGCTGTCAGGGTTTGCAGCGCAGGGAGGAGGCGGAGGGAGAAGCCGAGCGCTCACTCTCCAAACTAGGACTTGGTTGCAGAGGGCTGGCCCGCCGCTGATGCTGCCCAGCCACCGCCACTGGCTTGGCACCTGCAGGGACCCCCGCGCCGCTCCAGATCAGGTCACAGGGGCTTTTCCCCACACTGTCCCCTTCTCTCCTCCTCTTCTTCTTCCTCTTCCCCCATGTTTTTCTGCTTTTATTTTTGCTCGGTGGGGGATGGGAGGGAGCCAGGGAAGCCAGCCCTTAGTTTGTGGTTTTGATCTGAGCAGGTACTGGGTCTCATCCCATTGGGTTAAGGGAGGGGGAAGCAGACCCCAGAGTCATCCCCAAGACCCTCAGCTTTGCTCCTGCTGAGCTGTGTTTGCTGCCAGAAGCTGGAGTGAGGCCATAGGGCTACAAGCCATTCTCAGGGCTGAGGTGGGGGCTCTGTGAAACATAGCTGCTGTGGCACTCGCTGACAGCTAGTTCTTGTTTCCCCTTTGGAAGGAGGGTATAGTGTTTCCCTGCCAGAGGTGTGTTTCCAGCCACCCACTCTGCTGCCTGTTATGGCACTGGCTATGTCCTGCCAGCCTGCGTGGTGTGGGGACGGCAGCGGGAAACTGCAGGTGGCAGAGGACAGTGACATGGGGAACCACCCTGAGGTGGGACACCTGGGCCCCAGCCGCTTTTCCTGGGAGTAGTGTAGCAGGACAGACCTGTGGGCTCTAGACATCTCTCCTGATGCTGGTGGCAGCAAGGCACCCTGCTTCTGCTGGGAACAGTGGGATGCCCTTCCTGACCCCTGCCATGGGCTGGAAGGAGGCACGCAGCTCCCATCTTTCTGTTATCAGTGCCTGTAGATGAGTGCCTGAGGCTCTCTTGGCTTTACTGTGGGAGGTGCGAAGGTCTTTGCATGCCTTTGGAAGGTCCAAAGACTTCCCAGTCCTGGGAATCACTGCCTGTGCTCTGCATCTGCCACACTGCAGCTTTACCTTTACGCTGGGTTTGTCACCTCCTCCCTGGGGCTGCAGTGGGAAAAATTCAGGGCTGCTCAGGCAGCTGGGCTTTGGGACGGACCTCTCTTTAAACAGTGGATCCCTCAGGTCCCTCCTCTACGGAAGGTGCAGAGCTGTTTGTACAGAAGGAGGGGACCAGCCCTGGGGAGGACAGTGGGAATCTGCTAAAGAAACCACAGGCTGGGCACTTAAATTGCCAGGGTGCTCTGCCGAGCCCCCCCGCTGCTTTCCTTTGTGCATGTCGCTATGCAAAGGGAGCTCAGAGAAGAAATTCTCAAAGTCCTTCCCAGCCTGCATCTCTTTTCCTGCTGATGGGACCAAAATAGAAACTGCGTGGCCAGCCTCTCCCTCGACCCCTGCTATGCCTCAGCCCCGACATGCTGGTAGTGGTTGCTCACCCTTTGTCCTTTCATCCCAGATTAATTTGCTGCCTGAGGCCGTCAGTCTTGCTGTTTGGCTCCCCAGCCAAATAGAGAGACAGATTGTTTAAATCAGGGTTGTCAGGTTTCTTGATAACCAGGAGGCAGATTATTTACTGTAGTGGCAAATAAACTTCATAATGTTATGATGGTGGAAAGTTGTCAAGGGATATGAAAGCCCAGAGTCAGCCCAGGAGCCTCCAAGGAGACGCCTTTGGTTTAAATAAAGACAAAACACTGTCTTCCATGGATTTTGGGAAGGAAATCACATTGCTGTAATGGGAACATTACTCTGAGCCTCATGACTGGCAAACTCCTAACTTTATGAGGTACAAGTGGAGGGTCTCAGCTAGCCTGGCAGATATGCCTTAAAGCACATCTCAGGTTTGCCTTGAGAAAGCAGTGAAGGGGAGATGGCACCAGGGCATCATGCAGAGCTTGGGCACAGGTGGCTTGGAACTACCACCAGAAAGATGTGGTATTTTGCTAGAAACTGTGAAAAAATCTCAAGGCTGTTCTGTTCCCAGCCCCTGTTCTCCTGGCAAGCCCAACTTGAGAGCATTTTGTTGTGAAGGGCCAGGCACGAGGGTGGGATGGCTGATGCCTTTGCCTTGCCTTGGCCCAAGACAGGGCCAGTCAGGAGGGACTCTGCTCAGGAGACTGCATGGCCTTGGGCAGTTCCTTCCACTTGGCTTTGCCTCTTGGAGAGGCTTCCCGTGACAAGCTGCAAAGCCACAGTGTTTTGTTTCTTTGCCTTGCCTACAACCCCTTGCAAGGCGATGCTGGTTCCTGTCCCTGCATCTGTCCCCTTCTTCTGTGGGGCACCCCCAGGTCCCAACAACGTGTGAATACCCTGACAGTGGTGTGAGGTTAAAGTTAGTAGCCATGTCTCATCCCTGGAATGGTGATCTGCTCAGGGCACCTGCAGTCAGAAGTGACGCTGAACTGGTGATGGTGAGCTGTTGCTGCCAGCCTGGGGTGTGCCCTGAGGTTCCTGTCCCCTGAAATAAACCCCATGGGTGAGTTTTGCTTCTGGCCATCTTGTGCAGGTATCCCATTACCTTCTCATGTCAGGAGTGTGTCAGGGTGTTTGCATCAGGTTTGCATCATGCCGGCACTGCTGTGATGCTGTGGAGCAGAGGTGTGTACCTTGCCAAAGCTGGAGGCTGCAAGTTGTGCTCTTGCTTGGCCATGTGAAAGATGAGTACAGAGGCCAAACTGTTGATGCCTGTTCCTTGTGAAGCAATGCAGTCCTGGGGCCTTCGGGTTGGTCAACCAAAGTGCCCAATAGCACTGACAAGCTTCTGAGCAAGGTGGCAAAGCCCTTTAGATGTTCCCAAGGGTGTCTTGCTCTTGCTGCCCAAGGCCAGTAGCCCTGTCAGGGGCCTCTCAGCTCCCTGCAGAGAGGGGTGCTGGGGCTGCAAGTGCAGAAACCACAGGGCTGGGAGAAGGTTCTCTGCAGCTGTGTATGTGACCACCAGCTGGTTTCTAAGCCCTTGCCTTGCTTTCTCCCTAGGAGGGAGGTCTGAAGTCCTCTGGATCAACCCTGGGACCTACCAAGAGATAGGTGGGGGACCTGTTCCTCTCTGAGTGCCCTGCAAGGACCAGAAACTGCCTTCGGCAGCCTGGAGGGGCAACCTTAAGGTTGAAACAGTACTTTCCTCCTACACAGTATGAGGGTGACAGTACAACTTGTCCTTGGCCACAGTTTGCCCTGGGAATGCTGTGATCTTGCAGCTTGGGAGTCTGAAAGCATGGTGCTGTGGCCCGTGTAGGCAGTGGCACTTGTTGCAGTAGATCAAATAAATGAATCCTAAAACAGAAGGTGAGCACGGCTCGTAGCTCACCCATCACCATGCTTTTAAAGGCTTGTGATTTGGATGAAACCTCCTTACCCCTGTGTGAGGGTGAGGGGGAAGCCACATCTTGTTCATGCCAGAGGGTGCTGCATGTCCCCAGCATAGGGAGCTCCTGACTCTGTTTTATTTGCGTGATGGAGGAGAGATTTTGGGGAGAGACAAACTGTATACAGTTTGGGAACTTGCTCACCACACTGTAACCAAAGTCCTGAGGGCTGCGTTGCCTCTTGACCAGTGTGCTCCCTTCCTCATCTGGCATGGGAGCACCTTCCTCAGCAGATGGAAGTACTCCTCATCCGTGCCAGTTGCTCTTTGTGGCATGTCAAAAGGGGGCTAGCCAGGGAGCCTGAGAGAGAGGAGAGGTCAGTGCCTACTGCCTATGAGCAGGAAGAGAGAACAGGGACAGGATCTCATCAGGGATGGCAGTGTACATGGGAAGAGTATCAGAGCACTGAAGGGATGGCAGGGTGCGAGCTTGTGATGGAAACCAAGGCTGAAGGCAAGTGGCAGTATGTCAGTGGGGCAGGGACAAACTGCAGCTCCCTGGATGGGCTCCCAGGCTCTTGTCTCTCAGTCCCTCTGGTGTCCTGGCAGGGAGGAGACAGAGAGGCAGAAGCCTAGATGTTGGTGTCACGCAAGGGTGGCTATTAATAACACTTACACTTGCTCCATGGTTGAGCTGTACAAGTCAAGCGTCCTTGGCAGGGGAAGACAGCTTGTAAACTAAAATGGGCTGCTGCCTGCACACTGCCAGCTCTGGTGCCACAGCGGCTCCCCAGCACCCACAGCAAGCTGGGATGCAGGGACACAGCTAGCTGACGTAAGGAAGGGCGCTTGTCACGGAGCAGGGCAAAACTTTCAGACTCGTTTCCCTTGCTGTAGCCCAGTGGTTGGAAAAAATGCTTTCCAGTCGACTAACTGGAGGTTTGCTGAAAGGTCGGGAGGAGATGATGGTGTTTTTCAAGTCCAGACTTCTCCAGGGCTCAAAGCTTGTGACTTGTGCTGGCAGCAGTGTCCTGCAGAAGGATCATCTTACCATACTTGGTGCCAGGTTTGGCACAGTACAAAGGTAACCTGGGATCTCTCTTGGTTCTGGGTGTTGGCAGGAGTAGACCAGGCTGCTGGAGGGACAGAGGGAATCATAATGTAGAGGAATGGCCAAGCAGGCATATGACACAGCATCTTTGTACATGTTTAAGGGCATAGAGGGCCTGCTCAGTATGATACATGGGGGTTTGCTTCAAGCTGGTGAAGCAAAGCAGAATGATGGAGCTCAATATCCAGAAGCTCCTGCTGATGTGGACAGAGCCTCAGGGACATTGTGGTTTAGCCCTAGGAGTCACCCTGTCTGGTTTTGGAGCTATTACCACTGCAGAATTGATGACTTCTGGCTCTCCAGAGGACAGGGTCCCCCATATCAGCTGATCCACAAGCTCTGTGTCCACTGCAGTTACAAGACACAAGTTTTTTGTCTTTGATCCCTGCTTGACTTTTATAGGGCATTTAGATCCTGTCACCGAGGTTAGCTCTGTCCTTAGACACTGAGTACCCAGAGATCTTCCTGCAGCAGCCCCCTTTTCTCCTGGATCTCAAGGGCAGCACTGCTGTTGCCCATGCTCCAGGACATGTTCCTGCTTCAGCAACATCTTTTACCACCAGTGCCAAGCAGGGAGCACAGTGGGCTGAGGAGCTCTGATGGGTCTGGCTAGAAAAAAAACTTCCAAGAGCTCTGACTACAGATCATGAGCAGACCAGAGCTGCTGACTCCTTCCTCATTCACAGAAGGTGATTGAAATGATAGTGCAAAGCTGCTTGTAAGTAGAGTTGATATCCTAGTGCGTGCAGCAGAACTTCCTTTCCCTTCCACCCTGTAGATGCCAGGCAGACCCCATCCAGCCTCCTTACCTAACTGAGCTGAGTGATGTAGTCTGCAGAGCAGCAACAGGTACCCCTTCTTCTCCATCTTGTCTCAGTGACAAACGGTGGAGATCGCAGAAATGTGTTGGTGTAGGCCAGAGGCTTCCAGGGCTGAAGCCCCTCTCTGCCCAGTGCATAGTTTTCCAGGTGCTCTGCACACAACACTACTTGTGTACATCAGCCCTGGGCACCCCTGGCAATCTGTCCATCTGCTCTACCAGCAGCAGTTCTCAGCACCTGCGATACACCATTTGGAACTCAGATTGGAGGAAAGTTGCAAGAGATGGGGCTATCTTCACAATCATATCTGAGCTGCCACATGGTTCTGTTGTGGGCTGTCAGATGGTTGCCTGGTAATAACCTTCACCACTGGTGGACTGAGCATGAGTCCATGTACCACTTGCAGACATCCCTGAAGATAAAAAGACCCATAATCAGCCAGTGCCCAAATATAAATGTCAAGCCAAGGTTGTTCTAGCAGATTTCCTCACGAGACTGTGGTGCAAAAAGGAAGGAAGCTGTGTTGAGAGCTCTTCCTGCCCACAGCAGCAGCTCAGCAAGCAGTACAGCAGCTTCACGCTACTAGAATATCTGAGGCAGGAGGGAGCATCCATTCAGCTCATCTGGGATGTAGTTGGACAGTATGTCTCCCCCAACAGTTAAAGCTAACCAAGAAGGGTGTGCTGCAGTGTGTCACTGCACCCAGGCAGTGGGGTTTTTGTTTGTTTGTTTGTTTTTTAATGTTTTATTTGTTCAGACAATTTTTAACACCTGGTGGTGATGATACAGTTTACTGGGCATCATCCTGTGGACGATGGAGAGAAGGAACAGGAAAGGAGCACTGCAGGTTTGGGATGGGCTGGAAGCAGCGTGATCAGCAAAACCTGTTTTTGTCCTCTGCAGAGCTGCAAGGGCCACAGTGGTGTGATAGGTAATCTGCTGGTGACCAGGTAGCACTGGATGTACCTGCATTGCTCACTGTGGTGGGACTTGAAATCCCTCTGAGGAAGTGGCACTTTGTATTTACTTTCAGTTCAGCCAGGCTTTAGCTGCCCTCTGCTCTCTGAACTGCAGATTCCTCTGGAGGGTATCCCTGTCCTTCCTGCCCTCCCTCCTTGTGCTACATTACTGAATACAGACATGGCAACAAGACTGTAGAAACTAAAGAGCTGTTTTTCTTGCACACTAGGCTGGAGGAGACCGAACCAAGCCTGACCTCCAAAAATACAAACTCAACTTTGTACTCCTCCAAAAGAAACAGAGGTGTAGCCTGATGGGTTGCTTGTGGTACAAGTGCTAAGCAAAAGCTCCAGTTCACTGTTCAGAAAATAACACCTATGTCCCATCATACATGCGTATCCCAAACAAAAAGGGAAGCTTCTGACAAGTTTCCTTCTTTGTATGGACTTCAGGGCAGTGGAGGTTTGTGCCAGGGTGTTCTTCTGAAGGTCCTCTGGTGTTGCTGACATGCAAGCAAGTGCATGAAAGAACATGAGAAGGGAGGAACACAGAAGCGAGTGCTTCCTTAGTGCTAGCCTTAGGGAAGTGGTGAGTGGTGTGCCCATACCCTCGTGATGGGTAAAGCATGGAAATTGAGAGTGATGGTGGTAGTTTGTGCATGCTTGCAAGGCTGCCATGATCATCTGCCTTGGGACCAATTGAAGAGCCAGAAATTTGCTTCTACCAAACTGTAGGTATCGGTGGTTTTTTTGAGTTGCCCTTGAAGAAATCCTGTCTATTTAGCAGCTCAAGACAGACAGGAGGGTGGGAAGCAAAACACTAGCTCTGGAGGAGGGGAGCACTGGGGCTAGCCAGATTCCTTCCACTCCAGCTTTTGTGTGCCAAGCCACCAGCACTGAAACTGCTGCAGCACCTTCCACCTGTGGCCCAGGGCTTTCCACGGATTGTTGCAATATCCCGGCAGCCTGTCAAGCTTCAGGGTCTGTGCAGGGAAAGCTTGAGAGCCCCAATAAAGCTCTTCCACCAGGAGAGGCAAGTTTTGGGCAGGATGGATGGGATGATTTTCCTAGCTCTCCTCTGCTCTACTCCAGCTCTCCCTGCCTCACGCTTTCCCAACCAGCTCCTACCAAATCTGCCTGCCCTGCTTCTACTTGCCTGATCAGGTTTCTTCTTTAGGATTTGCAAGGGCTTAGTAATTTGCTGCAAATTCGCTGGGGTTGGTGCTTAGCCAGAGTGCTTCCAATAGGGAAACCCAGTGGACCAGCTTCAGGAGAGTGGGTGAGGGTAGTCACCAAGGCCGGTCAGCACCTCGGGGTGCAGGGCAGGGGCTCTGCTGGTCCCACAGCAGTGAGCAGGGGCTGCAGAGGGTCCCAGCCAGGCAGTGACACCTGCCCTGCCGTCACAGCACCCTGGGCTGAGCCATGAAACTCAAAGAACAGGGCAGCTGTGGGGAGCAGGAGCCCCAGCGGTTTGTCTGCCCAACAAGCAGGTCCTAGCTCTGCCCTGTGCCTCAGGTGGCATCGCCATGTGCCCCACCCTCTGTCCCCTTATCTCCCTGCCCCTCACCCCCACTGCCTACCTGGGGACTCATGGTGGAGCCTGTCTAATTCCTGGTCTCTGTGTTAACAGCCACCGTCTGGGCACAATGGAAACCTTTTTTAGGCGGCACTTTGGGAGGAAAGGGCCACGGCGTGCCAGCGCGGTGGCCGTGCCCACAAGCAAGGCCAGGCGGCGCTCCCAGGCCGGGCTCCCCTCTGCCTTGCTGGCCCAGCGCCGCCGGGGCTCGGGGGCCCTGCTGCCAGCCCTCTCCTGCCTGGGCCTGCCCCAGCGCCACAGCCCCCGCCGCCGCTCCAGCACTACGCCGCCCTGCCTCAGCCCCAGGTTTGCCGTCCAGACAAGGCATGGGGGCCGGGGTCGAGCCATCGATGCCCACCTGCTGGGGCCCTCTGTCCTCCTGGCCAGCCTCATCCCCGCCGGAGAGCAGAGGGATGGGGCACCCCGCGCTGACAGCTCCAGATGCGAGTCTCCAGAGGACAGCAGCGGTGGTGGCAGCGCGGTGGCAGCCGAGCGAGGCCGGGGCGAGTGGCAAGCGGAGGAGCGGTGGTTAGCTATGCTGCCCTGCCTGCGGCCGCTCCAGGCTGGGCTGCTGTCGCGGGGACCCCGCTGCCTGCGACGCGCCTCCTCCCACCACCTGCCCACCGAGTTCATGTATGGCCGGGCCACCTACGGCTTGCCGGGCCGCTACCGCCGCCTCAGCCAGCGCCGCCGCTCCAGCGATGGCCCCCGGCCCGGGCTGCTCCCCTCTGGCCACCTGCGGCTGCTGGCCCCGCGCTGCGTGGGGGTGGCTGCAGCCGGCCACCCCTCTGCCACCCTCCCTGAGTGCTTGGGACCAGAGCTCGCCTGCCACGCCACACCAGACGGCTGGAGTCCCCGGCTGCTGTATGTATGGCGATGGCTCAGGGCAGGGAGGCTGGGTGCAGACCCAAGCTTGGCAGGGGAGGAGGGAAGGGGCTCAGCGCCATTGGCCTCAGCTGCCATCCGTGTCTTGCAGTGCTGCTCACATCCCTTGAGCATCTCCCACCAAGTACCAGTGTCTCTGATGCTCTCAGTGCAGCCCCCTGGGGCTTGCGGGCATCCCCTCCTGCCAGCTGAGGCCTGGAGGGAGGTGGCAGGCCTGGTTGTGGGCTGGAGGTGGACACCGTCTCCAGACAGGCTCTCCTGCTCCTTTCCTTCACCCTGACACCTGGGAGAAGCTCACTTGCTGCCTTTTTTTCCAGCCAGTTGTACTGGTCACTAAAAACACCCCGAGGTCCCTTGGTATGGGAGAGCTGCAGGAAGCTTCTGTGGGGCCAGGGCTCCAGGTTGACCCTGCAATGGCAGCCTCACTACCAGCACTTGGTGGAGCATCCCAGGCTGTTTTGCGATGGACCTGTCATCTCCGAGGGCTTTGAGCCAGCAGGCCTATGCTGTACCTTTTGCCCAGTGCAAAAAGGTTATGGCTCGGCCCAGCAATGTGGCCAACACCTCTTCATCCCATGGGACTGCCTCACAGGAGTGAGCACTCCTCAGCCAGCAGTGCTGGGGTTTTACCTTATTTCCATCCGTTTGGTTCTGAAGATGCTTTTCTGTCAAGTCTCACCGTCCATCCTAGAAGCATGCTGTGATTTGCACATATTCCTCCTCCTCTGATCTAATAGTCAGCCCTCCTGTGTCTTCCAGGAAAGCTATTGCCAAGTCCAGCCTCCAGCACATGGTAGCCCAGCCAAACCCTGCACTAGCCCTGAGAAGCGACTCAGAGAGGCAGATACGCAACACTGTGGACTGGAGTGTAAGTTATAGCATGCTTTGCTGGGTGTTGCATGGAATGGGCTCCTGGCCAAGAAGAGGCAGGCTCTTCTCAGGCTGAGGCTTCCCAGGTGACTTTGGCTTTGACATATTTATGGCCTCCACTCTTGTCACCAGCTGGTGCCAGCGTCTGTGCTGCTGGCAGCAACCCTTGATGCTGCATGGAGAGGCTGTGCAGGCACAGGTGGTTCCTGGGAGAATGGCATAGCTACTTCACTGCCAGGTCTTCTGCTCCTGGCAGCTGAGGTCTTCTGGTGGCCAGGGCTAAGCAGCAGAAGCAAGCCCCTTCTCCCTCAAAGGCAAAGCCTGACATGTTTTAAGCCTCATCTTCAGTTCTTAGAAGAGAATTTTTTTTCAGGACAGTCCCCTGTGTTGAATTTGTCCTGATGCCTTCTCTCAGAGGGTGATGGAAGCAGCCCCCCTGCACAGGACACTGCAACTGGGTTGTGGGTCTTGGAGCTGGTTTCCTGGGCCCCTCTCATTTCCAACAGATGGGCTGTGGCAGCAGCTTTATGATGCTTCTGCTGTCTGAATGTTGGCCCTAGTTGTTCTCTGCATCTTGTCTCCCAGCCTACACCTAGGTCCAACCCCCCAGTTTAGTCCCAGTATCTTCTCCCTCACACAAAGCGTATTAGGGGTGGGGATGCCCATCTCAGAGAAACACATTGTCTTGTGCCTTTCAGGAGACTGCGGTCTATGGGGAGCACATCTGGTTTGAGACCAATGTCTCTGGGGACTTCTGCTATGTTGGGGAGCAGAACTGTATGGCGAAGCTGCTGGTGAGTCTCCTATGGTCGCCCGCCACCCTGGCAGGGGCCACCGATGTGGGCTGTGCTGCCACCCGGTGGGGATGCCACAAAGTCCTGCTGCTGCTGCCGGGGAAAATGTGGAGGTCTGGGGGGCTACCAAGCAGGGGAAGCGTGTCCCTCCTGCCGCTGCATGCTGGAGGGTTATGTCCCCAGTTTCTGCTGGTGCTCAGTTTGCAGTGGGAACCCAACATGGGATTTCCACTCATCCAGAGGCAATATGATGATATTCCAGGGAGAGGCTGTTTGGATCTGAATCCAGCTTCTCTGGCAAGACCTTTCGGTAGAGGAGAAAAGTGAGTGCTGGTGACCCAGGCCTGCTGCCTCTTTACCCTGCAGGCAGCACTGGCCTTACAGGGCTGTTGCAGTTCTCCTAGTTTGCAGACTCGATCCTGCTCATGGTGTGGACATAGAGCACTGATGCCATCCTGTGCCTACCCATAGGACTTACCATGGGATCCTTGCAAGTGCCTCCCAGACCAGCTTCCATTGTTCTCTCAGTTAGTGTCAGAAGAGGACAAGCACTGATCAAGCAGAAGGAGAGCACCTCCCTACTCTGCCACAGACTTGAGAGCATCATGCCTAGATCCCTTTTCTTGCAAGGGATCTAGCTGTGTATAACTTTTCTGTAGGACTTGTTTGACGTGCTGAAAAATGTGAAGGAAGTTTTAGGGGAGGCTGAGCTTGCCAGCCTCTGAACACTGCTATTCATATACCTGTCTTTTCTCCCCTTTTCTCATCCTCCAGCAAAAACCTCTCTCCAGGCGTAAATGTGCAGCCTGCAAGATTGTAGTGCATACACCCTGCATCGAACAGCTGGAGAAGGTGAGTGGAGTCCGCTACCTCTTCTATGTGGCTTGCAAAGATATAACAGTCTTTTCCTAGCCAGCACTTCCTCTTGGGTAATGAAATGAAGACTGGGAACTGTAATGTGTCATTGCAAAGAGGGGCCATCTGAGGAGATGATACCAAAAAGAGCATCTAGCAACATGACTGGGTTTCCAGGCCCATTTTGTTCAGACAGAGAGATATGTAGGGGAGTTTACAGCAGGCACCAAATAGGCTCTGGGCCTGCCATAGTAAAAAAACCCTCCAGGTTTCCTTCAGATATGATGGTTTTACTGATTTTTCTCATGTGTTCAATCCACAGATAAATTTCCGCTGCAAACCTTCCTTCAGGGAGTCAGGATCCCGGAACGTACGGGAGGTGAGAGATGTGCTTCAGACACTGCTCACATCTGTCTCCCCCTCACCTCCCCAGTTTGGTGGCAAAGGTGTCAGATGCTGCAAGCACATTGCCCCCATCATGCTCCCTCTTGCCTCAAAGGGGATGGCACAGTAAAAAGGATGTTTCTTTGCAAGGCAGCAGTGCAGACTGGGTGTGAGGACTCTGCATATGCTGGTTTGCATGTTCTAAAGTTCCTGCATCTGCATGGAGAAAACCTGCAAACATTTGTTTCCTGGGAGAGGTTTTTTCCCCTCTTTGTGCTGGTCCCCAAGCAAACAGAGGATGGAGTGGCAAACAGTGGGTCCCCAAGTCTCCCACAATTTGGAAGCGGAGAGTACAGCCTCACTTCTGGCTTTAGCACTCAGCCTTGATCTGTATGCCCTAAGTACTCCAGGTAGCAATGGAAAATGCCCACGGTGGTGCTGTCAAACCTCTCTAGTCCATGTTTTAATATCCTGGGTATAAGCAGTAGCCTGAGATCCTTTTGCTCAGCTGCACTGGTGAAAGCATGTCAGCCTTCATGTTTCATCCTCCAGCCTGTGTAATCAGTGTAGCCCATGGGGTCCTCTGGAGTGGGTGTGGATGGCTCAGTCATGGGCCACCCAGTTTGTGATGGCACAGCAAACACAGTAGAGGGAAGGTATTCAAATGCAGGGCTGCCTGCTCAGAAATGTCCATGTCACCTGGTAAGGTGAAGCTTTCAACATCACTTCCAACCTTTCTTTCTTCCTCTGCCTCTCCTGCCATACAACCCTCCTTTCCATTTCACTCTTAGCTCAGTTCCTTTATTTGTCCTTTACTTACTTTTGGGGCTCTGCTGACAGCTTCTGTCAGTCCCTCTCAGCCTCTGCTCATGCTATTTTCCTCATCTCCAACCTTTACAAATTGTCTCTCCTTATGCTTTCCTGTTTTTTCTCCTTTTACTCACAAACCCTGCACTCCATCTTGTCAGTTCCCCCAAAGGTTCTTCCTGCCTTTCGCCCTGGAAAGTTACTCTTCTGGCTTTTGTGCTGCCAGGGACCCTTCAGGATCAGTCATTTCCCTACGTGTGCCTGGTGGGACTCAGAGCTGAGCTCAGGGCATAGCCCCCCCCTGGCTTCTGCTTGCACTGGATTAATGTCTGCTAAAGCTAGCAGGACTCTTCATCCTCTCCCCTGTGCTGCACTCAGAGCAAGAAGCACTGCAGATGACCTAGATCTCCTGCCAGTTTCTGCCTCTCTCATCATCATGATCCAATAAGCTCTCAAGAGTAGGGTGTTGGGCCTTAACGCGCTGGACTGTGAACTTACACTCCCTCTTCTCACTTTGCTGCACTCCCTGCAATGCCATTCCCAATCCAAGGCTGGAAGAGGAAGGTGGGATTTAGGAAACGTGGTACTTCATTGCAAAACTTCTGACCCCCTCACAATCTGCAAGTCCCAGCCCTGACCTACCCTGAGCCACAGGCAGGGAGAAGGTGCCTGTGAGCAGCCTTGCTCCCTTTCCCATGGGCAGGCAGGGGCTAAGGGAGTCTGCCAGCGCTTGCTGTGGGGTGAAGAGCAGGGGAAATCNTGTGGATATAGGCAATTCTCTGCTTCGTTGGAAGTACCTTCCACCAGCACATTTTTCCCCTGGCACTGGGGGCATCTGAGCAGAGACATTAAGGGATGGAGATGTGATTTATGCTAAAAGTAGCACTCCATACTACTGTTTGCACACTCAGCTGGGTTTGCTTTGTGTGATTCTCAACCAATAGTTTCCCTCCTCTCCTTCCTGTTTTTTCTGATTTTAATTTCCTCTTCTCTGAGCACCTTAATTTGGCCTTTTGCCCCCTGATTCTTTGGCTTTGCCTTCTCCCAGAGGGTTGGCACTGGTGCATGTGATCAGTGGCCTTGCTGCAAGAGCAGAGGTCTTGACTGGCCTGGGTCCATTCCTCTGCCTGTTCCTGTGTTCCCTCACACACTGGGCCTTTCACTCCCTTCTTGTTTCTTTTTTTTTTCCCTTTAGCCTATCGTTGTCCGACATCACTGGGTACACCGGAGACGGCAGGAAGGGAAATGCCGGCAGTGTGGCAAGGTGAGAAGGTATCTTGTTGTTTTTCTCAGCCTGAAGGAAAACTAAGGTCAAAACAGAGACAAGAACAGGGCTGGGGACCAAAGACACCCTAACGTTCCTGTTTGGCACTAGCAGCCTACAGCAACTCCAAGACGCATGCCCTGTTTTGCAGAGAAGTACTCCATAACAAGTTCCCACATAGAGTAGTTTTTCCCTTGGGCCCAATCAATCCTGAAAGGAACTGTCTTCCTGACATGCTTTCCTTGTGCAGTAGGAACATCCCTGCAGAGCACAGCAGCCTCTCTGCTGCCATAGTGGTGGATGGGACTATCTGAGAAGGATCTGGAGGGCTCCAGCTGCAGGCACACTCTTTGTAACATCTGTCCTGGTAGTAGAGAAGTCCTGTTGGATGATAGAAAGCTGAGAGGGAATTCCATAAGCCTCTTTTCCTTCCCTTCACAGGGTTTCCAGCAGAAGTTTGCCTTCCACAGTAAAGAGATTGTAGCCATCAGCTGTTCCTGGTGCAAGCAAGCGGTAAGCACAGCCCCCATTGAATGTCTTACCAGCCTGCTCTGCATCTGATGCTTTCTGTTGGGACTCCCCAAGCTGCTTCTGTGCAGCCTGCCCTTATCAGCTTCTATTACTGAGAGAGGCTGTACTGTGGTAGCTAGAAGCTCCTACAAGAAACCTTCTCATTGCCTTCCCATTACAAAATTCCTGTGTGGTTTCTTCCAGCATTCCTTGCTCTGGCATGGGAGAGCTGGGAGGAGAAGGCAGCTGTCCCCAGCAAACTGAACAGCTGAGTTTTCTCTCTTCTCTCCTCTTCTCCTTCCCCAGTATCACAGCAAAGTGTCTTGTTTCATGCTGCAACACATTGAAGAGCCCTGCTCTCTGGGGGCTCATGCAGCTGTCGTTGTTCCTCCTACCTGGATTCTGCGGGTCCGACGGCCCCAGGTAACTCACCTCAGCTCTTGTGGCTCTTTCACAACTCCTGCTTGCCCAGTGGCTCCTCACTGAGTTTTTGTGTTTGTTTCTTTTCACTCTAGAATCCACTGAAGTCTAGTAAGAAAAAGAAGAGGACATCATTCAAGAGGAAATCCAGCAAAAAGGGGGCCGAGGTAGAAGATGAGGGGACATGCAAAGGGTGGAGGGACTGGGCAGTGAGGAAGAGGTCTGGGAAACAAAGGGGGCTTTGCAATGTGTGTGCTGAGATTAAGGAGGGTGAAGTGGAGGGAGGGGAGAGGGTGCCTGCTAGCAGGGCATATGCCAGCTGTAAGGCTTACCAGGGTGGCTGGGATGTTCTCTTCCTCTTTTTTTTTGACCATGTGTGATGTTAGGTCTCATCTGGAGGTGACAGTTTGCATTTCCCCAGGTTTGTTGTAGGTCTTGTGGTGTCTCTTGCAGGAAGGGAGGTGGAAACCGTTTGTCATCAAGCCCATGCCAGCTCCTCTTATGAAGCCCTTGCTGGTGTTTGTGAATCCCAAGAGTGGTGGCAATCAGGTATGGCCTTGCCCTACATCTTCCTGGGAAGGTAGCTCTGTGGGGGCATTGCCTTTTGGCTGCTGAGGAGTCAATATAGTTTTGGTAAAGCCTCAGCTGCAGAAGAGGCAAGGCAACCTCTGCAATGAAAGTTTGCTGCCTGCCAATTCCTACCTAGGCCAGGCTTTGCCTGCGTGCCCCTGAATGCCATTGTCTTGGCCTGTCCTCAAGACCAAGTGCCTTCTTCCCTCTGTCTACTGCTGTCCCTCTGTGCACTGCTGAAGTCTTTCTTGTCCTCACAGGGAGCCAAGATCATCCAATCCTTCATGTGGTATCTCAACCCACGGCAAGTTTTTGACCTCAGCCAGGGTGGACCCAAGGAGGCGTGAGTACTGGAAGGGGGCAGCATCCTTCTCTCTCCCATCTCAGCCCCAAAGAGCCCCCCCAGATCTCTTCCCACAGCTGGCAGAGGCCTGATGCTTCATAGTTCCCTTGCGCAAAGACAACTCCAATGACTTGGAGGCCTCTCTAGGATGCCTTGTGGCTAGTGTTTCCTGCCAGAGGGCTGGTCTAATCTTAAGGCTAGTGGCGAAGAGACCAGCTGTGGGGTGAGGTTCCCAGACCTAGTTCATTATGTTCAATTAATGTCACGGGAGTCTTGTCTGTTTATCTACATGTACATAGACTGTGGACACCCTGCTCTTTATCCACGAGAGCTGGTGAAGGCAAAGTTATTGTGGCTTTGCCTACTGCTGTGAACTGCTGCAGTGATGGGGAGGGAGACATGCAGGTGGCTTTGTGGATGCCAAGAGCTCTGTGAGGGCAGGCAGTCCTGCAGCTGCTGCATAACACCTTCGGTGCCTCTTCCTTCCCCTTCTCACCCTGCTGTTCCCTGCAGGCTGGAGCTGTACCGCAAGGTCCACAACCTCCGGATCCTGGCATGTGGAGGAGATGGCACGGTGAGTGTGAGTCCCCTGGACCCTTCAGCCCAGGCCTTTCCAGTGCCAGCAGCAGTTCTCTTCACTGTAATACAGAATGGGAGCAAAATGTACACACCGTGTCCCTGGTCCAGCTGGTGGCACTGGATACTCTGTGTCAGTGCGCACTGCTCCAGGGAGTGCTAGTCTGTGGCATGTCTGGATTTGTAGCCTTTTTGGGCACCAGAGTCCTTGCTGGGGGTTACTTGTATCTCTCACAGCACCCCTTTGGAGTATTAAAGACTGTGAATAGCCTCAGCTGTGGCTAAAGGGACCTTGTCTCTCCCCCTCTGCCATCACTAGTCCTCTGAGTCACCTCCACCTGCCTGCTGGTCCCTGAAATAACCATTTCTTTGCCCTCTCTTGCTCAAACAGGTGGGCTGGATACTCTCCATTCTGGACCAGTTACGCCTCAACCCTCCTCCTCCTGTGGCTATCCTGCCTTTGGGGACAGGGAATGACTTGGCCCGAACACTGAACTGGGGTGGGGTAAGCGATGGGCACAAGAGCTCACTGCTGACAGAGGGAGGCTGAGCGCTCCAACTCTGTCATCCCAGACAGATGGGTGGGAATTTGCAGCGGCTGCATGTTTTGACTTTTCCTAAATACAGACCAACAAGTAAATGCCCATTTGGATGTTACTGTTTCTCTGACATTTGAATTATTCTGATTTAGGTTGTAATATATTAAAACATTAACAAAGCAATCATTTCAAATTTTGGAAAATTTTTAGAAGGAAGAGATACTATTTTAAATTTAAAGTTCTGCTTTGTTGTGCATTCAAGTGGAATCAATCTTTTCCACATCCTTTGCTCTGGGATGTCATCCCAAAGCAGAAGGTATCTCTGCAGGAGGCAGGTAGGAGTCTCATAAAGTCCTGCTCTTCATCAGGGTTACACGGATGAGCCGCTGTCCAAGATCCTGTCGCACGTGGAAGATGGGAATATTGTGCAGCTTGATCGCTGGAACCTCCATGTGGAGCCAAACCCCGATGCAAACCCTGAGGAAAAGGATGAGGCAGCCACTGAGAAGGTGGGATGCCTCCTCTTTGTGATTGTTCCCTGCATTGGGGATCTGAATGCTCCTCCCACTGGCTCAGGCCACCTCAGCACCTGGGGCTATGGTGTTTGGCTGGTGTTTCCCTTCTCCAATTCCACTCGTCTCCTAGTGACTCTGACCCATGGCACTCATGGCAAGGCATGGAGAAATCAGAACTAAGTGTCCACCAGACATTTTTAACTATAGCTTGCAACAAGTGTAATCCCAGTTCTCTCTGAGACTGTTCTTTAGCCAGAAACATGGCTGATTGAAGGTATCTTGAAAAGCAGAGCATGTTCCCTTGGGCCATGTGGTGTACCCCTAGGAGCCAGGGGCGAATCCATCATCTCATGCTGGTGACCTTTGTATTTTCTTGGGGGGAAGGCAAGCCTCCACTCCTCAGCCTCAGCCTCTGCTCTGCTCTAGCCTGACCTCGTCTTTAGCGTGGCCACATGCTAGCAGCCTCATCTTTATTCCTCTCTCCATTTCAGCTCCCCTTGGATGTCTTTAATAACTATTTCAGCCTTGGCTTTGATGCACGGGTGACATTGGAGTTCCATGAGTCCCGAGGTATGGGGGCTGAGCAGGGCTGGGGCAGGGTCTGTGGTCAGGTGGTGCCCCAGAAGTGGGCCTGTAAAATGCTCCTTGGGAAAGCAAACGAGATTTGCCCCAGGGACAGGACTCGAGCTGAAACCTGAGGAGGGAGTGGAGGCTGCAGAGGGGAAAGAGGGGTGCCTGCATGGGAGGAGAGCTGGGGGCTGCCTCCTGACCAAGGCTGGCTGGAGAGCTGGGTCTGGGGAGAGCTGGCAAGTGAAGTATTTCCATGTACAGGCCAATGACCTGGACTTTTTTCTCCTTTCCCAAGAGGCCAACCCAGAGAAGTTCAACAGCCGCTTTCGGAATAAAATGTTCTATGCCGGGGTGAGTGCATGGAGGGTGTCTCAACGTGCCTTCATAGCAGCCTTTAACATCAGCTGGAGAACAGACATGGCCCCAGCTCCTATCTGTACCCTCAGCTCACTCATCTGAATTACACGGGCCTTCATGTGCACCCAAGCTGAACCCTCCCCGAAGCTGGAGAGGTGCTAGAGAAAGGCTGCAGCCCTGGGAGTCACAGCTGCTCTTTGGCTGCGAGTGCTGCTGGCGGTACAGCTTGCTCTCTGGCCTACAGTACAATTGCTGTCTTGATCTTCTGCCACTATTGTTCTTGTTCTCCAGCTCATGGACAGTCACCCAGGCAGGACCTCCCTGGAGCTGTGTGGAGGCAGGCTGCCCCCCCTGCAGAGGAATGGGAAGCCTTTCCATGGAGCCCACACACTACTTTGGTCTTTTATTTTATACCTTGGGCCAGTTACAGCTCCCTGGATAATTATGCCACCCTTCTGTATCTCACCTCTAGACCTTTGTGTCTCAGTGTCATTTTTGTCCATTCCCCCATCCTCACTCTATCTCCCTACCCATGTGGCCACGTGACTGGTATTTGAGCACTACTAAAGGCCGGGTGCTGCTCTGTACCATCTCACATCTTTCCTGTTTGTGTGTCCCCTCCTCTCTGTACAGTTAAACCCAAAGGGGATCCTAGGGTCTGTGTATCAGAGGCCATACTGTCTCTTCTGGTACGTCTAGATGGGGTCACATCTCTGGATGGGGTCACATCAGCTCTGTTTAATGGTACCTTGTTACAGCTTGGGGCTGAATTTGTCTCTTGTGACTCGAGTCTCTCACTGGAGGAGATCCACATTGCTGGCTCTTCCCTGAAGCAGGATTGGGCTGGCAAGGGAATACTGGGGGTGTTACTGAATCTGTGAGGTGCCCCAAGGTTTTTGATAGGCAAAATGGCTAGAGGAATGGAAAGGGGGAGAGAAGAGGGCTTTTGCCAGTGGGCAAGGAAGGGATTTGCTCCTTTCAGCAGCTGAGGTCTGAAAGTTGGTGACAGGCTTCCTGGCTGCTCATTTTGGTGAACCTCTGGGCACTAACACTGTCTCTTGCCTTGACAGACGGCTTTCTCCGACTTCCTCACGGGGAGCTCCAAAGACTTGGCAAAGCACGTCAAGTTGGTTGTGAGTGTGCAGGGGTGCACTGGGCCAGGGAGGGGGTTGAGCTGTGGAGGTGGGAGGACCAGTCCCTGGGCACACTAAATATCTCAGGGCTGAGGAGAGGACATGTTCCTGGGGTCATCAGGTTCCCCTGATTTGGAGGACAGCTGCCTTGGGGAGCAGAGGAGGAGGCCATTTCTTCCCAAGTGGGTACAGTGGGCCAGATTCTCCTTTACAGCAGCCTGAATGCCCCTGTATTGTCTCCAGTGTGATGGGATAGACCTGACCTCCAAGATCCAGGACCTGAAGCCTCAGTGCCTGGTCTTCCTTAACATCCCCAGGTAAGCAACCCCAAGATCTGCCCTCATGTTCTGGGCTTCTCACCCCCATGCCACAGATGGGCATAGGTTTGAGGGGGGCCTGTTCACGCATGGCTCACCATTCCTTCACAGGTACTGTGCAGGCACCATGCCCTGGGGCAATCCTGGGGAGCACCATGACTTTGAGCCACAGCGCCATGATGATGGCTGCATCGAAGTTATCGGCTTCACCATGACGTCCCTGGTGAGTTTGCGCTGTTGCCATTTGTAGCTAACAACCAGGGGAGGGACTGGTCCCATTGACTGGGCATCAGCCAAACCCCTAGTTTCTCTCCTGTGGACTTGTGCTGGCCCGTGTGACAGTGTCTGCTCTCTGAGATTTAGACAAGGTGCTGTCATGCCCTGGACTCCATGAATCCCTTCTCACTGAAATCAGGCCTGAGACCTTCAGAACTTGGTTCACTTGCAACATCTGGCTGACAATGGGTGCTTTTCCCATCCACCCTTCAGTCCATGCTCTGTTCTCACTCTGGACACTTTCACAGGCTGCCTTGCAGGTCGGTGGCCATGGGGAGCGGCTGTGCCAGTGCCGGCAGGTAGTTCTCACCACGTCCAAGGCCATCCCCATGCAGGTAGATGGAGAACCTTGCAAGCTAGCAGCTTCCTGCATCCACATCTCCCTGCGCAACCAAGCCAACATGGTTCAGAAGACCAAGCGGCGCAACTCTATGCCTCTGCTCAATGAGTAGGTTCCTCAAATCAGTCTGCCAACCTCCTCTTCAAAGCAGAAGGAATGGAGGGGAAAGGGGTATGGAGTTGATCCATTACTCCCAGAGGCATTTCCGTCCTCTCTCAAGGAGGGCCTGGGAAGGGGTCAGGTCACAGACCCTGGCACTGGAGAAGCTGTTGGTGCCAAGCTCCCCATCCCAATCTGTGCACAGCACTATGCTTTTATATGTTTTGGAAGGGTGAGTGGGATAAGGAGAATGCAGACTGTCACTTTCTGATCCCTTCCCTTTTTCTTCTCCCTTGCACCCAGCCAGCAACCAGTACCTGAGCGGCTGCGGATCCGGGTGAGCCGAATTAGCATGCGCGACTACGAGGCACTGCACTACGACAAGGAAAAGCTCAAGGAAGCCTGTGAGTGACCAGGGGGTGGGAGCTGCAGTCCTCGAGTCTCAGCTAAGCCACGTGAGGTATTGGGGATGAGGCATGGGCTGTTCCCTGAGTTGTGTCTGTGCCCTGTTGTGCAGCTGTGCCACTGGGGATCATCGTAGTTCCAGGAGACAGTGACTTGGAGTTGTGCCGGACCCAAATTGAGAGGCTGCAAGAGGTGAGACTGCATGCGAAGTGGTCATGACTGGATGCCAAAGATGGAGGGGCTCAAGGCAGGGATTTCTAAGCCTCCTTGACCTGCATGCACCAACACATGTGCTCTTGCTTCTGGTAGCAAATCATGGTTTGCCTTCACCACATGGTGGAGGCAGGATCCCAAGCTGGATGACCTGTTGCTCCATGTTCTCTGGCAGCTTCTTTCTCAGCATTGCTTGTTCTGCAAGCCAAACTCTCAGTGGCTCAGAAAAATGGGGCAGTGGAAAAAGCCAACACACGTCCTGTGGGGGCCTATCACCCCCTGGGTGTTTGGGGAGGCCTTTCCTCTGTCCCTTTGTTTGCTCTGCTGTGTACCTTCAGCCATCAGTGGGCTCCATGTTTCCTGGCACAGCTCTGCCCCCACCATGTGCCTGGATTAGGGTTGTTCCCCCTCCAACTCTTCTCAAAAGTACCAGCTTTTGTGCTCCTGCCAATGTGCTAGTGCATGTCCATGACCTGGGCATGGGCTGTATAAGCCTTGTTCCTAGTGAGCAAAATACCTTTTGAGCCCACAGTGAGCTGGCTGGAGCCACACTGTCAGTCTGATTTTTCTCCCAGAAGTGACCTTGCTCAGTCCCCAGATAGGTGGCTCATGTGCCTGAGGGAATCCCACCCAGCATGTGCATAGATGGTGTCCTGCAGGGTTGAGTTGCAGAGCTGCTTGCCCAGGCTGGCACACTGGCATCTGCTTGTTGCTCTGCCTGCGTGTCCCCTGTCCACCTAGTCCCCAGACACTGATGAGGGCACGCAGATAGGCAAATGGCTAGCAGCTCCCAGGCTCAAAAGGTAACAATTTCCTATGGTGTCGATGTGGTAGACGGATACCTCTGCAACCTCTTGCACCTCTAAAGCTTTGTATTCAGGCTGGTTCCTCAGTCACCTCATGGTTTATCTCTTCTGTCTCCTTGGGCAGCCACTGTGCTCTGACCTCAAAGCAGGGCAGGGACCAGGGACCTTGGCCTTTCAATGTGTAAAGCCAGATATGACAGCACATTAAACAAACCCCTGTGGGATGGGAGAGGGGCTGGGGGACCACCCAGACAAAGGCTGTAACAACACACCTTGCCTTTCTGCAGGACTTTCCTCCACAGCCCTCTGCTTTAGAGTGCCTGCTCTTTCAGGTGTGTATGGCCTTGCTCCATCCTCCTGGGCCCATCTGTCATGTCCATCAGGCCAATCTTGGGGGCTCATCTCGTGACGTCTCTCTCCAGGGAGCTGGTTTGTGTCAGCTCCAGTCTGTCCCATGCCACTCCCTGTTGCTGTGTGTTGTGTCCATGTTCAAGTTCCCTTTTCCATCTAAGTGCCTGTGGTCCTTCATGTCTTCAGAGATCTCCCAAAGCAGGAGAGACACTCTGGGATGAGATGAGGACAAGAGACAGGACTGTCTTCTTTTTTTTTTTTTTTATACAGGAGGGAGATGGAGCCAAACCAAAGATGCTGTCATCCCAGAAGCTGTCACCCAAGTGGTGCTTCCTAGACTGTGAGTATTATCTTCCCCTGGCTGTGGGAAGTGTATTGGCTGTGTATGAACTTGGGGAGGTGAGGTGACAGATCCTTAGTGACAAACAAGTGAGAGCCACGTTAGACTTGAAAGCCAAGGATGTTGGGGTCTTTGTGGCTAAGTGCAGCAGTGCTTTGCCCCAGGCTGTGCCTCTGGCTGCTGACCACAAGTGGAGCAAGAGATGTCTGCTGGTTTCCTGCCCCCAGAGCTGAAGGCAGCTTGGCAGCACGTGTGCCGTTCACTACGGAACTGCTGGGATTGCTCTTCGGTGTCATGCAGGCAGGGGGCCCCCCTGCTCCAGCACATCGGGAGCAAGGCTCACCATGAGTATCCCAGTGGTATGGGAGCAGGCTCCCTGCTGGGCTCCAGCTGATTCTTCTCCCTTGCCTGAAAGTAGCTTTTTCCTCTCTCTTTTTGCCTTCACTGACCAAGAGGGTCCAGAGCTCTCATTCTGTCTGGAAATGAAATTCTGTCTCATTCTGTCTATGAAACTGGCCAAGAGAAATGATGGTGGCACTTCATCTCCCTGACTTTCCAGTAGCAAGGTGTAAAGCACAAGAGCACAGCCATGGGTTTAAAAGAGGGCCTGGGAAGCCTCATGGTAGGCAGAAGGGATGCAGCTTCTCCCTTCCGGCCTCGAGCCCTGCATTTGGGGTTGCTGGGGCTGCTGGCACTGCTGCTCCCAGGTGTCACTGCCAGGACCACCTTTCCTTCTCCTGCCAGTCTCCCAGCAGCACGTTCTGGGCTCAGGAGAATGTGTCAGGGAAGAGGCCAAAGACTCATTCAAGACAGCTCAGGCTCATTCAAGTGGACAAATTACAGACCTTCAACAGCAGTTCCCTGGTTGTAAATTTCCAGCCAGGACAGGATAAACAGGTCTCTTTCACTCCCCTGATCTGCTCTGCCCTCTCCCTGTTCTGTTTGCAGAGAGAATTCCCCAAATCCACAAGGGTCTCACCCACAGCAACCTTCCCTTGCAGGACACAGGGAAAGTGCCACCCTCCATGAGGACCCAGTTCTCCCGACACTGTGCTTTTGCCTGTCCTGCTCTCCCCCGGTGATGCCATCCATATGTCCCCAGGGTGCCCCAAGGGGTGGTGACTGTGTCGGTCTAGCTCCATTGGTGTTGAAAGAGCTCCTCTCTAAGTGGAATGAAGTGGAAGAACAGAGTGGAAGTGGATGAACAGAGGGATGCACTAGGGCAAGCTGCTGCCAGCAGCAGGCTGGCTGCTAGTTTGAAGCTCTTCTACTGTCCTAGGAGACAGGATGCTTGGATCTACAACTGGTGGTGGCAGGCTTCATTGTACCTGGCAATCACAAGCTCCGACATGTCCTTGTGGTGGTCTGTGGGACATTACTCAGTCAACTCAGCAGGAGGCTGAACTCCCTCTTCTCCCAGCCCTACTTAGTGCCCCTTCATTTCTTAGTGCTCTACAATGAAGTGCATCATGTTAAATGGGAACATTTTCCCACCTGATGCAAGTAAATGCTGAGACATGCACTGCACAGCCCTAAGCTTCATCTGCCTGGTCTAATCCTGCATTGCAACTGCATTGGAGCACTCAAAAGCCCCCAGAAAGGCCACAACATCAGCCAGTTGTGTTCTTGCCTTCCCTGTCAGGAGTCATTTAGGAGGAGGTAACAAGCAAAAGCATGTTGCACAGGAGCGTGGTGGTCTGCAGGCCCAACGATCTGCCTCTAGGGTGTTGAGACCAACGGGGAACTGAAGGGACGGAGGCTTCTCCTGGTCAGGGGATGCTGTTTGCTTTGCTGTGCTCTCTGTAAAGCCATGAAGTAGCTGGATAGTTCGCTATCACTCGGTGGTGGGAAGTGGCCATCTCCCTCACCTCATGCCAAGAATTACCCTCTTGTTGTCCCTGTCTTACAGCAACCACAGCTGATCGGTTCTACAGGATAGACCGTGCACAGGTGAGTGTTGTCCCGCCCAACATGTACTGGAAAGGTGGGTGGGTGTCTTGCGTTCACATGGACTGACAGGCAGGCTTAGCCTTGGGGACATGCAGGTCTTGCACCGCTTGCCCTGTGGCATCCCCTGAGGGGTGGTGTGACAGGCCTGGCCCGGGAGCAGCCTCAGCACCTCTAGGTTCCCACAGAAAGGGAGAAAGCATGGATGAGAGCAAAGAGACTTGGTTTGGAAGCTGCCCACAGGACTCAACAGCAAAGAGGGTAAGGAATAGCAATGTAGCAAGGCTGGCCAGGCACCCACTGACTGGGGTCATCTTAATGAGGGGGATATAGAGATGAGATATATGGGTCATCTGCTGAGTTAGCGGGAGATGGGAAGCCTGAAAAGGACAAGGGGTCACGAGGCTTCCCAGATGCAGGTCCCAGGGCTCTTTGTGCCACCGTTGGTCTGCTGAGGAGCAAGTGAGCTACAAGGCATGGGATGTGAGGGGATGAAGCTATACAGAAGTAGGTCTTGCTTCTGAGGGGTGACTTGTATCTTTCAGGAGCACCTCAACTATGTGACAGAGATATCTCAGGATGAGCTCTATGTGCTGGACCCAGAGCTGGTGATCACCCAGACCGTGGGCACTTCTCCTGCCATGCCTGACCTCGTTGACTCATCTGCCACACCCACTGGGGACCATTTTGCATTCCCCTCCTCTCCACCCTCCTCTCCTCCCCCCAGGTGAGTCTGGAATGGAGGTGCTGGACCTCGGGAAGGATGACAGTGATGGAAGAGCTGGGGTTGCTTCACAGCATTGATCCCTGGTCCAGGTTACAGAGGGACTCCCTGGAAGTGAGCAGGAATTCAGTACTGAGTTAGATTCAAGTGGTGAAATGCCATCCTGTCTTCCCTGCTCTTCTGCCAGCACTGCTGGAAGCAGTGGGACATTACCAGGTGGCTCAGCCATGGAGTCAAGCTCCAGTGCCCGGCCTGTTGGGCAAAGGGAATGGGTGTCTTTTGGCCCAAATGAGTCCAGTATCAGGTATGAGTGAGCAGTGGAGCTGGGAGCAGTAGAAATGGGAGTGGGAATGGGGAAAAACCCAGCTCAGAGAAGAAGCAGATGGCATGGCCAAAGAGCAAAAAAAGTGCCGTGGTCTTCCTCTGCTGCTGCCTGCTGGAGGAGTGCCATGGGCAGGCTTCTCCACAGCTATCCATCCACCTGCCATGTGCTGTTTCAGGTAATCTGCTCTCAGGACTGGCAGGGTTAATCATGCCTTTTCTTCTTCTCTTCCAGCGCTGAGCCTGAATGCTGCCTCCCACCAAAAGGTGAGTCCTATCCCACCCTATTGCACCCCTTTGCAGGTCACAGTTTTGGGACCCATCATGGTCTTTTTTTTTGCCTGTTCTTTCCCTTGACGTGCAGGCAGATTCCCTGCTGTCTATGCACTAGGTGGGAGCGCAGAGCCCCTGCCAGAGGGGGGCAGGAGAGACCTGACAGTGATTTGTGGAGTGGGCTGGCCAGGCACCTTCCTGACTCCACCACGGGAAATGGTGTGGGCAAGGGGTTAATCCCCCACCTGCAGAGCCAAATGTTGTGGGCTGGGTTGAGGGGCTGTTTCTGGTGGCTGACTTGAGAGCTCAAGGGTGGGAGCACAAGCAAGGTCAGGGGCCTCACTGGGCTGAGCAAATGGAAAGAGTTTTCTGGAGCTTGAGCAGAGCTCAGTGCCTGGAATTGTGAGTGAGTCATGGGTTAGAGGCATCTCGGCCACTGGCTGACACCCAGGAGATCTGCTTCGTGCTTCCATCACAAGTCAACCTGCCCATGGGCAGAGACTGCTCCCCCTGCACATGCGTCTCCCTGGGGCTGAGGTCTGGCTGCGCCACCAACTAGGTGGGGTCTTCCTCTTTCCTGTGGCTTGTCCCTTACATGCCTGAAAGTGGGGGAGCCATGTAAAACCAGTCTGACCGAGGGGTTAGCACCTGGAAGGGCTCCAGCTGACTGCTGAGTCTCAGGTGCCCAACCCTTAGCTCCCCGGTTAGATAAATGGCA
Organism: Pedionomus torquatus; assembly: GCA_013398155.1. NCBI lineage: Eukaryota > Metazoa > Chordata > Aves > Charadriiformes > Pedionomidae > Pedionomus > Pedionomus torquatus. The sequence continues at coordinate 115,879 of VZRU01011460.1, forward strand.
TTACAGCTTGGCTTTTCTGATCCCAACCCATCTCCCTTCTTTTCAGATGACCTTCTGATAGAAGCTGCCAAGAGTGGCAACTTCAGCAAGGTAGGTACTGCCACTGCCTGCTGTGATGTGCAGCCAGGGCTGCCCCTGGGTGCTGGCCTGGCAGCCTACTTGGCTGGCATTCCCCACGGGATACGGGAAGCTCTGCCAGCCAAACTCCCCGATTGCCCTGGAGCAGGTCCTCTTGAGCGCCTTCCTCCAGGACCAGTGGCTGAAAGCCAGGCAGGCTCCTGGCAAGAGGCTTTGTTCCTCCCCTGGGGGACATGGAGGGAAGGGACTTGGTGCCATGGCTGAGCTGGACAAAGCTCACCGCCAGGTCCTGATTATCCACACAACCTGCTGGGCACTCCAGGGATGTGATGCTGGGGTGTGGGGCTTGGAACTGGAAAAGGCAATTCATCCCAAGCAATCTGGCAATCCTGTAGTTCCAAGAGCTGCACCAGGCTGGAAGAGACCTGATGGTGCGAGACTCCTCGGGCCAGACCGTCCTCCACCATGCCGTCAAATCAGGGAGCAAGGACATCGTCAAATACATCATTGAGAATGGTGAGCTGGGGCCAGAGTGCCACCCTTAGGAAAGGAGTCCAGCAGCCAAAAAGCCCAACCCTCAGCTCAGAGCAGATGATCCTAGATCCCTTCCCTTTGGGTTTGCTGCATCCTTCTGGCATATGGTCGTTCCCCAGCATCTGTCTGCCAGTACTGGGGTGTCCCCATGGCTGTTGCGGCATCCTGGCAGGGACCAGCATGTTACTTGGAAACATTTCTCAGTGTCCTGCTTCTGGCTTCAGGACAGCTGACCTGTTGATGTTTCTGGCAGCACCCACTGAAATACAGGCAGCTTTGTGTTTGTTTTGATATTCCTCTGTGATGCCATTGCTGGCCTCGGTGCTTTGGAGCCAGGACTTTTGCAGGCAGCATGGAAATAGCAGCCTCTATGGAAAGATGCAGAGTGTGACTGGGGAGTAGGTGGGTCCATCTCTGCTTCACAGCTGGGTCTCACTTGCCCTGTACTTTCTCTTCACAGCCCCTTCAGAAATCCTCGATGCCACGGAGGAGGAGAAGTAAGTTGCTGACTGACTTGCGTTACCTGCTGGCTAGACCCTCTGTGAGGTGACCAGTTGTCTGGGCACTTAGCAGCTGCCCTCAATCTAATTACCAGACATGATTCCCAGTCCACTTTGGACTCATTGTCCCTGAGCAGCCCCTACTCCTCTGCCAGGTCTGCCTGGACAAGTGTGCAGCCCACCACAAGCTTCTGCTGCAGTTGAATTGCTGTCCCTTGCTGCCACCCACACATGCTGCCTGTCCCTGTTTGGGAGGGACATATCACATGTCCTGCTTTCTCCTCCCCAGCGGTGAAACCAGCTTACACCAGGCTGCAGCCTTACGCCAGCGCACTATCTGCCACTACATCGTGGAGGCCGGGGCTTCGCTCATGAAGACAGACCTGCAGGTGACGGCAGGAGAGCTGGCAGTGGGGCTTTCTGAGGGAACTGGGGGGCTGTCAGGAGCGTGGCCAGCAGGAGAGCAGGGCAAGGGGGCTTTGGCTGGGGTCTTTGCCAGCCAGAAAAGTGCTGACATGAAGCATCCATGCTTGCTGAACAGAGCTACGGAGGGGTTAAATCTGTCTCCTCCTTGTGCTTCTCTCCCTGTTGTTTTATTAAATTAGTAGCAAGGGGCTTGGAATGTCTCATCCCCATCTCCCCCTCCCCGCCCTCCGGGGTCAGAGCAAGGACAGTCTCACTATGAGCTCTCTCCCAGCTGCAGGGCTCCCCCCGCTCTCCCCCGCAGGCGGCTGTGATGGGGGTGCTGGGAGCTCCTCTTGGCCGGTGCAGCCGGCCCACAGGGAGCAGGAGTTGGCAGTAGCAGCCCCTTCCCTCGCATACTGAGTTAATTGAGATGTGCCGTGGTGCCGAGGGGTTGTGCCAGTCCCAGCAGATGAGTGGTGGGAGGGGGACTTGAAGCCATGTTTCGGTACAGGAGGTTCCTGGGTCTGGTATGTGGCAGAGGGGACATGGTTGTGTCCCTCTGGCAGAGGCTTGTAGCTTGGGCTGTAGTGGAGGAGATGTGGGAACATGCCAAGAAGGTACAGTCTATGGGTTGGGGACACTGGGTCGGAGCCGAGCCATGGGGTATAAACTTGCTGGGTCCAGTGGAGCTTGGGGGCTGCCTCAGACAACGCATAGCCCCCTTGCCAGCTGCTAGGGAGATGCTGTACGGGTAATCTCTGGGTCCCCATTACTCTTCCTTCATCCTGGCTAAGGCTTGGGCCTTGCAGAGTGACCGGAGTGGGGCTGGCCTTGGTGGACACTCAGCCAAGCAGCTGCAGGATGAGACAGCGATGCCCAGGTGAGGTGGTGACCGGGGAGAGGCAGGGGGTGAGAGCAGCTCTAGGGGCATGGCTTCTCTCTGTCCCCAGCCCCCTCATCTGCCTGAAGGAGGGGAGCAGCCCCCAATCTGCCAGCGAAAAAGGGAGCCCCTCTCAGGCATGACAGGTTGCCCCAGGGAAGGGGGCTTGCAGGTGCCTGTGCAAACGTGTGTCCAGGTTTGTAGCTGCCTGGGAACACCACTGTGCTGACCTCACCTGGGCCCCAGGTCACAGCTTGCCTGCACAGGCATGAACCCAGCTCGGCAGAATCCTGGCGTCAGACCTGTGGCAGGGGTTCAGAGCAGGCTGATCCCACACCCTGCAGCGGCGAGGGAGGCCGAACCTTATCGGTTGTCGTGCCTCAGACCGGCTGGGCAGGGGGGCCCTGGCAGCTCCAGTTTCAGGCTACAGGCAGGCAGCAGGGGCTTCTGCAGGGGGGACGGGAAAGAAACTCAATTCCTCCTCTGGTCTTTCCCCTACTTTGTTAAATGAGCACTTGCATTCAGGGGCTGCAGAAAGGAGCCCCCACACACACCCCGAGGAGAGCTGGCACCAAAGCACAGAGTGGCCCCCCTACCCCCTGCCTGCCTGTGTGCGGGGCGGGGGGGATAATGTGTGCAGCACCAGGGGTGTGCCTGGGTCTTGGGGTGCATGTATAAAAGAGGGAGGTTCTTGGTGCATTGCACTTCTCTACAGCCACATGCAGATGGGCTTTTGACTACCACCACATTCAGGCCCAGCGAGGGCTCCGCACGTCTGACCATTGTTCCTGCTGAAGAAATACACTGCAGGTCACCCTGGAGACACCAGCACCCCACCACAGCCACCCGTGACCCGCTGTGCAGCAGTGGACAAGCTGGGCAGGCTGGGCCTCC
>VZRU01011460.1:124434-149750 GCA_013398155.1 Pedionomus torquatus
GCAGAAGCAGCCTCCTTCCCCGGCTGTGTTATCCCTTCCACACCCACCCCACACCTCCTTTTCATCCCCTTCAGTCTTTCAGCTCCTGCCTGGAGCTAACAGTGGGGGTCTGTAGTGGGTATAAGGCACGCCAAATGGTCCCAGCCTCCCTGGGCTGCTGCCCAGGGACCAGGTGAACTGGGAGAAGGGGGCCTGCTCTGCTTCAGTGCCCAGACCCCAGCATGCTGGCGCTTGGCCTGTGTCTCGGCAGCGAGGGCTGTCAGTAACCATGGCAATGAGAGTTTTCCAGCCGCTCCGGTGTCAAATTTATGGTGAGAGAAGCAGTTCCAAATGCGATCACTGTGATGAGGGGTGTTAGGAAAGGGGCAGTCCGCCCTCAGGGGAGAGCCCTGCTCTTCTCTCTGAAGGGTCTCAGCATCCCCCATTTGTCCTTTGCAGGTGGGTGTCAGAGGGCTGGAGGCCCGTCTGGCCTGCTGTGCGATGGAAACACACCATGGGGGGTGCAGGGCTGTATATGTCTATGGGGGGCACGCGTGAAGGCTGGGAAAAGCCATTCAAGCCCAGCCCCAGCTAAACAGAGCTGGGGTGACAGCAATTGACCCTGTTAATGATTACCTGCCACATGCCTGCTTCCACAAGCCTAAGCAGGGAAAACTGCCTGCCGCCCCCACCCCGTGCAGCTGTGTCACCAGACTGGCACTGCCGCACCATACAGCAACACTGCCCCAAGGATCAGGCTTTGACTGGAGGTGGAAAACGTGGAGTTGACATGCCATGTGATGTTTTTAGAAGTAAAAAGCTCAAGTTAAGCAATTGCAAGGGAATGCACCTGGGTTGGTCATGTTCCCTCTCTTCTCTCGTTGCCTTGGTATGAGGCCCCTTTCTGCAAACACAGCCTTCTGCTGCTTTTTTGAGCTGAGGAATCAGCCATTCCCTCCCCAGACACACACCCTATCTCTCAGAAAGGAACTGGAGGGACCAAGCACAGCCACTGCTGAGGGTGATGTGCACCAACCCATCTCTGGTTTCCCTTGCAGCCGTCACCTGTCTCCTGGTCCCCAGCCCAAGGAGGTGAAAAGAGGGGAACAGGAATAGCTGGAAACAGAGGAAGGAGTGAAAAATGTGTGCAGGGCTTCACCATACCTTGGGCTGCTCTGCCCTGGGAATGCTAGTGCAGTCTCTGCCTCCTGGCTGAAGAAGAGCAGCAAAGCTTGCCCCACACCCAGCTCTTTCACAGCTCCACCAGGCCCTGGGTTGTCCCACGAGTCCCATATGAGTCCCATAATTCAGACTTGCAAACCTGATGCCACTGAACCCCAGACAAAAGCAGGACACCTAGGTCCTTCCCCATGGTTTGACTGTGAAGTTTGTCTCCACAGCTTTCTTCAGTTTTGGTTTAAAGGTCCAGCAATGGGAGGGCTAGGGGGGACTCTTGGCTTTGCCATCCAGCTGTCAGGACCGATTTCTGCACCCTGTGTTCAAAGATACATCCCAGCATGTCCAGACCCCTAGCCAGCCAGGGCAGCACCCCTTGCAGTGTGTGCAGCATGCAGAGGAGATTGGTGTGCTCCCATGGTTGCCAGTCCTCCTCTAAACTTCCATAGAAGTTCAGGAAACTGCCTGCAGGGTGTGAGTTAAATGCAGGCATCTCTCTGAAAGTGACTCCTGGCTGTGAAGCAGCTCATAAAAAAAAAAGCCCCTCATCACCTCTGCCCCACCAACTCCACCTGTGACAGCCCTGCTCTCAGCAGCCTTCCTCCAGGGTAAAGGGTGGAAAATGGCTCCATTCCCCACCACAGCCCCATTCTTCTAGCCTGACACTCGCTCTTTCTGGCTGGTAACTGCAGAAGAGAGTTGGCTGGCCCCTGCTTCTCCTCACCTCCTAAGATAAGGGGGTGGATGCAGGGAAGGAAGCAGTCGTGTCTGCAAGGTCCTTTTATCCCCAACCAGCAGCCTGATCTCCTATTGCTGCTAGGTCCAAGGCCTGCAGCATGGCTGAGAGGGGGGAACAGGCAGGTCACGAGGGACAGGGCTGGGTAGACCATATAGGCCAGTGTGAAAGTGATATGCTGCTTCAGGTGCTGAGCAGGTAACCACTCCCTGGTACCCTCCCAGGAGGGGCAGAGCAAGCGAAGAAGGGTAAAAAGGGCAGAGACCATAAAAGGTGGGTCCATCAGTGCCAGGGGTCTTGGATGGTGAAAGAAGCATTGATAACACTGGTGGAGACACAGGGGGGTTCCCTTCATTCCATCTAGCCCTCAGGGTGCCCCAGGGGCCATCTTCCAGCAAGTCTCAGAGCGGGAGCCTGTCCTCACCCAGCTGTTCAGTTTGCATCCCTCCAGCCAGCCAGCAACGCCGGGGTGCATGGTCAGCCGAACCCCCGTGGCTTCACTGGTACCACGCCCCAGAGCCCGGGGGAAGGTGAGACACACTGCCCAGGGCGGGGGGTCGGACACGGAGACGTGGCCTGAGCCCTAACCACACGAACTGGCTGCGCTGGGACCGCCGCCGGCCCGGCGCTTCCCCCTCCCCGCCGGCTGGGGTTCGGGGGGAGGGCCAGCCTGTCCCCCGGGGCCGCCCCTCCGCCGGCCGGCCCGCCTTTATGCCTGGCCGGGGGGCAGAGGAGGAGCTTGCGAAAAGTTTTGGGCTAAAAAACCCACCTTTTTTTACTGCCAGCCGAGCCCGACGTCAGGGGCCGCTGTGCGCTGCGCGGGGGCTCCGCACGCGGCCGCCACACAAAGGCAGCAGCTCCGCACCGCGCACCGCTCCGCGTCCCGCACCCCAGGTGAGTGCGGAACCCCTCCCACCGGCACTGGGGCCAGGCTCCCCTCCCTTACTCTTCCCAAGTTCCCGCCGACAGCGGCGGCGCCCGCCCGACGCCACGGGGATGTGCTGCTTCGGCCGGGAAAGCGAGCGGCGACCCCGGGGAGGCGGCGGTGGTAATCCAAGCTGAGGGCTCCCCCGGCGGGGAAAGGGGCTTTGTCGGGGTGGGGGATATGGCCCTGGGTGGGGAGGAGCAGCGGGAAGGGCGACAGGGGCAGGGCGGCAGCCCCCCAGGTGCGGGCTCGCCAGAGAGGAGCCAGAGAAGTACCTGGAGGTTCAAGAGGAAAAAACTGTTGGAGGCAGGCAGGGCTCCTGGAGAGCGTGTAGGGGTTGAGGCAGTGGGTCGGGATCTTAGCTCGCCCATGGGGGGGCACCCCACACTAGTTCTGGGAGGGCTCCGGCAGTGGGAGATACTTCGGCGATGGGAGATGCTCTGGCTGGAGCCCGGGGAGCTGCCCCGGAGATGGGCTCGACCACCGCCAGCCTCTCCGGGGGCCAGACCGGTCGGAGGGCGGGGAAGGGGTGTGAGGAAGGGGCTGTAGTGGGGTCTCGGCACAGCATCTGCCCTGGGGAGGGAGCAGAGTGTAGAAGGGTGGAAGGGCGCTGCCTGCCCCCTTCTCTGCCCCACAGTGCCTGGGCACCTCCTCTCTGCGAGGGGAGGGTGAGGCCATCTGCTGGAAAGCCCCCGCGGCTCTGCTCCCCTCCAGTACCTCTTCGTGATAACACCTTGGCTCACGGGGATTGCTCAGTCTCCCCTCTCCTGGCAGCAGGGAAATTCCTGCTGGTGGGATGCTGGGTACCCTAAGCCACGGGCTCCTTGAGCACCGGGCAACCTGCCCAGAAGCTGGGGAGCAGCCCAGCCCATGAAGGGAGGGCAGCAGTCCTGCGCCCACCTCTGCTGGAGCCAGCTGCAATTGGAACTGAGCCAAGAGGTCCTGCTGCTGGAAGAGGGCCTGTGAGGAGGCCCAGGAGAGCATCGGGGTGGCAGCAAGAGGACAGGAGCTGGGGAGGATGGTGTAGCCCGTGACAGGAGAAGCACTTACTGGTAGCACTGCCTGGATATGAGCAGTGTCTGGAGATGAGTCTGGGCTCTCCCATTACAGTAGTGGCTATTTGGGCTCCGCTTCAGTATTACCAGCTGATTATTATTTTTATAAGGCTGATACTAGATTTTCCAAACCTAGGGCAGCTACAGGAGGGAAGGGAAGGGGAAACGGGGACTGCCATGATGTGGCAAGGTTCCAGACAGCTTCACTTGTGCAGTCCATTCTTGGGAGAGACCGATATGGTGTGAGAGCCAGCTGGGATCTGAGCAGGAGAGGAGCCAGGGCCCTGCAGGATGCGGGAGGAGCTGGACTGTGTGAACATGCCTGAAGGCACTGGCAGCCTGACCAGGAACAGCTCTTGTTTGACTGGCAAAAAAGGGATCAAGCTGTTTGGAAAACTAATTGGATAACTGCTCTCTCTTTTCTTTATGAATAGCTCATCCTAAAGCATTTTCCTTATGAATGCTTTAGGATGAGCTGTGGCTGAGGGTCCCTGCAGACATTTGCCTGGGGGCATGATGTGCCGGGCAGAGCCTGGGAGCAGATCCAGGAGTCCCTGGGAACAGATCCAGGAATCCCTGGGGCTGTACGCTGGGCTTCCCCCTGGAGCCTGTCCCCCCCTCCCCATCCCTGTGTATACAGGGGCAGGGCCTCACAGTACCCATGCGGTGGGGAGCAGAGGGTGTTCATGTAGGGGTAAGCAGGGCAGCTGGGGCTGTTTGCCCTGGGCGCTCAGAGGCTGCATCCAGAGGACCTGAGCTGGAGGGCACTGGGCTGGAAAGGGCACAGGGATGCACTCGGCAGCAGAGGATGGAAGAAGTTTACAGAGCACCTGAAACCAGGGGGATGCTGCAAACAGTGTGGGTGTCAGAGGTGCTGCCCCACCTGAGCTACTGCAGAAAGTGGGACAGGAGTGAGTGCCCATAACTCAGCTCAGCCCCAGCCTTGCCATCTGTAACCGGCCCATCCGGGCAGAGCTCTCGTCCCCTTTGAAGGCAGCTGGGTGGGAACAGGTCTGAGCTGTGCCGTGCTTGGCAGGATGGCTCTCAGCCAGGCTGGGCGAGGGGGAAGGCAGCTCTCACCCCCTCGGCTGTGCCTTCAGCCAGCTGGGCTGTGTAATTCCCTGTGACAGTTCAATGCAGAGCAAAGCCGGCAGCTTCGCAGCAGCGGACGCATGAAAGGTGAGTGCACTGGAGCCTGAATAATGCGGGAAGCTGCTCTCTCCAGCCTGCTGCCCAGGGAGCCTGGGGGCAGGGAGCAAACATTGACCTCAGGCTCTTCTTTGCACTGATGTCCCCTGGGGCACGCAGTGCGTCCTGACCTCTAACAGCCCCGTTCTGCTAAGCCCATTGTGGATGGAGCCAGGGCAGGTGCGATGTATTTGCTGTCTGGCTGCTGCCACACAGATATGGGTATCATCCTAAAAGGCTTTGGGGAAGCCAGGAAGGTGCCACCAGACTTGAGATGCTGGCTCTGCACTCCTGCTGGTGGCAGGAGCTCAGACACCAGTGTTCATGGTAGCAGCCACCAAGGAGCCATCACCTGGCACGAGGCCACCAGGATGGGGTGGGGGCACGATGGATAGGACCCCAGGAGCTTCACCCTCATGTGTGTGCACCCTCATCCCCAACCTGCTCCCAGGTACGTGGACACCCATGTACATGCATGCACACACATGCATATTCCCCCCTCCGCCCCCCNGTGTACCAGTGCCATGCTGGTGGCCATGGTGCCAGCAGTGGGCGCAGCTCTCCCGCTCCATCTCTCTAACAAGCTTCCTGGCTGGAGGAACTCTTTTTCCTTTTTGTATGTAATGTACTGCTTTAGCTCTCCGATCCCTCATGGCAGTGGGCTTGGTTTTGTTGGGCTTTTTTTCTTTCCCCCCGGATTCCTCTGGAGATGGAGAAGGGTACCATGGCAGCTGCACTCCCCTGGCCTTGGGACTCTTTGGTGTGGGGTGGCAGCCTGCTGTGTCCTGAATAAAGGAGCCACAGAGGAATACAGCAGGGTAAGGGCTGGGGACCACCACTGGGGAGCTTGGCTTTCTGCGGGCAGGAGCTGCATGGGCCCTGGGGCAGCCTGGTACTGGGTGCAGCCAACCAAAGGATCCCTTCCCAGTTGCTGTGCAGGGTACTGGAGTCCCCACAGAGAGCATTTTGGCCACACACAGGGCACTGAGGGGCTACAGGGATGGAAGGCGGTTACTGAGATGTACAATTAACCTTCCTGCACCCATGGACTAACAGGTGGCAATGAGCAAGGCACAGCGGTGCACAGACATGTGAAACATGCAAGGTGCATGTGTGTGATAGAGGCAGCTGTCATCTCGCTCTCTGTGCCCCCTCGTTGCTGTTGTGTGGTGCCCCAATGCCTCACCTACCTCACCCTCTCCCTCCTCCCTAGGAAGGATGCAGATCCGGGGCCTCCTCCTTCTCCTGGCGCTGATCCTGCTGGCCGCCACTGCCGAGGCTGGCAAGAACAAGAAAGGTGAGGAGCAGCCAGGGGCAGGGTGCCTGGTGCTGGTAGCAGCATGGGACATGCCCCCACGCCCCTGCAGTGAGCACCCACACCCCCTTCCCTTGCAGAGAAGGTGAAGAAGGATGGCTCCGAGTGTGAGGACTGGCGCTGGGGACCCTGTGTCCCCAACAGCAAGGACTGCGGCCTGGGGTACCGTGAGGGAACTTGCAAAGAAGAGAGTAAGAAGCTCAAGTGCAAGATCCCCTGCAACTGGAAGAAGAAGTTTGGAGGTGGGTGTGTGGCAGAGGGGTGGCTGGGGACCACCCTGGGCTGAGTGGCTGGGGCTGGTGGCCACACCAAGTCTTGCCTGGCTCTGATGTCTATCCCCTCTCTTCCAGCCGACTGCAAGTACAAATTTGAGAGCTGGGGGGGGTGTAGTGCTCAGACCGGCGTGAAGACTCGCTCTGGCATCCTGAAGAAAGCCCTGTACAATGCCCAGTGTGAGGAGATTGTCTATGTGACCAAGCCCTGCTCTTCCAAGATCAAGTCGAAGTCCAAAGGTCAGTCCCTACTGCTCCCATCCCCAAAAGAGTCCCGCTGGGACCCTAGGCAGTGGCTCTCTGGGGGTTAGCTTGACCCCTTGGGATTGGGCTTTGCTTGTGGTGTGCAGGTGCAGGATGTTCTTCCCTCTGTCAGTGCACGCAACAGCCCCAAAATCCAGCTGCTGGCTGGGTGGGATGGAGGTGCCACCAGGAGAAACCCTGTTGTCCCCTCTCAAGTCACTACCAGCATCAGTGGGACAGAGATTTCCATCTTTCATCAGTGGTATGGGTGGAGGGAGGATGCCAGTGGGGGGAAGATGTCTTCAGGGATACAGCCCCTGTGTGGTGCCGAGCTGGCCACACTGGCTACATCTCTGCCATGACAGTACCTTGGGGGTCAGTGAACTTCTGGTGGATGCACTAACTCTTATCACCTGTGCTTTTTGGATGCAGCAAAGAAGGGCAAGGGGAAGGACTAGAGCGGGAAGCCAGCATCCACATCGGCCCCTCGACATGGCGCCCACAGGACTGGCAGCCCAGCTGCAGCCGGCCCACACTCCAGTCTTCCTCCTTCTCTCCTTCTTCCTTTCCACAACCTCTTCTTTCACTGAGATGCCTTGTTTTAATTGTTAGTGTTGTAGAGAGCTAACCCACCCACCCCACAAGAGGGGCTGGTGCCCTTCTCGCCATCTCTGCCAATGCATCCTGCTCACCTCCTCTTGGCTAGTGTCAGGGTTCACTGAGATGCACCTGGAGAGAAGGGATGGGAGCACACATATTTCTACCCTCCAGCACAAATGGGTTGCCTTTGGCACATCCTTTGGCAAGCCTGGAAGCCTCCCTGCACCTCCACCTGGAGGGAAGGATTGGGTGTTGAATGCCCAAGTAACCCTGTCACTCAGATGCCCCTTACTCATGTGAAGACTGCTCTCAGCTCAGGGGGCTTCCTCCAGCATCCATTTGGCCAAAACAGGAGTATCCTGCAGCAGCTGGGGAAAACAAAGCCACCATCCCCAGGAACCATTGCGTCCCCTCTCCTCCAGCATTTCTAACTATGTGTCCATACTGGGGCTGCAGCCCCTCTGCCTTCAACGCACCAACACTGGTGGGTGGGAGCTCTCACTTCTTTTGGAAAATGGGGTTTGTTTTCTTTTCCAATAAAAATCTTTTTAAAAAAAAAATCACCTCCAACCCCAGCAGTTATCCCCACATGGTGCTGCTGTGCTGGCAACTCCAGGAAATGTCATCTTTGCTGACACCAATGGGATCAGCAGTGAAGTCACTGTGTGGCTGGCAGTGACAGCCTTGGTACCACCACACGCAGTCCTGGAGAAGACACAGGGGTTAGACCTCACAGGCTCTTCTTGCCAGTGCTTTAGGCGGCCCCCTTCACTCTTAGAGGGAGGGTTGAGGCTGCCACCCACAACATTGCAGGAAATGTCACCAGTGGGGAGTTGGGGAGGAGCAATGGGGTGACAGCTTATTCACTCCTCATGCCACGGTGGAGGTTGGTTTCTGGTCTGAGGTCTTTATTTGTCTTGGGATGGGTTGGGCTGTCGTAACAGTTTAAAAAGAAAAACAAACCCAAAAAACAAAAGCCCACCAGACATTTTGGGCCCCACTATGTTAATTATCCTAAAGGCAGTGGCGGTGGGAGGTCCCCACCTGGGGACCCTTTCTCCAGCTTGCGCAGCATCGCCCTGGTGTGGGGACAGGAAGGACATACAGATGCGGGGTTTGCCAGTGCCAGCGTGTCCCCATCCTGTCCCTCAGCTGCGCCCAACCATGGCCACAAGTCTTGTGGCGACCCAGATTTGGGAGAAGCTGAGGAGCAGCCCTGGGATGGTCTGGGCTGTGCACACATGGGGTTGGAGATGCTGTCTGAAGCCTGCATGCTGAGGGCTCCACCACAACACCAACAACAGGGTTACATCCATTTACAAAGCTCAGCAGCGAGCTCCTTTGGCATCCCTGGGATCTCCCCCTGCATCTGGGCCAGGAGCGGAGCTGGGCACCACCACCGTCTTCTGTGTCCAGAGCTGTGCACCAGGCCTCCCCACACCAGCCATGGGAGAGTAGGGACCACTTATGGCTCAGATGAGACATGGGGCACCTTGGCCACACTGCAGATCCTCTTCCTGACCCCCTCTGAGAGACTCCCAGCTGCCCCCCTCCCATCTCTCCCCCCCGCCCCATCACCCTCAAGCACAGTTATTTTCACTGTTGCTGATGCCTGCTTCTCAGGGGCCATGTTCCCCCAGGGCCGTGGGGAGAAGTCCTACACCACACCACTGCTTTTCTTTGCAGTTTTAGTTTCCATCTTTGTAGGAGGTGGCTGGGCTTCATCCTCCTCACCCAAGAGTGAGATGCTTGGTTTGTCTGTCCAGCCAATTGCTGGTTGAGGGCAGAAAGGGTATGAAGGAGAAAGCAGAGACAAAGCCTAGGGAAAAGTTCCCCTCCCTGGTCCATGGATGAGGATGTACAATGGTGTCTCTCAAGGGAAAGAAAAGAGCTTGTCACATCTGTTAGAGTGCAATCTTGACTGCTTGTCTGAGCCAGCAGGACTCCCAGTGAGCACGCCCAAGCCAGACTGGTCCAAGATGGCTGGTAAATGTTTGGCCCTGGTTTCTTTTCATTTCTTGGGTAATAAATGGTTTAAAAGGCTTTGAAGCATCCAGCATTAGGCCGTCTGCATGCAGACAAGCTCTGATGTCCTGGAGACAGTCAGCCAGGAGGAGAAGAGGTGTTCAGTCTTAGGGCAAACACTGGTGGTATTTGGCCAGCCTCTTGAGAACAGGGAGCTGGGACGGGCTCCTGGTGACCACATCTTCTCCTCTTGCCTCAAACTTTCCAACTGGCTCCCCAAGCTAGTCTCCAGGTCCCAGGGTGACTGGAAGGAGCTGCATCTCAGGGGTCCCTTGGACCTTTGTCAGCATTGGGTGAAGGGCATCATCTGCAATCACTGCACAGTCTGCACTGTTGTGAGTGGGGAGCAGAGGACACCCCACCCACCCCCAGCAAAGGAGGCAAAGGGAAGCGCTTCTGTAACATTGCTGAAGTGGTCCCTGAGTGCCAGCTTATCTGGCTGTGCCAATGTTCCTGTACTGACACATGAGAAGGTGCTTGAAGGTTTTCTTGAAAGTGGCGTTGCAGAGGGCATAGCAGGCTGGGTTGATGGTGCTGTTGACATAGCAGAGCCAGTAGCCAATGGACCACACTGTTTCGGGCACACAGGTCTCACAAAAGGTGTTAATGAGAACCATCACATTGTATGGAGTCCATGTGAGTATGAAGGCTAGCAGGATAGCAAATATGGTGCGGGTGACTTTCTTCTCTCGGGCTGCCATCTGGCGCTTCTTCCGTACTTGGCTCCTGGCGATGCTAGCAAACTTCCTGGCAACATTGGCTGGGCGACTGTTGGCCAAGGAGTTGTGGTCAGAGCCTCCTGCCTTAGCTGGGACTATCTCAATGGCGGTGACACATTCGGTCCCAGTCTGCTTGGTGACAATCTTAATCTTGGACCACTTGGAAGATGGGTTCACCCGGGGGTGGGACGGGCTCTGCCCTTGCCCTGCTGGCAAGATTTCTGCTGTGGGCTTGTCTTTTGTGGTCTGGGTCATGCTGACTGTGCTGGACTCATTGGAGGTCTCCTTCTCCTCCTGATGGCCAGTGGCCTCTGTCTGTGCTGAGGGCTGGTCATCCACTTTCCCATTCCTCACCTCCTCCTTCACCTCCACTGCCCTCTTGGGGGAGTTATTGTTGTTCTGTTTGATCACCGGGCCCTTGAAGAAGCTGAGGGACTTGCCTTTCCTTTCTTTCCTGCTTTCAGGCTTGTGCCTCCTCACCCTGCTCCTGCTGGCCAGGGAGATGTGGATGTACAGCACCGTCATGATGACTACGGGCAGGTAGAAAGCAGCAATGGCTGTGCCAAAGGTCACTGCTGGGTTGGAGAGGAATTGGATGTAGCACTCCCTCTCAGGGACTGTCCTCTTGCCCACAATGAACTGCCAGAACAAGATGGCAGGAGCCCAGAGAATGAAGGACAATATCCATGCAGCTGCTATCATTAGCCCTGCCATCTTGGTGGTCCTCCTGGCCGGGTACGTCAGGGGCTTGGTGACACAGAAGTACCGGTCAAAGCTGATGATGAGTAAGTTCATGACAGAGGCATTGCTCACCACATAGTCCAGGGCCAGCCACAGGTCACACACCACAGCCCCCAGCGGCCAGTAGCCTTTGATGATGTAGACTGTGTAGAGGTTCATGGAGAAGACCCCAATGATGAGGTCTGCACAGGCCAGACTGAAGAGGAAGTAGTTGTTGACAGTCTGGAGCTGGCGGTTCACCTTGATGGACAGCATCACCAGGATGTTCCCCACCACAGTGACCAGGCTGAGCGAGCCAGTGACTGTGGCGATGAAAACTAGCTCCACCGTCTTGTAGTTGGTGGGAGGCTGAATGGTCACCTCGGAGCGGTTGCCCAGGGTGAAGTTGTCATAGGTGAGGTTTGCCATCTTCGCCTGCCAGGGCTGAGCAGAGAAGTTGTGCATGGGGTCTGCAAGGGAAGCAGGGACAGAACAGGAGACTATTACACCTGCTGCCCCCTGCAGCTGTGCAGCCACAGTGCCACAGCCATGAGCTGCTGTAGTTTCACTGCATCTGTTCTGCTTTATTTCCCTCCCTTCCCACCTTTTACTCCTGCTGCACTGCTGCTGCCCAGCCCTTTCCCAAAAGATGTATGAAGACCACTGTGCAGCAGGGGAGCATGGAGGGCAGAGGGTGGGGGGCACACCTTAGCTGTTCTCCTGTACCTCCATACCCATGCGCTGTAGAAGGGGCACGTCCCTATGTGCAGGCTGAGCCATGCACCACCCCATGGTACAGCCCTGAGGAAGAGGAGTGGGCACTGGCTGGGGGCTGCCCAGACACGCTGTAGGCAACATTTCCTGCCCTTTCGGTTTCCCAGCCCAGCGCTGCTCTTGTCTAGTGCTCAAAAGTCTCCTTCTGTTGTTGCAGCTTTCACCCCAGGACCTCTTCAAAGGCACTTTTTGTGTCCCCATTTAGCAATGGAGGAGAGACAGGGGACTGCAGGGAGAGAGACAGGGACAGAGCCGGGGACAGCCCTTTGGCCAGGATAAGATGGTCCTTTCTCTACCAGGCCAGTGACAGTCTCCCAGCAGGAGCAGAGCCCCGGCATGCCCCAGGGAGGCACTCAGAGAGGACAAGGGGCTGCAGGAGGCAGAGGGGGGGGCTGCGGAACTGAGTGGTGTTGAACAGTGCTTGCTGCAAGAGCAGCACAGCACAGAGCCAGTGCCCTGCCCCAGGGATGAGAGTGGGCGTGTGGTGTGCCCCAGGCATGTCCTGCTGGTCTCCCCGAAGCACCTCCCCAGCAAGGGGGTTACCCAAAGGCAGAGAGCTCTCCAAAGCCTGTGCCGTGGCTCACACAGCTCACCTGTGTCTCTGGCAGCAAACAGCTCCTTGTGGAAGATGAGATCTGGGACAGGGAAAACAGCAAGTTATGCTTCAGCCCCAAGGAGTTCATGCAAGTCCCACAACATCTTTTTGAGGGGCACCAACCTTTGCAACTGAGATGGCATTGACAAAGGGGTGATATGCTCAAAGGTGGACACAGGCAATCCAAATAAGGATGAAACCTGCTGATTTGTCTTGGCCTGGTTCACAGCCCATCTCCAACAGGCATGGGAGAGGGAAGGGACTGTGTGAGTGCCATGAGCCAGCGATGCTGGGAAACGCTGGCCCTTTCCCCCAGTCCCACATCATACTGCAGCTGCAGCCACACCAGCTGTGGAGACATATGGAATGAACTCAGCCATCTCAGCCTGCTATAATTATTTATGAAAGGCAGCAAAAATTATGGGCAGAAAGACTCTCTTCATCCAAACCAAGATGTCTGTGGTTAACCACCCAAAGTACGAGGAGAATGGACAATAAATCAATGAACCAAAACTGATGTGTTGGGATGAAGGAGAAGAGGAAGGAGAAGCAAAGGTGCTGGGCAAGGCGGGCTGGGCAGAGGAGCTTCCCATCAGACCTGCCTCTCCACCATCATCCGGGTCCCCAAAACTGGCTGGGCCTTCACCAGCCTCATCCTGGGTGCTGGGGGAGATCCGACCCCACCAGTCCAGCAAGGGCAGCCTTCCTACCAGCTCCACCTGGTGGGGGCTCCTGCCGGGCTGCCCACCCAGCCCCATAGAGCTGCTGCCTTGAGCTCAGCAGGAGCCAGTGTGGTGGGTGGGTGCCCAGCGCGAGCGCTTGGCACAGAGTCTCTGCACGCTGCCTTGAGAAACGGCACTGGCCCCAAACACCTGAGACGCCTGAAGATGATGTTGCTAAGTGGATAAGCACACCATTAGCGCACACCTCTCCAAAACAATGTTTGGCAGGATTAGTTCATATTTTTTTAAAGTCTTTTGAAAGAAATGCCCTTGCCTTTGTTTGTGGTGGGGGTAGGAGATGTCAATCATCAGCAAACAACCAAGGTTTTAATATAACCGCTTTTTAATGAGAGGCAAGTGTGAGAGAATGGAGGCGTGGCTGCTTAGATGCTAAAGCCAGGGTACCAACGTAGCCATTAAGGCAGCTTCTGCATTAGCGGCTACATCTGCAATAGTGGCTGGGATTGTTACATGCTCAGGGGAAAGAAGTGGGTGAGGGCCAGAAAAGTACCTCTGTACTATTATCCTCTCAGCCTGTTAGACATGGCCCATGAAGACAAAGTCCTTTGAAAAGAAAGCAACACCTTTCCTTTGGTAGGTACTAAATACTAAGTACAGAGAGGGCAAGGAAGCCCGTTGGCACTGCCCAGCTTTTCACCAAGCTCCATGCACAAGCAATGCATCAAAGGAGAGGAAAAGTGTTTTTTGCTGCCATCCTTCCTGGGCACCCAGCCAGGGATGCGAGAAGAGGTGACAAGTGTATGAAATGACTTAGAAATGTATGATCGTGGCAGTTTGGGAGTTGGTTTCAGTACAATTGAAATGAGTTTAAAATTCCTCACTTTGGTAAGATGGGGAGATTTAGCTGTCATTCTTGTAACAGCTAATCAAACCGATCAGACAAGCTAGCAATCAAGCAGACATCTACCCCAGCTCTTCCAGGAAGAAACTGAAAATCTTGAAAACAAACCTTTCCTTTGTGTCCAGTAAAATGAGGGTTTCATTTTCTCACTTCAGTTGATTAACCAGCAGGCTCTTCTAAGTGCATGTAATTAGTTATCAGTCTTGACAGACGCTTGTGTTCTCAGGTGCCCACCCAAAGCAAGAAGTCTCCAGCTTGTCCACTCCATAAAATCACTTGTACAAGTCACAAGAAATGAAGGAGGAAAAGGCTGGCCCAGCCCCACTCGCGTGTCTTTGGATGCCACCCAGAGGTCATGCTGGAAACTGGTGTGCTGAGACAGGGGCAGCTGCAGCCTCAGGGTGAAGGACGGGTGTTTGTAAAACGAGCCTTCACTGAAGGCAAACATAAAGCAACCTCCCCTTTGAGGGTAGGAGGGGGAAGAAAAATGATCAAGGGTGTGAAGATGCCTACAACACAGACATACAACATGTGCAAGCTGGAAGATGTGTACACTGCTCGCCTTGCCTCAGACACTCTAGCAATTTTCTACCATGTCCCAGTCTATCAGACATCCCTGCTCTCCCCAGCTTTTGCTTTCTCCATCCCACCGTCTCTCTCCTGCCCCAGACACCGTCTCTGAGGTTGCTGGGACTGCCTTTGCCTCCTTGAGCAAGGCAGACAGCTCATTTCAAAGCCAGGAGCAGGCCAAGGATGTTATGAATTCAGCAGGTCTCAGAGTGACTGACTAAGCTGTATCATGCCTACATAGATGCTGCCATTTACCTTTGGGATGGAGCACACCTGGGTTGTGTGCAGAGGGTCTGAATGGTGGCACAGCCCTTGAGCAGCCCCAGCTCTGCCTACACCCCCAGGATGTGCCTGAGGACAGAAGGAGCATGTGGGAGAGCTGCAGTGCCGTGATGGACTCATGGCATGACACCAGCTCCACTCTCATACCTGCTGCCTCACTGCCTGCAATGCTGTGAAGCTCCCAGACACCAAGGGACCTCTCCAGACCCTATGGTCTCCCCACTAAATCCCTCCCCTACGCCCCTCAGTGCTCTGTCTCTTCTTGCACCACCAGGAGATCATGTACTCCCCTCGCACCCCACCATTTCCACATCACCTTCCCTGTCTCCACCCCTCTCTGCCCCCTGCCTCCACACCAGCACCACAGCCAGGGACAAAGCCCAGAGGCCACTTCAGAAGGGTTCCTGAGGCTAAGATATCTACCTGTGATACCAGCTGGCTTTTCTCCCTGCACGTGCCTTGCATTCTCTGTGACTCTTAGTGGACATTCTCCTGGTCTCCCAGTCAGCTACAGCAAACTCAGCTACAGGCCTCCTCCCACCCTAACATTACTGGCAGTGATTTATGTCTGACTTTCTCATCTCCATTGAAGCCATCAGGAGCCTCCAACTCCTCACTGATAGCATCTTTTGGTCCAAGGGTTTCTGTGCCCCTGCAGAACTCAGCAAGTGTGACCTCAAGGCAGGGAAATGCCTCTATCTTCCCAGCCCGCATCTTGTATGTTATGGACAAAAATATGAGGCACAGGCAGATTTAGGTGCAAACAGAGAAGGCTGTAATTTGGGTGAGATCCACCTTTTTTGGGAAGCACTTGGCAAAGCAGAGTCTCCATCGCTGCCTCAGATCATGGGTGGCACCACTGTTGGGCAAGGAGCTAGTTCCAAAGCAAGAGAGCAAAGCCAGCTCTTTCCCACCCCTCCTTGGTCACAGTGTGACATGCAGGGGCATGGGGGAAAGCTCCTGCTGCTTCCTTGAGGCACAACTTGTGTACCACTCTGGCAAACCTTCCCAGCCTGTCAGCTGCTGCAAAATGCCTTGCAGCCCATTGCCAGGTAGTAAAGGAGGAATGGATGGTCACTTCGTACCCAAAAAGCCTGCACTGGCTAGAGGGAGGTGCTTCATGGGGTGCAGTTAATGATGGAGCATTCAACCCATGTGGAACAGAGTCTTGCTCCCTCCTGTCCTCCCTGTTGCTCCCCATGTAGCAGAAGCTGGCTCCCTCCCCACTGGTACAGAAAAGGCAGCAGGGGATGCTGATATTTACACATCCATGTGGTGGTGACACCTCAAGCTCCTGGAGTGAGCAGACCTATTGCTCCAGTGTCCTCTGCCTCTAATCCCTGTTGTGCACAGCCTCTCCCTGCCTTTCCACAGCTCCTGTCCTTCATGCCACCACCAGCTGCCCCCTCACTACTCTGTCACTGCCTCTGTCCCAGCCCCAGCCCCATCCTCAGGGCTGGGGGAGCAGGGGTAGGTGGGGCCAGAGTCACGGCTGGAAGAAAGGTCTCTAGGAATGAGCAGGGATGCTGAACACACCCAGCACACTCAGTAAGCATTGCCACCAGAAACCACGCCCCACTCCTGTCAGGGGAAGAAGAGGTTCATAGGGAAAAGATGGGAATTAGAGAAACCATTACTTTCCCAGAGGTTTCCAAGCGTTAGCTGCTCCCGGAGGAAATGGGATTTTGCTCTGCATTGGTGCAATCAGCCCTCTGGAGGAACAGCAAAGCTGAAGAGACCCGGAGCTGAGGGGACTTCCACCTCTGCAGGGGATGGGGTGGCCGTGGCTGCCATTTCCTGGCTGAGTACACTCTGCTGGGCTCTGGAGACAGCCTGACTCCAGGAGGGAGGGAAGCTGACCCCCCCTCCACTGCAGGGACATCCTGGAGGGAGGGCACGCATCACCCCCTGCTCCGGCTCTGGCGAGGGCACATCAGCTCCAGCACTGCCAGCCTTCTGCTTGTCTTGGCCTTCCTAAAAGCTTGAGAGGGTGAAAATCTTAATGGGATTAGTTCCATCATGTCAAACCGTGGATGTGATGCAGGGCTGGGCAGTTAGCACTGCCACAGCTGGCCTGGGAAGAGCAAGGAGAGACAGGGAGAGAAAAGAGGGGAGAGGTAGAAGATGCTGAATGGATACCTGTGTTTATGTCTCATGCGTGTCTGTGACACAAAGGGAAGGGGCGACACGCTGCTGAGAGCTGACAGTTTGTGGTGCTAATTGTGTTATCTAATAGCCATTAATTAGTTCCTGAGTCATGGCACCAGATTATATCTAGTGAGGGTTGTTCTGGTTGACATTCACACCCCTCAGGAGGAGGGCATCAAGGGGAGGGGTGGTGCCCGGTGAGGGGATTAGCCTGGGTTTGGCTGGTCCAGGAGGGCCCTGTCAGGCTGGTGCCGGGCTGCTACCATGCCTCTGCATTGGCAGAAATGAAGGCAATAAACCCACCAGAAAAAGAGAAAGGAGATGATGGGGGTAGTGGGATTTGCTGTGTTAAGAGGGCAATGTCATACCTCTGGTATGACAAGGGTCAGTGCACCCTAAAGTCCTCATCCTGCTCCAGAGGATATCTGAGCCATCATGCCAGAGAAATTGTTCCCTGCCAGTAATGTATGGGGTTGATCTGGGCATTTTATTTTTCCTTTGAATAATTTATTCCTCTTTTTATTCTTCTCATCAACTGGTTCTGATGAGGCACAGTAAATTCCTCCATTCTCACAAGCTGGAAGTCTCTGACGGCTTTTCCTGGAGCCACCAGGGAAGCAGTAAGCTCAGCAGCACAGGAGCTGCCATCTTTCAGGGGGAGGTGAGGGGCCTGGAGAGCCCCTGCCCTGTGCTCAGCACATGATTGTGCATCACATTCTGAAAAACTACTGTGTCTGGGGCCAGAAGGGAGTATTGCAATCACCTAACCTGAGCACTCCCACCAAGCAAGCCTCTGGTGCTGCTTGCAACTTGGTGATTGTCACTGGGTTTCAAAACAAAACCAAGGCATCCTGTCCAAGGCAGCGTGCACTCAGCTGCAGGTCAGAGTCGTGGCTTACAAGTCACCCACCTAAGTAGTCTCCAGCCCACCACACTCATCAGCATCCCACAGCTGGCATGGTTCCACCCCCTGCCCAAGCTTCCCCCCCACTCCCAGTACTTGACTGTATCCCTTACGTGCCCTGTATCACAAGGGGCCACCCACCATCTACCCCAGCACTACCAGGCAAGAAGTAAATTGGCAAGAGAGTAGGTTTGAGTGGTTAAAAGTCACTCCTATCATTAACCTTCCAGCATGCTGGTTTCTCTGACAATTTATTAACTACGTGTCACCCAATTATTATGCCAAATAAATACCCTATCAGCGGAAAGCTAATAGCAAGTGCACCCAGCAAACACCATGCAAGCCAATTCCAGCCTTACCCCCACTGTGCCCAGCCCATGGCTCCTGAGCACCAGCAGCTTCCCCAGCAGCTCTTGGGCCGGCTCTGGCTGGTAACATCACAGGGGCAGAAGGCTCGCTGCAGTGGGGCTGCTGTCCCCTCCCTCCTGTCCCCTCTGCCTTGGCTTCCCCAGAACTGTAGCTCCAGGCTGGCGGCAGAGCTCAGCCCATGACAGTGAGGTGCTCGGCTTCCAGCTGAGCCTGGGCTAGAGCTGTGCTTCTCCCCTCCTGTCTACTGCATTAATGCTCTCTGCCTCAGAGAGATGCTCACGTTCTTTTATATCTCTGGGCTGAAGCTTTAATATGAGCCAGCCGTTTCAAGGCAGTGCCACACAAACAACCTGGTTACAGGTCCCGCTGCCGGGAAGGGCTTGAGGCTCAGCAGGGCAGAGAGGGGAAGGAGGATGAGGATGGCAGAGGATTTACAATGACAAGTGGCTGTCTGGGTTAGCTGGGCTCTCCCCAGGGAGAGGTTAGTGGCCTGGATCAGATGCCTGTGGGAGAGATGGTGCTGGAGGAAGGACGGGGAGGATGAGTGCAGGGAGTTGCAAGACTCCAGATTTGGTTGCTTAGAAGAGCAGCTCTCCCTGCACTAGTGACAAGGACATGCCTTGCCTGGGGACAGCAAAGTGGATGGGACTCAGCCCCTCTTTGGGGAAACCAGTCGCGGGAAAGCCCCCTCACCTTGCCACTGCCCCATACAGCTGTGGTCTCTCACATCAAGTCCCCACCACTCACTCAGGGTGCCAACCCACCCCAGACTCCTGAGAATTCAGAGCTGGCACTGGGCAAGGTGAGCCTGGCCCTTCTGCAGAGAGGTGCACCTTGCAACTACCCTCTCTGCCCCCTCCCTTGGGTCCTCATGGGCCATGGGGTAAGGATACAACTCAGGCATAGAATCACAGAATGGTTTGGGTTGGAAGAGACCTTAAAGATCATCAAGTTCCAACCCTTTCCCATAGCCAGAGGCACCTCCCAGTAGACCATGTTGCTCAAAGTCCCATCCAACCTAACCTTGAACACCTCCAGGGATTGGGCATCCACAGCTTCTCTGGGCAACTTGTTCTAGCGCCTCACCACCCTCAGAGTAAAAAATTTCTTCCTGATATCTAATCATAAAGATCTGATACCTGAATCTGATATCACCACATAAATGATGCAGTGTTGCCTGGAGATGAGGTGAGGGGCAGCAGAATTCTCCATAAGCAACTCCTCCCAGAATTGAGGTACCGCAGAGAGAAACCACCAAGGTGCTCATCTAAAATTTTAAAGAGTGGGCAATGGGAAGCAAAGCTCCTTGGCTCCACAGGGCAGGGCAAGGCTCTGTGGGGCTTTGAGAAGATGAATAAGCCAGCTGAGCAATGGGTGAGAGAGAAGAGAGCTGATGCCCTGAGCCACGGGCAGAAAACCAGGCAAGATCAAGGGCCCTACTGGATGGGTGTGGATGGACAGAGGAGATCCCTAGTCCCAGGGATGGACAACAGAGAAGAATCTTTTTGGTGCTAATGAAAAAGGAAACTGAAAATTAATTAGACCCAGTTGGCCACAAGACCTACCAGAGTGTTTGGCATTGGAGCTGATGCCTGAGCAAGGGGACAGAGTGAAGGACAGGAGCTGTAGCAGAGGGTGGGCAGGGATGACTAGGGCATGGACAGGCAGCACAGGAAACATTGGGGCAGGGGGAATGAGAGCGGGTGGGAAACATGCTGACAACAGAGGAGAGGAGGGATGGAGAGGAAAGAGGTGGTAATAGCTTCAGGCTGCAGGGAGGGATTACATATCTCCTCCACAGAAGAGCCTTAAGAAACTCATCTGAGAGGGAGGATCCTCACACAGAGACTTGTAAATGTCTCCCTGCTGTCTTCCCTGGAGGGTCCCACCAGCTCCTGGCCGGGCAGATCAGGAGACATGCTGACGCTGGAAACCTTCATGAACAGCACCTTTCCTGCTTAGGCAGCCCAGCTCTGCCTAGGACTCACCTCTCCCATCACAGGATGGTGGTCCTCAGCCTGTCATGGCCTGACACTAATGCCACAGACAGCACTGGGCAATGGTTTTAGCCACCTCATTGCCTGTGACTACACATGGTAGCAGAGGGTTTCAAGAGCTGAGAATCACTTATGGGCCGTGATGAGTGATCTGAGCGCTGCAAACAGCCTGGAGATGACTGTGCTAGATGTCGCTCTAAAGTGCTGCAGAAAGCAGACCCAGACCCAGGCAACTCACTCCTGTTAGGGAAAGGCTGATGCCAGTAGGGTTTCATTCCTCTCCACTCCTCTCTGCACACATACATGCACTTTTTTGGCTTTAACCGGGACTGCACATGATGCAGCTGCCAGCAGAGCAGGGATCCAAACTACCCCCAAGGCACTAGAGATGGTGAGATGCAGAGTACACTCCTTCCCTTCTCGGTCATGCAAAGATCCCACAAGGATGTCTGTCCCTCCACAGCAGAGCCAGCCTGCCGTGCTGCCGGGGCCGGGGGGGGGCAGCTAACATCAACACGGGGAGGGTTTGCAAGCGAGGAGTCACCGGAGCGAGGCGCCATGCATGCCTCTGGAGAGCTGCCCTGTGACCTGGAGTGGACGCCGGGGCCTGGGACATTGTGTTTGCAGAATGATGTTTTCAGACCCCGGTGTTGCACAACTGGAGGCCTGAGTTTCCCACAGACAAATCAATCTAATTCTGCTTAAAGAGCCTAAAGACATTAACCCGTTAACCAACCAACACAAACCGACTCTGCCACAAGCCTTAAACCTGCAGATGACACTTCATCCCTGTCCTCTAGGCACCTCCAGCTGAGGCACTCTGCCACAAGCCTTAAACCTACAGATGACACTTCATCCCTGTCCTCCAGGCACCTCCAGCTGAGGCACTTGCTGCCAGCCCCCCATTGCCTCCTGTCCAGCTGCCGCGGTGCAAAGACGCGCTGCTGCTACAAGCTGAAAAACACCACCAAATGGGTTAGATTTAACAGCATTTGCAGCAGAGGGGCTGCTTCTCTGCCTGGCTTTCTTGGCTAGAGGAGCACAGCTAGCCTCACTAGCTTGGTACCATGTTGACAGCTCTGGCTGAGCCTGCTGCATCTGAGGAGCTCCATGGTTTACACTGAGTCCTGCCTTTAAAGGACAAACCTTCCAGCTGCTGCTCTTCCTGCGCCAGCTGACCTTGCATGAAACTCCTCTGCAAGGCTCTTGAATACAAGCAAACAGCCCTATGATTCCCCCACATCCCTCTCCAGCCCTTTCTGAATCGTGGAAACAGCACCCAGGGTGGGTGCAGGTATCTGCAGCAGCGTGTGCAGGGGGGAGGCAGGAAGCGGATGGGACACTTGGGTACCTCTGCTGCTGCCTCACGCTCTGAGTGGAGCACAGGACACCAAGGGCCATGGCGACAGGGTCACAGCAAAACATGAGGATCGATGTCACTTCTATGGCTCTGATTTGCAGGACCTCCAGCAATGGTTTCAGGGATTGTCAGTGGGACAAAGCTCTATGCCTGCAGCTGCTGCGTTTGGAGGCTTGGACAGGCTGGTGAAGTTAATTTTCTCAGCAAACTTACATCTTACAAGGTATAAGTCCTTGTTTGAGTTTCTCCTCCATGCTGTGCAGCCTCCCAGTCAAAGGCATCTCTTGAGGGTCCTGAGAGCAGCCCCAGGGCAAAGGCATGAGCAGCTGTGCTTGGCACGCAAGGGACTGAGGTTGGGCAGCTTCTGTGGCAGGGCCTCGCTTGCCAATGCTCACTGTCCCAGGGAACTCAGAATCTGAAGCCAGGTCAAATGACAGCATCCTGGCCCAGAGTCAAGGCACAGCAGGACTGGTGCATCCATCCACAGGGAAGGTGGGATGGATGCAAACACGCATACGGGGTGGGGACACCTGGGTGCCTGCCAGGGGGGAGTAAGGGCTGTTTGCATGTCTGCTGCTAAACATCAAGGGAGGGGGGACCTGTAGGCAAGATACCCTGCCCTCTGCTCCTGCACCAGCAAAATCCCGGCATAGCAGGCAACCCTGCACAAGAAGCACTTGCCCTAGATTCATTTGGCCAGGAAATGCCTAACTCTCCCTTGAAGCTGCAGGAACTGAATTTATCTGAACATAGCGCAAAGGCCAACCTTGGTACATTCAAGGGCATGGATGCAGCAAGCCTTTCCTGTGTCTAGAGGGTTAAAGGGATGTCATGGTTGGCAGTGCTCCCCTGGGGGATGGTCAGGGCTGGCACTCTCCTCCACTTAGCTATGAGTTAGATAACAGCCACCCATTAAGACCCTAACTGTCCAGCCTGCTGGAACCCTGAGCAGAAGAGCATGTGAGTTTTCCTAGAAACTGGCAGCTGTTTTCTAGCTGGCTGCCTGAATCCCTCAGAAGAGGGATTGTTTTGGCATGGCCCCAAACGCTGTCTTGAAGGGGCTTCAATACAGCCCAGGTTCTGAGCCCCGCCACCAGTGCCTGGGACATTCACGATGGACACTGTTGCTAAGGTGGGCTAAGGTGTAGTCAGTGAGAGATGCTGGGAGAGTGATGAAGTAAACGGGAAAAATCTGGTCCAAACTTCCACTTCTTGGCTACACCAGGTCCCACACCCTCACAATTTTCCAAAACACATCTTTTAAATGCAGTTTTAGAGCCAACCCAGAATGGATGCTGAAATGCAAATCAAACCTTCTCCCTTGGTTTACTGGAGAGCAACAAGGGTGTAACCCTGAGCCAGACAAGCAGACTGTCAAGGGCAATGCCTGCTTCTCCAGAAGGTGCTCATCAAAGCCCTCATTTAAGTGTGCCAAGGAGAAGGGGTCAGCTTACACACACCAAACTCTTGCTGTGTTTAGGCACGTGCAGAAAGAGGAGCTGTGTTTGTGCAGAAAGCAGCAGCCCCGTGCAAACAGCCTGCATTTCCCTCCTCTCTCACTATTGCTCTTTCCACTGTCTTTGCAGAGCTGTGTTTGCCCCCTTGAGGGGCACTCACCAATCCTCTTCACCTCTGTGGGTGCTGCTGGGCAGAGTCTGGCAGGGCAGGCAGAGAGGGCCCCCAGAGCAAAGGTGTGCTATGGACTGTTCTGCATCAGCCATTCATCATGGTCTCACTATTTTATATCCTGTTTTCATCNGAGGTTTGTCAGTTCAATTTAAAAACAAACAAAAAAAAACCAGCCTCCAAAACAAAAAAACAAACCTACAACAAAACCCCAGCCATGACAAAACCTAATATCAACGGGATCCTCATGGGGACAGTTTAAAGAGAAAAACCATGCTCCATCTGCAAACTCAGAGTAATCGGATCACGGCATTAATTAATCATTTCAGTTCATTTCTCTTCTGTGAAAGAAACCAGACTGACCCACTGAGAGGGGCATGCCCCTTATGTGAATAAACAAGCCACTTTTACCAGTAGCCCTCCTCCTCTTTCTCTCGCCAGATTCCTTCTGTCCACTCATTGGGTCACTCCCAGGACTGCTGCCACGCCAGATGGCAGACCTGGGAACTTGTTGCCGGCTCTGAACAAGGAGGCATTGGCTTGGCTCCCGCAGGAACCAGGGGCTGCTCCCAGATACCTGCTCCCATCCCCACTTTCCCCACCAAGGGCTCTGCCTACTGGCCATCAGCCTGGCTGAGGGGTGAACTGGGCATGGGTTGCTATTTCTTAGGTTTCCTGTCTGGGTGAAGTCACCCCCTTGAATACCTTGCTCTTTGTTGGAGTGCCTTACGGGGACCTAGTCCAGGCTGGAGAGCAGCAGCAGGTGCTCAGATCACAGAAGTCAAGGCGTTAGGAAGCAGGAGGTGATGCCCAGCAGTAGTGACAGCATAAAGCATCTTGCTGTCGCCTGTGATTTCAATGTGAGCGTTGTCAGTGGTGATGTTTCATCGAAAGCCTGGGCTCTAGGACCCTAGTGTCTGAGTATTTTGATAGTGCCAGCATTGACAAGTCACCCCACTGGGCGGATACCAGCCCTTCCAGCCCCCCTATTCATCCTGCAAGTATTGGTAGAAGATGAGCTGCCCTCAGAGGTCACTTAAGGCACCTGTGACAAAGCAGAGAACTTCCAAAAGCAGAGCCTATCAGCTTTTCCAGCCGCCAGGACGGCTCAGAAGGCGGCTAGCTGTTCCTCAGGTAGAAAAATATCTCCCCAACCTTGATCTTTGCAAAGACTAGATAGAAAATGTGGCCACAGCATAGTCAAAGGGGTTTAAAGAAGGACAGAAGAGAAACCATCACTGCTTTGGTTTAAAAACATGACAGGAACTGTCCCCCTAATTGAAGCCAACATCATTCTAGGGGGAGAAAAGAAGGGTGGGGCAGCCCAACTCTTGGCCACAATGTGCCGCAGAGTAATGGGGCAGCTCTGCCATTACCACTGGGGAGGGCGCAGTGGGACCAGCAAGGGCTGAAGGCAGATGGGATCCACGCCTAGAGAGAGAGGGGGCAAGATCTGTGTCCCTTGCCCAGCTCAGCAAAGGGCTCTGCAGGGAGGTGAGGGGGCTTCTGCCTAGTCATGTCCTGGGAGGTGGCCACAAGGGCCAGAGGGGGTTTGGCCAGGCTGGGGACAAAGTATTCAAAAGATATGGGATCTTGTCCATGCTGCTCTTGTTGGAATATAGAGGGAAGCAAAGCATACACGCAGATAGTTTCCGGCCCAGAGAACAAATCTACTTCCAAGAGGATGCACCAGGGGAGCAAATAACCCCTGCACTGGGTTCCCCGCTGGGAGGGGTCCCTGCCCCCGGGGGTGCAGGCTGTTTATGCCCGCGGTGGGGTGCCGACAGGGTGAGCTCCTACGTGATGAGAGGGACCCGAGGTGCCTTGGATCACGAATTCTGGGGAGCGGTGTTGGTTTGGATGGGAGGAGGGAAAGGAGGTGTCAGACCTCGTCCCGATGCCCTGACAGGGCTGCAGCCCTGCACGACTCCACACATCCCAGGGCAGGGAACGAATGCGGGGGTCCGGACCCGCGGGGCACTCCTGGGGTTCCCGGAGGGACGCGGGAGTGCGGGAAAGTTGGCAGAGTGACACTCCCCCGTTCCTGGGATGGCAGGGGGTGCGCAACCCCCTCCCCGTGCACCCTCAAGTCACGCTGCCCTCCCCCCGCCCCCCCGCAGGGACGCTCCGGGGGGGCCGCCGGGGATGCCCTGT
>VZRU01011460.1:150393-180741 GCA_013398155.1 Pedionomus torquatus
GTCTTCTCTTCCCTCTACACCTTTCCCCTTCTCTCTGCTTATACCTAGACCAACCCTCTCACCTGCCCCCATCCTCTCACTTCTGCTGTACATGGGTATCATTTCACCATCTGCTCAGCTCTCACACATACATACATATATACACATAAACAAATAAACACCCCACTTTCTCTCTCCTTTGAGTGATTACAGTCTCAGACAAGCTCCCACCATCAACTTCACCTCCTCACCCTCTCTTAAATCTCTTGCTCTGGGAGGTAACACTTGACTAAAGGGCACTGTTTGATGCCAGTGCCTCATCTCAAATATTAGCCAGATGTGCCCAGTTCAAAGATTTGACCTCTCTCTTTTCCAGACCCTGCAATCTGGTATCTTCTCCCTGGAGATGAAGATATATTTCTGGATCCCAGCAGAGAGAACATCGTAAGACAATTCAGACAATTTTCTGTAATGACACATCTCCAGCTCCAAGCACTTCACTTTGCGACCTGAAAAGGTTAAAGCTTCTCAACAGTTGCATCCTCAGCTCAGCTGCTGCCTTTGCACACTGAGAGGCTCTTGCCACAGGAGGAAGACCTTAATTTGGTCACCCTAGGCCAGATCCTGGCATTTCCTTTGTGAGTGTTCAGTCAACTGGTATTCATTGTATTTCCTGCCTACTTTGAGGAGCAAGAAGACAAAGCCTTGCCAGCATCAGCTGATGTGGATCCACACAATTGCACTGAATGCAGCAAGGCTTTGCTGACTTTTGCCAGCTTAACATTTGCCTACACCATTTTTGCAGTCACCGACCAAAACCTGTCAAACACTCCAGACAATTAATTGGAGTCTTTCGCCTTGCCTCAAAGCCTTGACCTCAAATAAATACCACTTTCTCCTCCTCCTACTCCCCCCCCTAAAAAAATTAATGTGAAAAAAATCTTTGCCATGCTCTGAGTGAACTCATCAGACCAAGAAAATATCTGCTTCAAAGACAATTTGATTGCACTGGAGTTGGGCTATTTGATTGGACTCTTGTTTCAAACTACAACTCCCCATGGACAGACAAAAGACTGTAATGAACAGCAAGAAGTCTTCTTCCAAAGCTGATCAGCCATGGAGATAAAAATGTGTAGCCAAATTGAATACAAAACTTCTCAGCTTCTAACTCTTAACTTAGCTTTATTCACTTTCACTAGTCAGAGGAAGCAGAGTTTCTGAAAGCCCAGATTCCACAAACATATTCCCATTAGAGATAGAACTTGCCTCTCTTGCCTTGACATTTTCACATGTTCCCTGCTCATGGGCTGCTACTGAGTTTCATCGTTCCCTCTTGCTGTCACCAAAATGACATCACCTTCCTTCTTAGGCTGTGTAGGCACTGGTCATGAGTATCAGTAATTCTGACCCCAGCTTCAACCCTTCCCCAGGCCAGGTACATTGTGACAGGCTGTGGGGTGGGACAGGAGGGACTTGTGGTTGACCCACATCAAAAGCCAGTAGCTAATGTGCCTTCATGTTCAGTGGTTCAAGCAAAGGAAACACCTTACTCTCTTTTGGGATTAGGCCCTGTGACAGTCTGGGTCTTCTCTCATCCTGCTTTACAGACACAGATTGATCTGGCAGGTACCTGGGGAGTAAAAACCAGCACACAGTCCCTTTTAGGGATCTGGGATACTCCTGGAGCTGGCCATTTTTCATGTAACTGCACATCTCCCTTTTTTTTTTTTTTTTTTTTTAATCCCGTCTTTCCTCCCTTTTTTTTTGGTTTTCTTTCCTTTTTTTTTTTTTTTTTTTTTTTTTTTTTTTCTTTTNTTTTTTTTTTTTCCTTTTAGCCATGCCCACAAGCTTTGCTGTGTCTGATGTCTAATCGACAATTGCTGCTCTTCCATTACCAGTTGGCAATACTCCATCAGGCTCCTCCACCTCAAAAATTGCCCTCACACCAAAACAACACAGACACCTAGAAACAGGCAAAGCCACTCCTCTCCCCCCTGCCAGGGGGTGCAAGGGGCAGTGGCAAGTGACCACCTTGATGCGTTTTACAGCTCCTCTCAGCGTTTTACAGCTCCCATCAATAGTCATCCTGAGGCAGAGGAGCGGCAGGAGAAGGGTACGTTTGAAGAGCAGGGAAGGCAGTTATGGGTCATTTATCATTTACTCTGTCTTCCTACACAGGCCCAGGAACTTCTACTCATTATCCCTGAGAGATTCCCAGTAACCGTACTCACACACACGGCGTAGAGCAGGCAGCAGCCAGCAGCCAGCACTGGCTCTTGGTACACAACTTAGTGCCAGCTGGTGGCTGCTGGGGATTTGGGGCGACCCTGCAGACCCACACTTGTGGCAGGTGAAGAAGCAGTCATCACCAATCCCTGCAGCAGGCAGGGCACATGTCTGTTCCAGGCACTGCCGAGGTCAAACCCACTCACCACCAGCTCTATCCAGGCTTCCCCATCCCTCTCTCAGCCCAGCAGCCCCTGTTTGTCTTCAGCAAAAACACCCTGGCCCTAAATTGTCCTCCCACCCCATTCATAGAGAGATACCCTTGTGCATAAGCCCACTTGCTCCCTCTTCTTTCTTTCTGTCCCTCTCCAGGGCACTCAAGTTTTCTTTCTGCCTCACACACACCCTTTCACGGTCTGCTTCCCTCCCTCCACCACCAGATCCCTTTGCCCTCGGGCGGATCCAGCTCGCCTCTCCCAGCACAGCGCAGGCAGGCAGCCTCCCTCCCTCCGACAGACATACTCCCACAAACCCACTGAACCCATCCACACGGCTTTAATATTCATAAAAGTCAACCCTAGTCTAAAGAAAATGTGGTTGATGATGAAAGTATTTACATTGCAAATCACTTTTAATAACCCTCCAGTAGTCAGCTTGGTGAGAAATGCTAATCCATCTATCAGCCCAACAACAAAATAAACCCAACTCAGAAGGGGAGAGGCAGAGAGAGAAGAACCAGCCAGTGACAGTGAGAAAGGCTCAGCCCTTCAGCATCCCTCTGCCGAGAGAGACGGACGGGAAGGCTTTGCTCAGCAACTGGTGAGAGCTTTAAAACAGCAACACAGGGAGCAGGCGCAGCCACTCTGGCTGCTTTTGGCCAACCAGGAGACATCCTGGGGAAACTTGGAGGGATTTCAGGGGTGGAGGGCACTGGTGTGGATGTGGTGTTGCCTGATACGGGGCAGTTGTTGAAATGCCAGGGCAGTAACTCAGTCTCCCTGCCCATGCCCAGGGATGCAGGCAAGCGGGCCATGCCACCCATAGGTGGGCTCTTGCCCTGCATTTGCTGGTGAGTGAGACACAGCCCATGGGGCACATGAGTCATTCCCCCAGGCCAGTATTCCCCACAGGAGAGGAGAGAGAGGACAGCACCTTGTGGTCACCTGCTTCTCTCCTAATAGTCTGCCTAAGGAAATGGGATAGCATATTCATAAAGGGACTTAGGGCAGTTTAAAGGGTCTGAAATATATAACACTCCCAGGCCACATTTGCTTGGAGCATCCCATGGCTGCTTTTCCAGTTGAGGAGATGCAAGGTGGTGCAAGGACAAGTCCTCCTCTTCCCCATCAAGCACCATCCCCAGGGAAAAAGCTTTCCTACTCATCCCAGCTGTCTCCAGGGACAGCAGCAGGCACATACGGCCCCAAAAATGCCCTAGACATGAGCTCTTTGGGAGGGCAGTCACTCATGGATGCAAGATGAGACAGGACCCAAAACATGCTGGGACAAAAACCACACTGCAGGAAGCAAATGATGCTGTAGGGATGCAGGGCAGGAGGATTTGCAGGGCTGCTGCAGCCTTCCCAAGAAACAAAGCAACCAAAGGCACCCAGCCATGTTCTGCTACCTCAGCCGAGCCCCCAGGAGTCATCCACAGCCACACCTTCTTGTGCTTCATGGGTTACCTGGACCAGAGACAGAGGAACAAAAATACTGATGCTGAAGCCACATTAGACACATCACTTAGTGCTCAGCTGTTTCCCAGCCTCCTGGGCCGCTTGGAGAGATGGCGTAATGACAGATTCTTTCATTATTTGGAAAACTTCACTTTTAGCAGCAGTGAAGGAAGCCAGAACCCCAGCCCCAGGGAGCGGCTGACTATGTTTGGTCATGCAGCAGGTGCGGCCCCAGCAGCTGAGGTGACGGTGGCACCAGCAGCCCCCACTTGGGTTATGGCCAGGGGACCACCACACACCCATGCCCTTGCCTTGATCAAAAATATCAGTGTCCTAACTCATGCAGGTGAAATGTTAGATTTCATCTCAGTCCTTGGCGTAGCCCTCAGGAAGCTGGCTGATGGGCATTGCCAATTGCTTGAGCTCATCCAAAGCAGGCAGGGCAGCCACAGCCCATGCCTCCTGCGGCTTTTGGGGAGGCACCAGGACCATGCACCTCCAGAGAGAGTTAAACACAACAGCCTGCCACCCAGCCCGCCACACTGAAATCTCTTCAGTCAATAATCTTCTGCTTTTTGTGTTTTAAAGGATTGCTTCTTCTGCTGCTATTTTAAGGTTGCGCTCAATTTTGTCACATTTGCCATATAAGCACGACTTCGAATATTTCAATATAATTGTTTTGTTGCAGTCCCCATTCTTGCAACTCTTATTTGCTTTCTGGGTAATGGAAGGGGAAAAGTGTTTCTGAATCACTTCTTTTATATCTATTATCCAAAAAAAAAAAAAAATTTTGAAAAAAAAAGAAGAAAGGGGAAATGTAGGATTGAACTGCTCCCCTGCCACTTCCCACACTGCTGTAGAAGACAGCACATCTCCCCCGTGACGGTTGTGCCATGGGCCAGGTCCAGCTTGTGGAGCTGGTGTGTGGTATCATACCATGGCTGTGGTGGCCGGCTGCTGGCAGCCATCCGCTGCCCCTCTCCCAGGCACTTTCCCACACAACTTCCTGCCAGACTATCTGGGAAAAAGCAAACAGGGGCTCAAGCCCCACCTAACTTTTTAATTTGCTGTTTCATTAATTCCTGAAATCACTAGCCCACAAATCCACTGAGCCCCACGCTTACATGCACAGCAGTTCCCTTGCCAGTGGTGAGTGCTCAGCCTTCCTGGCACAGTGCGGGGTCACCAGCAGCCCACCAAGCAGCGTGAGAGCCCGGCTGCTGCTGCTTCCCCTCCAAAGGCTTTTGGGGTATCTGTTGTAGTGATGCCTTCCAGCTGAGGAGGTTAGCCTATACCATTCCCATGGACTGGTGGGTTCTGCAGAAGGTGCCAGCACCTGTTGCAGAGCTACAGGAGAGGAGGATGGCTGCAGGAGGCACCGGTCCATCAGCCCCTGGCCCACAGGGGGACAGAGCCCCTGAAACCCCACAAAACTTCATAGAGCAGAGACCACCTTTAATAGGGGCAGCCATTCACTGGAGGAGAAACTCATCCCAAATGAGGAGACAAGCCCCAGCCCCAGCCAAGGACTGGACCACCCAGCTCAGCCACCTCGTGGCTTGCCAGGTCCCAACACTGGGTGCACAGAGGCAAACCCAAGCCCCAATGGGGACTTTCTGCAACCCCTGCCCCCTCGCCCCAGTTCTTCTCCCCCCAGGGCAGGAGCCGGCAGCTCTGCCTGCAGCTCAGTTGCTCTGCCCTCAGATTTAATTCGTTGAGCAACTTGTTGGTGTCTGCCTTCTAACACACAGCCTAATAAGTATTTGCTTTAACACACCCACTGTTTTAAATGTCTCTGTTAAAAAGGTGCATTTCCCTCAGTTTGAGGTAATTGCCAGGGTATGAAGAACTCTATATGTGTGCATCTCCCTCCAGTCAGCTCAGCTCAGCTCAGCCCCCGGTTTGGCCAGAATTTGTGCTCCCCCCTCTACATATATACCTCATGTAGAGCCCCCATTAACATTAATGCTACCTACAGCCCCCTTCATGAGGAAGGAAACCAAGAAAAACACAGCAAGCGTGCAAAAAACACAGCAGGTAAAAAAGCAATCAGCGATTGCTGTGTCAAGAAAGCATTTAATACCTCCAGAGCAAAACAGATCCTTTCTTTCCTGAGGTGCTGCCCTTGCCCTGCATCCGGCAGGGACCTGGCCCAGCCGTGGGGCTGCAACAGAGCAGGGACACGGTTGCCAGTCACCTGCCTTCATCCCACAGGTGCCAAGAGTAACAGCAAGCAGCCCTGTGGCATTCACACCTCCCACACATGCAGCTGCCCCTCTCCTCACCCCCACTCCCTCCAGACTCTTCCCACTGAAGTTCACCCCAGGCAGAAGACCCCATGCCAGGGTCCAGGGTGGACTGGTGATGGGTACTGAGCTGCGAGGATGAAGGCAGCCAGCTGCCATTGGGGTCTCCCGTTCACCTCTGGTCTGTACCCTCCACCCACCCTCAGCACTTGTCCAGGAAATTCCACTGCCCCCAGCCAAGACAAAAACCTAGCTGAAGTCCTTCTGTTGTGGAAAGAGGCCATTTCTCAAGGCAGAGCCAGGAAAGGAGGAGACTCAAGGCTGCAGGATGCAAGAGCACTGTTCTCTGCCGGCCAGGCTAATAACCCTGTATTAAATTACAGGCCTGGGTTCAGTTGTGGTCAGCTGTTGTTTTTTTTTGTAAGCTGTCTGTTTAGATTTATCATCGTAATTCCTGATACTGCCTTGTCGGACATCATTACGATAATCTCACTACTGTGTCTGCTGGGGAATTGGGAGATGAGCAGGGGGCTGCTGCAGAGCGGGAGGGCAGCAGGGCTGGGGCTGCCCACAAGGCACAGTCCTGTGACCACTTATCCTGGAGCTGGGGACCTCAAAGAACGTGGAGGCATGAGACCCCACAAGGAAACTCAAAAGTCAAAAAGTAGCTGAAAGAACCAGCACAGTCAGGGAAGAAGACACCAAGGGAGGAGGGAACCAGCCCCCAGCTAGGCAGGTCTCCATCCCTCCCACAAATTGACTGAGAGAAAGAGAAAACTTGAGAG
Source organism: Pedionomus torquatus (assembly GCA_013398155.1). Classification (NCBI taxonomy): domain Eukaryota; kingdom Metazoa; phylum Chordata; class Aves; order Charadriiformes; family Pedionomidae; genus Pedionomus; species Pedionomus torquatus. The sequence goes on from VZRU01011460.1 coordinate 157,306, forward strand.
ATGGCACACAGAAAAAGCTGGAGGATCTGGGGAAGTTGGAAATGAGCAGCCTCTGTTTTGGCATCGATCCCTCACCTCCCCTTAATTCCCAGTAATTGTATCATTTATTTAAATAAGGCTTCTCATGGCAGAGAGCACAGGAGGGGGAGGAGGGCAGGATGCCAGCAGTCCAGTTCCATCCATCCGTCCTTCCATGCTACAGCCCCTCTCCCCTTCACAGGCATTCCCTTGTGCACACAGCCCTCCTCCTCCCCACAGACAGGCTGGCTCCCACTCTGCCCTAGCACTAGCCCCTGATCTGGCTGGTGACCCAGCCCCGAGACCCTTGCTGGTGGCAGGGAGGACACCTTGGTAGAGTGTTGCAGCTTCCCTTCCCAGCAGCTGAAGCAGGCTCTGGCTGAGGAGCTGCCCAAGGGCAGGGCTGAGGGAGGTTTGGGCATGGCATAGAGCAAAGGCACCCACGGGAACCCATTAACCCATGTGGAGCATCCCCCTCCCTGCAGGGCAGGGGCTGGAGGAGCTGTGGGTGGGAAGTAGGTAATCACATCAGCAAAATAAATAAAAAGCCTAGCCCAGCCTAGTGTCTTTATTAATGAAAATGAGCCTGTGATGGGACTTAATTTCCAGCCCCTGGGTGATCAGGATGGATGGTAAAGCCACAGTGAGGGACACAGCCGGGCAGAGCCAAGGTCAGTGAGAGATGACGACCCCCGTCGAACAGGGGAGCAGGCACATGGCCTTGCAACCTGGAGCGTGAAGAGGGAAGCTGCCAACACCTCCAGAGAGCAAGTACTTCCAGCTGCCTCGCTGGAGACAGGGTGTTAACAGCCACCGTCACCCAGGTGGGATCTGGCCAAGGTCAGTGGGAAGTCTTCAGACTCCAGCTCAAGCAACCCCTCTCCCCACGCTCTGTTTATACCTTTGCCAGCTGCTACTCCATGGCCAAGCCACCCTTAGCCAGCTCCTCCAGTCTCCCTTTTTGCATCTGATCCCACAGTCTCTTGTGCCTGCGTTGCTCTCCCCCCAGCTACCACAGCAAGCCAGCATCCCCCAGGTGCTGCTGTGGAGTGGGATGGCAGACACTTCCATGATACAGTGAAAAAAATAATTTTATTCCCCTCTTGCTACTATTAAGTGGGGAAAATCTATTTTCATAGATTTTTTTCAGAGCTACCTGAGCCAGAGAAAAACATTTTGAGGGTAGATTCTCCGTGGAGGGACACTGCTCTCTGATAAGCTGAATTAATTCATACCCATTTGAGTACGTGACCCTAAATAGGTTTTATCACTGAAATTAAAAAATACATCATCTCAGTGATAATATTTCAAAAGAGGAAAGTAAGCATCTGTGGTTTTATTTGAAGGGTAAAACTATGAAAAAAACTATGAAAATTTACTTTTTCTACCTGTTCAGGGTCTGAGACCCTGCATGGAAATCTGGCAGCAGCCCCAGCACAGGGGAAAAGACCTCTCCTGCCTCAGCCATGGGGCAGGAGCACATCACACTTGTGGGCAATAGTGTGAGAATATCCTTGAAGCACACAGAGACTGTCCAGAGAGCATTGACCAAAGCAAAGCAGTACTTAACAAACTCCCCAAAGAGTGAAGGATGCTGGCAGGGAGGAGCTACCCCTTGGGAGTGCAAAGGGAAGGTACCAAAACTGCAAGCTGCAGATAAGAAAGCTGGCAAGACAGATCCCATGCTCCTGAAGGGGTTCAAAGGGCTTTTCCAGCTGTTTCCTAAAGGTAAGGACCTGTTGCATCTACATCCACCCCTACAGCAATAGCTGCCAAGCCCTTGGGGGGGACCCAGGCGGCCCCACCCCACAGCCTCCAGGCAAAAGCCCCCCCAGGACCCTCTTCACCCTCTGGGTGCTGGGCCAGCCTTCCCGTGCCAGGCTGCGGTCCCTTCATCCATCACCTCCTCAATGAATTGAGGCAGACATGCCACTGGCCCAGCCAAAGCATTACCGCCAGTCTTGAGCTGGAATGCTTCAAATAGCCACGCACTGCGATACAAATTGTACTTTGATGAGGTCCATTAGGCCATCTGGATGGCCTTAAACAGCCTTGATGAAGATGGAGCAGGGGCTGCTTGAGGCGGGAGGAATCTTCGCGGTTTCAGGGCTGCTCACTGTCCCTCAAACTAATATTTGTGCAGGCAGTGGAGTTGGAGCCAGCAGCATCAGGGTAGGTCCATGCAGAGTGGGCCCAAGGGCAATGCTTTGGGTGGTCAGCATGTCCACTCCACCATGGCATGGGCAGAATATGGACACCTGCAGCCTGGATCTGCTTTTCAATGGCAGAGCCCACAAATCTGCACTACCCTGAAGTATCTCCATGGACGGATCTGAGCCCCGGGGAGCATTATCTCCAGATTGTCCCACACCCATCAGTCCCATTAACTGCATGGGAAACAGCACTCCTAGGAAGGAAAGCCCATGCTTGCTGATAAGCATAAGATAAAGAACTCACCAGGAGAGAGGAAAACTAAAAGAGCAGAAAGAGCTTGGTAGAGAAAAATCACCTAAGAGGGTAAGGGCCAACGGGCAGGGAAAGAAGCAGGGAATGGGAGCCTGGGGAAACCCAGGAGAAAGAGATGCCCCATTCTGCTGAGCCCACAGTGAGGGATTGCAGGGAAGAAGCATGAGTAGCAAGAGCACTGAGACAGGGAGCAATACATGGGACCTGGACAGGAATTTCACTTGCTGGTCATTTACTGACTGCTGATGTCCCCACGCTGGCTCTTTTATGGCTCCTCAGAGCCCCAGTGAGGTTTTAGTCGAGCTATTGCCCAAGTTATATTTTCAAAGTAACTTCTAGGTAACAAGCTCAGCCTCTCTGCTGGATGGGACCCACCGGTGCCGCTTGTCCCCCCTGGGAGCTCAGCCCCCCTGACCTGTGCCTGGCCGCCTGCGGCACGCAGCCCCATCTCACCACTACGACCTACATTCTGCCTCCCCAAACATACAGCCTTGCACTTAGCTGCATTAAACCCACAGAATGCTGTATAGGGCTAATTTCCGATCAGGCTGTCAGGAAGTATTATGTCAAATACCTTACAGGAGCCTAAGCATATTATGCCGACGCAGCTACCTTTGTCAACCAAATCTGAGACCTCATCAAAAAAACAATGCTGGGTTTAGCCATCCCTCTGCGCCTCCAGAGCAAAGCCATCTCCGGGGCTTCTCTTGGGTCACTGCACACCAAGTGCTGCCAACCATTCAGCCTGGGGCTGCAGCTCTGGGGGGAGCAGCCCAAGCCCTCCTGCCCCAAAGGTGGCATTTGCCCGCTGTGGCGGAGCCCGTGACACTGCAGAGGAATTCACATGACTTTGAAATAAAGGGTCCCTGCTGCGGGATCCTTGCTCCCACTGGAGATGCAGGGCAGCACCTCGCGCTGAGAGTGGAGCAGGAGGTTACTGCTGCATCTACATGCTCAGCTCTTCTCCTCCTCTCCTCCCCACAGGCTGTGCCCGATGGCCCAGCTACTCCCTGTGCATTTCAAAGCCACCTCGTCCCTCCCAGTGCCACTTGTCATTGCTGATCACATAGGGTCCCACAGTCCAAAAACTGCTATTTTGTGGCTGTGTTTGCCCCCACAGCCTCCCAGCAGCGGTACAGCAGGAGACCAGCCTCAAATCCCTCCCTAAATAATTGTTTTAATTAGCATTTGCTTTGAGGTAGGTGATTAGCAGGGGGCTGCTGGCAGAGCTTCCATGGGAACTTCTGCAGTGGGCAGACAGATAAGTGCAGCTCTCCACACCACCGTAGCACTTAAACGCTTTAATATCAGCCTCCATGGCTGCAGTCAGTCAATCTTTATTAGACTCTTTGAGCCTTTTCCACTCCTGCCAAAGCAGGGCTCAAGGCAGCAGAATGGAGTTTGCAGCGCCGGCCCAGGCACGGAGCACAGGCAGGGGACCCCCATGGATGGGTGCCCACCTCAGTGGGGGTACAGCCCTGCCCCACAGGAGGAAATCCAGGGGCAGCGACTGCCAGGGAAAAGGCAGAGCCGCAGATGCAGCACCTTGGGGAGGTTTGACAAGGGACCCAGGGGAAGAAAAGAAGCTGGGTTTGGGTTCCAGCCAGCAAAGTGTGACAGAGCCCAGCAAAGGGCTCTGGCTTTCAGCAGTGCCTGGTCAGTGGCCAGCAACCACTACCCTCATAACGGGAATTTGCTCATGTCCCCCCGCCCCAAAGCCTGCCATGAAAACAAATAAGCTGCAAATTGAAGTTTCCCTGCAATAGGGTGGCAGTACCCTGCACTGTGCCAAAGGAAGCACTGGAACCCATCTGCCACCAGAGCCAGCCCCAATCCTATCAGGATATTACTGTAAGACTGAACAGGGATTGAGCGATGAGCTTTAACAGCTATGATGGTATCAGTGGTCCAGCATTAAACTCCAGGAAGGGCCATGGTTTGGCCTGCTCTCCCTGCTCTGAGGTAGTAGTCACATGCCACAAAATTCTCAAGGATATAAACATTTTTGTCTCTGCACCAAATTAACCCAGGTTCATACAAAATAAGCCATCACTGGGGGGCATAAGCCCGTGTTTGCTGAGCATCAATCTTTCAAAGAGCCCAGGAGAGCACACTTGTCCTTGGATGATTAGAGGGATGGAGCACCTCTCTGATGAAGACAAGCTGAGAGAGCTGGGGCTGTTGAGCCTGGAGAAAAGAAGGCTCTGGGGAGATCTTCTAGCAGCCTTCCAGTATCTGAAGGGAGCCTACAGGAGAGCAGGAGAGGGACTCTTTGTCAGGTAGTGATAGGACAAGGGGTAATGGCTTTAAATTGGAAGAGGGGAAATTCAGGTTAGATATTAGGAAGAAATTATTTCCTGTGAGGGTGGTGAGACACTGGAACAGGTTGCCCAGAGAAGCTGTGGATGCCCCATCCCTGGAAGTGATGGTCCATCCCTGGCCAGGCTGGATGGGGCTTTGAGCAACGTGCTCTAGCAGGAGGTGTCCCTGCCCATGGCGGGGGGGTTGGAACTCAGTGATCTCTAAGGTCCCTTCCAACTCTAACCATTCTATGATCCATGATCTGTACCTGGGTTCACAGATGCAGGTTCGTGGGAGAGCCCCAGCAGCACAGGGCTGCTCTCAGGGGAACACAGTGAGAGCCCCTCTGAGCACCCTCCTCTCCACCTGGAGAGCACCCAGAGCCCATCACCACACACAGTTGCATGGATGCAGCTGTTAGCTGAACTCCTACTGCTTCCTTCCTTCCCCTCTTTTACTCACAGAGCAGCTACAGAGCCCACCACCCTCCATAACCCATCTTGGTCTCCTGTTTTCTCCAACGTGTTCAAGATTTCCCTCTCCCCTAGCAGCTGCAAGGAGAAGCACAGACATAAGGACAGCATTTGCCGCGTGTGCCAAGCAATGCTCAAAGTGACAGCACCCAGCCTAGAGCTCGCGTGACACAGAGGAAGGGTTTGGAGAAAGCCATAGCAGTGCTGTACCCACGGCACCCACGTGGGTGGGAATATTGGCCTGGACATGTAGAATCACAGAATCATCCAAGTTGGAAGGGATCTTCAAGATCATCGAGCCCAACGATCAACATAGCACTGCCAAAACCACCACTAAACCATGTCCCTCAGCACCACATCTACCTGTCTTTTAAATACCTCCAGGGATGGTGATTCCACCACTTCCCTCAGCAGCCTATTCCAATGTTTGATAACCCTTTTGGTGAAGAAAATTTTCCTAATATCCAATCTAAACCCTCCCCGGTGAACTTGATGTAATTTCCTCTCGTCCTATCTCTTGTTCCCTGGGAGAACAGACTGACAATGCCTCACTACAGCCTCCTTTCAGGCAATTAGAGAGAGCGCTAAGTTGTAGAGGGCCTCCTTTTCTCCAGCCTGAGCAACCCCAGCTCCCTCAACTTCTCTGCATAAGACTTGTGCTCCAGACCCCTCACCAGCTCCATTGCCCTTCTCTGGACATGCTCCAGCACCATCTCAACATCTTTCTTGTAGTGAGGGACCGAAAATGGGACACCACACTTGAGGTGGGGCCTCAGCAGTGTCAAGTATAGGGGGACAATCACTTCCCTAAGCAGCTGGGTCTAAGAAATAGAAAGGACCAAGCCTAAGCTACCACGACATCTTATGCTTTTGCACAACTTGCACAGTGTCTGCTATCTACCCCAGCCTCTATAAAGCTGGAGTTAGGGGCTGAGAAGGTAAAGGTGGAGGGCCAGGGAGCCTTACGATTTTCTGAAGCTTGGAAAGAACAGACTCCAGAGTCCAACTCCCCCAGCCAAGCTGGAGCAGGGCTGAACACAAAGAGAGAAGGAGAAACCTCAGAAGCTGACAAAAACCTTGTGATACCCTGGTGCTCCCTGTCCTGTCAGTCATAGCAGAAGCAAAGGCTCAGCGGGGCAGCAGAGCCCAACCACAGCTCTCCACACACATGCTGGTCCATTTCCAGCAACAGGTCCTCCTGCAGACCTCAGGTATCTGGCTGCCACTTTCAGTGGTGGCATATGCTCCCTGCTGGGCTCACGTCTCCCATCCCACTGAGTAATTTATGAACCTTTCCCATGCTGTGCTTGGAACCCTCAGTCCCTCCCAGGCTGGCACCACTGCTCCGGAGGAACGTGGCCCAACTTGGCAGGTGACACCCTGGCACAGAGTATGGGTGCTTGGAGGCTGAGCAACGGCCTCCAACAACTCACCAAAGTGTTGGGTTTCAGATGGGAGGCAGAGGGGAAGCCTCACAGTGCCCTCTCTGGGATGCCACCTCCTGGCTGGGTGGGAGCTGATGCCCAGGGAGGACAGCTTGATCCCCACCAGCTCCTACCTGTGCTGGGCACCAGCAACAACTGCTTTAAATGCAAAAGGAGCAGGAGCTGAGGGAGGTAACCGAGAACAGATGAGGTTCTTCTCTTCAGGATGCTGCGGGGAAACAATTCCCCACGCTCTCCTGGAGCGCACTGAGTGGGCTGTAACGAGCCTCCCCCCTTGTTAGCACTGCAGGAACCAGGCAGCAGCAGCAGGACAGGGAGGAGAGAGGCCTCTGCTCCCAAGGGCACCGACATTAATTGGCTGGCAGAGGGTGGCAGCTGGCAAGGAAAGGCTGCTGTGTCGTGCCCCCCAGCCGCAGTCATGTGCCGAGGGCCCCCTCCACACCGAGGCAGCAGCGGCATGACATTTACGTGCTGCACACCAAGATCCCAATTAGAGGTGGTTGGCTCACATACTGCATGCTTTAATTAATTTGCCTATTCCTGCCGGAGAACAGCTTCTTTGACAGATTGGGACTGAGCAGAGAGGGCAGCTGCTCCCCAGCCAGCAGCCTGAGCAGAGGGGCTGGCTACAGGACCTCAGCACTGGTAACGCAAGGGAAGAGCAGCTCCCCGTGCACCCAGCGGTGGTCCCTGTGCACAGCTCCCAGCCACCAGGTAGAGCTGGAATCCCAGCACCACCCAGCTACAGGGGGACACATGGGTATGGTGTAGGGCTTCCATGGGGGAGTCAAATTGGAACATTTCAAATTGGAAACGGAGCAAGATGCCAGGAAAGGAGAAGGCAGGAAACACAGGACTTACAGCGACAAGCACATCTCACCACTTCACTGTACCCCCTGCCAGGGCTTCAGCAACCCTGGTGGGATACCAGGTCTCCCTTCACCAGCTGGTTTGGTCCCAGGCCCCAGGGTGCTGGAGCATTCACCAGCTGCAGCAGTGCCCATGCAGATTAGTGCTGCGAAGAAGGATTTGTACAAAAGCCCCTTGCAAGCACAGCAGTTCCAACCATCACTTCCTCCCACTGCCCCAGGCTTCTGGCACCTTCTCTCTTCCTAGCTAACCTAAATAATCTTGTATCTTCAGCTGTTTCCCTCCTCTTCCAGCTCATTAGTGCTTTTAGAGAACACTGGCTCCTACCGAACCTGACCAACCCACCATTAACCTCTTTGGGCACCAAGAATTGGTTGTTACTTTTGACTCCAATTCCCAGCTCAAACAGCTTCCACCTCCAAGAGGACTCTGCCCCTCACCCTTGAGGTGACTAAGTTTCTTTAATAGCTTCTTGTGAGGGACTTTATCAAAAGCCTTTTGAAAGCTGAATAAAATTCTCTGCACCGTATTTCTCCTTTCCCCAGGATTTTGTTAGCATATTGAAAGACTCCTGACAGGCTAAGGCTGGCTGAGAAAAGCTTTTGGTTTTTAAGATTATTTCCTGCTCCTAAGCAGCGAAGCTCTCATTTTGCCTCCTAAATTGGGCCAGCAAGCAGGCACAGCTTTGGTTCTGTTTCCTCAGGCAGCTCATGTTGAATTTCCTCATTGCTCCTGGCCAGGTGTTTGCCCTGGCGCGGCGTTACTACACTGCAGAGGGCAATCCCACAGCCTCCCATTCTGGCACAGGGCTCCAGGCCTCAGCTCATCACGGAGATTCAAGGGTGCTGTTGCTTGAGGCTACAAGTCAGCTAAACCCTGCCCAAACCAACCAATGTGACTGCTGGGCCAGGACAGGGTAGTCCAACGCAGAGAGAGAGAGTTTTTTTCCACACAAAAAGTATGGAATGCATAAGGAATAAATTGGATTGGGGGTGGGGAGGTGTGAGAGGGAAGTGAATCCAGAGTGTAAGCGTGCTCAATTTTCCCTCTAGTCCCTCCTTTTCCCGCCCACTCATCTCCCTCCATCAGGTCTCAGGCAGGGGTGGAAACTAAGTTTGGCAGATTCTAGGTCAAAACCAAACAAAAGTGTGCTCTACATACATGTCCACAACTGCTTACTTGTGTGACCACAGGTCACCTACCAGGCATGTCCAAGGCAGCATCTGAAGATTAAGCCCACTCACACCAACCCTACCCACTGCTTCCACTTGAAGTCAGGCTGCAGCTGTTACCAGCCATTGGCCCAGAGCTGCAATGAGGGTTAGGAGAAACATCAAAGCTGCTTGCTCTGATCAGGCCGCCATCCTTACCTCATCTGAAGGTTTCCCCACCAAGCCTCAAATGAAAAGTTGCTTTGGAGCTTCAGAGATGTCCTGAGTCGATGTCAAAGCCAGCAGCTGTGGTTTGCTCCTGCTCCCACTGGAGCTCCTTACCTGCTCTGCCATCGTCTCCAATGGGGGCAGGTCTGGACCAAGAGGAAGCCCTCAGCAGAGCAGGCTTCAGACCTTTGTACAGGAGCCTGGTCAGCCGTGGTACATGGCAGGCCTTTGAGAATCTTCTAACACTGGAGTGAGGCGTACTGTAAGACCTTCCTCTAACTGGGAAGGAATTTTTTCTGTAAATAGCATGGCTCTGGCTGTGGCAATGGACATCTGTAAATGCTCAGCAAATCACCTACCAAGAATGGGCCTCAAAAGATTCTTCTAGGAATTGTGCAGGGAGAGGGAAGAAGAAATGTCAGGCTGAGTGAAGTTGAAACAGGTTTTTTCCCAGGCTGTTTTAGTTTGTTCTCAAGCAGAGCAGTAAACAGCTCTGCCTAGACCTGCACCGCCCTGTCTGCCCAAGTCTTCAGCTGAGACATAGCTCCTCTGGCTCCCAAGTGCCAGCACATCCTCAGGCCACCACTGAGGCAATACAGGAATGCATGAAACCTTCCTCACCACACAAGGGAATCCCGTTTTTCAGGCTGCTCTCCTGTCAGATCAGGGATGTGGTTGGCTCAGGGCAGGTTTTAGAGCCTCATTAACACTCTGCAATGAGGCCTGGCAGCAGCTGATTTGATTTAAGGTTCATTTCCAGGCTGTGATTTAAGAGAAGATTTGCTTAATGTTCTCTAACAGACTCTTCTGACTGGGAGCTTGAGTGCTGCCTAATGACAGCCTTATTTATTCTAATGTCTGAGGAGCCAGTCAGGAGCGCGGCAGCTGCCGGCAGGTGCTCAGACAGCAGGGGAAGCATCCCTCACCACAGAGTGGTATCACCGGGGCAAGCATTCCTTTATCCACAACAGCCAGACACTGCGTCCCTTTTTCTGCTCTGAGAGATCAGCAAGACAGGGTGCTCTCTGCCTGCCTAAGACAGGCAGTGTGGCATCTCTACATACCTGTAGTGGGATAGTAGAAATGCTCCCCTTTCTCCCTAACACAGTACTTGAATGATGGGAAACGTGCCTGTTCATCTCCAGATTGGTTAAAAGGCAATTAGCAATCAAGACTCCCAAATGCTCTTCCTTGTTTCCTAGTTTTGGCCTTCCAACTCTAAGGCTGAGCCTGCTTTCCTCCTGGGAATGGGGTGGTCATCATCTGGCATTTGTAAGCTACCTTAAGCTTCTGAGCTAGATGTACCTATTCCAATGCTGAACATACAGAGACAACCATCACACAAATGAAGACAGTAGGTCAAGCAAGGGTTTGTCATATTTTAATGACATGGATCTTTGGTGTTTCCCTCGTTAGCACTCACACTCTCCCCGTCCTTTGTCCACAAGCCTTCTAGGGATGGAGAGTTACAAACGAAAAGGAAAATCACATTTGAGACTAAAAACAAAGTATCAGAACCTTGATTTCTCCACTAGAAACTACATGTACAAGGTCAAGATTTCACATGCAACACCTTACATCACAGACTCATACCTCACACCCTGGCCTGGAGCTGAAAGACACTTCCTGCCCCCTGCCAAGGAGGTTTAGCTCAGTCCTGGCACCATAAAACCACTGGGATGGCTCATTCATGTTAATATTGGCACAGCTTAGAACATCCTTGCTTGAACTGCATCCTGACTAGAGAGCAGTAGCCCCTGTCCCTCTGCCCATCTATACAGCAGCTCTGCTTAGATTCCTGCCAAGTACTAAATTAACTCTCTAAAAAGGAAAGATCCCCACCTGTGATCAGATCCTGAGCCACACAGGTTTTGGCAAAGCCCAGCTCTTCCCAGAAAAGACCACAATGCAGTCAGGACGGATCTCAGAACATCACATTCTGAGTGGGGAGCAGTGCTGTGCCACAGAGTGGGACTGTGGCCCGGAAGACTCCTCCACTCCAGCAATGGAGCTGGAGCATCACGCCCAGGTTTGTCTGCTAGGACTGCCACCTCCAGAAGGATGCTGCAGGGTCCTTTCCCTTCATTCTACTGATCAGCCTCTGGGCACAAAAGGGCAGGAAAGCAGAAAGGAAAGAAACTTTACAAAGGATGATACTGACCAAATTGAAGGGCTAGGGCTGAGCTCAGGAGATCCCATGGGACTTCAAGATCTGCATCACATGCAGCCAGCATGGTTTATACTCCTCTTAACTCTTCAGCAGTGGGAATACTGGAATTTAGGTATGCTTTCTTCCCCATGGCTTCCCTTGCAGTCCTTATCCTTCCCATTCACCCAGGATAGAGCAGCCCTCTGAAACACTAGCATCCTGTCAGAGCCACACATCCCTACTCTTCCAGCTCCTGGCCAGCTGTGAGGTACAGGTCTCTGCTGAGCAGTACAAGGGTAGCACCAATACACAACTCAATCTCTACCTGTTCCGCGACTCCCCACTGGTGCTGTCATTACTATAGAAGTTGGTACTGTCAGGAAGATGGTTATTATTAGTTAGGTCACTGTATTCAATTGGTCCCTCAGTGTCCATGGAGGACTGGGCCTGCTCTGGCAGGTCCAGATCACCAGCGCTTTGTCCTTCACTCCCGCCAGGGGCTGTCCGTGGGCTCAGGCCATGCTCTGACAGCTGCATAGACTCCGAAAGGATCCGTCCCTCCAGCTCAGCTGCCAGTTGCTGTGAGGTGGACTGCTGTGCTGATGTGCCCTCAGATCCGGTAGACTCCGCACCAGTCTGAGAGCTACGGTGGATCCGGTGGCTCACAATGATGTTGTTGCCAAAGCCTCCCATGGACGCCATGGTGGTGCTCTGCTCCCGCTGGACCACAGCAGTCATGCCACCTTCTGCCATCAGCCTTTGGATCCTGCTCAGGGCATCCTCCCCACTGGCCCCATATTCAGGACCTTCACCTGCAAGAGAAAGCCAAAGCAAATTTGGTGCACAAAGCAAACTACAACACAAAGAGAAACTGCTGGGTAGATGCATCACAGTGCACATGTGCTGTAACAGAAGATGGGTTTCGTTCCAGAGGGAGCCCAACTTTTCCGTAACTTTTGGTGAAGTGCCAAAAAAAAAAAAAAGAAAAAAAAAAAGACACTGATCTCTGTCAAGAAAATCTTGGCTGCTGCCACAGGTATACCTTGCAAACTTTCACGCCCAACCTTGGAGAAGCAGCTCTTGTCTAGCCATACAGATGGTGGGGGGGGGGGAAGCAATGTCAAAGAGGCAATGTGTTTTCTCACAGCTGCAGAGACAGTCCAGCCAGTCCCCACACGGGCAACAAGAAAAACCTCAGTTTGCATTGCAATAAACCATTTTACCATGGTGGTAGATAGTCCTCTGGCCTTTCCCTACTTGGCCTGTTTGAGAACACACTAGGCAGACGACATGATGGCAATCTCCCCAGTACCAGAGAGGACACAGGGAGCCGGGCCAAGAGCAGACAGCAGCTACAGAACAGAGCTTGTGCTTCCACATCACCTACAATCAAGGAAAGATCAAGTGTAGGCTCCTGCTGCCCTTGACTGATATTTTTTGAAGAATGCAAAAAAACATCTCTTAAGACCTAGAGTCTTTGCCTACTCTATCTCCAAGTCTTCCTTTCGTAGCCAGGCTGTACTGAGCTCTGAGGCATTATCAGATGCCTTGCATGCTGAAGATCACTTTTGAGGAACAATATCTCACAGAAAAATAGTCCATGTAGGAGATTAAATCCCCATGTCAGGAAGGTCCAAGCCCAGTTCAGTTTCCCAGCATCTTCCTTTTGCTCCAAACTTTACCCACACCATTTGGGGAAAACAATCTGTAATCATAAACTGCTAGAATCATTCCACAGTAGGATCCTGACGATTCTTATTAAAGAGATAAATCTCACTCCCAGCTCCATGAAGCTATCGCAGTGCTGATTAGAGGAGCAGAGAAAGCCACGAGCTCTCCTGGCACCAAGGAAATGAACACAAATGTCAATAAGCCTAGATGTAGGTAGGAGTTAAAACACAATAAAAAACAAAATTCCACACTGACTAGGAAGTCAAAACTGCTTGGGCCTGTAGGGTGGCGATCATGTATCCAACATGGGAGCTGGGTTATTCAGTACAGTCTACATTATGCCACTGTAGAGGTTCATTTTTTAAAAAAAGTAAGACAGTTAAAGCAGATAACATGTTACACAGTCCGTCAGTGACAGCTTAATTCCCTTTCCTCATGGGCTCAATGGTACTTGCATCATACACCACCATCTTTCTCCACCACAGGGTATGGTTAGTTTCATGTTCAAGCAAGCCTGCTGACATACTGCCCTGTTGTAGAATCACTATGGACATTAAGGGCAAACTTAATTCTCACAAGCAGACTAAGTCCCTTTTTGCTAGGAATGTAGTACGCCTGCTATATCCATTATATCGCTCTGGTTAGAGCACCAGTGAGCCCACAGAGACACCACATAAAAATGTGGAGCAGAGCCTGGAGGAAGGAGCAAAAACACCTCCTGGGCAGAACGTGACCCACAACTCCAGCAGAGAAGTCCTGTTCAGGATGGAGCCGATACAGGAACTAGGAACCTGGCTGACCACCATGAAGACTGAGAACATACAGAGGTTGGATTAGGTTGGAAACTTCAGCTGAAAAACACGCATGCCAGGGGATATCAAAGCATTAATTATGAGCAGAAGTAAGTGGAAGGTTTGAAATACATGGTTTTGGATTCAGTCATCGTTTCCTTCTGAGGGTATAGTTCTAAGCACTTTGTTATCAACCATCTGGCCAGGCCAGAGAGGAAGTGTGAGAAAGCCTAGATGTGCATCTTGGCTGAGAGAAGCACCAGCCAGCCCTCCCTACCCAGGTCCTGGAACAGCAGGTACTGTGCTCTTGACAGATTATGTACTATAAACTAGCCCAATACAGGAGCATTGGAACAGCAAATTGGCAAGAATCCCTAGCTGATGCTCCTCAGCATTCCAAATGTGTGCTTCCCCAGAAGAGTCTGCGCAGGCAGCGCACACCAGAGCACCCCTTCTCTTCCCTGCCTGTTAACTATCACGTGCTGTGGCTGAATTTTCAGTTGAAGCAGCCGCTTGTGGAAAACTGGTAAGGGCTGATGGCACAGCAGAAATCAGCAAGTCATGAGCCTTCAGATGATGAGCACAGCGATACAGCAGTGTTGGAAATTCCAGAAAGACAGCACATCAAAGGCCAGAAATGAGCCTCACCATTCACCTCTGCTTTGGGGGCTGTCCTCCCCTTTCACCCCTCTGGTTTTGACCATGACTTTGGTCAACTGGTTCAGAGCAAGGCTTCCTGTGCGATTTGCCTTGAGCTGAGCTACAGCACAGATTCACGTACAGCCCCTTTCCACTGCCTGGTAGCTCCCACGCATATTCTTTCACCAGGCTGCCAATGCAGACTACATTAGTACACAGTGCGAGTGGAATGAGCTAACTTCCATTTGGTGGAGGTTCAGAGTGTGCACACAGACACTCACCCAAAACAGCAGCGACACTGTAAACCCCACACCTAAGACTGCTAGAAGTTTCAACTGCTTGCAGTGGCCAAAGCCCATTCCCTACAGCCATCAGGGGAACAGAGAGAATCCCCACACTTGGGACGCCTGTTTTCAGGGTTAGGCATATCCAAGAGCATGAACCTGAGTTTGTGCAGGAACAAGCTAAGTGCCAACACATCTAATTTGCCACACAGAGAAGGCAATTTCTCTCATTTTTTGCTCAAAACTCTGTTCTGATCTCCCAGGCTCTGTAAAATCCTTTATCTTAACCTTTTGCTCTTCTAAGCCTATCTTCTAGGGTCAGAAACATAGAAAATTCTCTCGATTGCACTACAGACAAAATCTAGAAAACTGAGCTAACCAGCTCCAGATACTGTATGTGAAGTATCAGTGTAAGCATAACACCTGCCAATTCACCCTCCACATAGGCTGTCCCTGTAACAGAATCTATCACAGAGCAGGAAGCAATCTCGAGAGACAGTCTCCATCTTTTTTTGGATGGGGACACAAATTCTGTGCATCACTTGTGGTTTCCTTCCAGAACACAGGTTTGTGTCCATAGCACTGTGCTCCTACAAACCTTTTCTGCTCTAACCGAAGTGACCTTTCCAGAGGTCCAGAACCCCATCTATCCCACACAGAAACCAAATATCACTCTTCAGAGTAATTATCTCAAAGACATAGGGATTTCTGTCAATCTAGCTGACTGGCTCCAGCATTTAACAAAATACTCCCCAGCTAATGCATCTGTTTCTAGGAGTTCTCTGCTATGCTGCTCCAGCAAGACCAGAGTTTGACACAGAAGACTACAGAGGCAAACCATCTGGCAAACTTTCAATGAAGCTCAACATAAGGCAGAAGCATGTCCACTCTTAAATGAAGTGGTCTCTAAAGTACTTATGGGGAGTACAACTTGCTTATCTTTGGGCATGGACAACACACCCGATAAAGAGCAAAGCGCACAGAAGCAAGGATAAGATCAGGCTCCTTTGTGGATGTGTGATATATTGAGATTACTCTTGTATTTTTTCCTATTTTCAGCTTTCCTCTAAAACGAGCAGTAGTTAGTAGCCATGCTTGCAAACAAAGCTGCAGAATTAGAACTAAGAGCAAGCACTGCAGAGTCTTCAGAGAACATGGAATAATAGCTCTGAGGTGTGAGTTGACCCACTAATTCAGATGCTGATATAAAAATATCAGCGTTTTAAAATTAATTTACTCCTTGCATAAGAACAAGAAAGGGACGGTCACACCACAGCATAACCAACGACAAATAATCCTTAATGCTGGAAGAAATACTATCAGTTACTTTTTTCCCCAACCGAGCTCAGAAGCATATTCATACTTGCTTTCTGAGGCAGCCAATCCAAACAACTCCACCAAACTCAGAAAAGACATAATTGCCTTGACTTGTAAAAAAGTTCTTAGCAATATCTTACTTTGGTGATTTGTATAAGTGAAACTTATTTTTGTAATGAGAGTTTAAAAGTAGCCCCCGTAATGTAATCCCAAGGGAGCCAGGTACTCAGAGTAGCTCACACTGTAAAGGCTTGTGCAGTATGTGTTTCTAAAACCGGATTCTATTTTTTAGGTAGTGCCTTTGAGAGCACTTTAAAGAGAAACTGGTATTTGCAGTTCTATAGGACATATGACGCAGGTTTTACAGATGAACGGGCAGATGAAAGGCTTTCTACTTGGAGAATGAAAGGCAGATCTGGAAGCTGATCCCTAGTGCCCTGGTTCCCATTTGCACACTAATCACACCAAAGTCACATCACATCACATGAGAACAGCATTGCAAGAATGTGTTCAGCTAATGTAAACAATGTGCTTCTTTTTAGCATTCATGAGGCTCAGCTGGGGACAGGCTATTCCTGCCTATGAAGCATCCCAACAAATGTTCCTAAAGTCTCAGAATAAATAAATTACATCACATACAGGCACTCTGCTTCTCAGTTCTCCAGAGGCATTGTCAGGATGCTTTGCTTATACCAGTAAAGTTTCACTTGCATGTGCTGTCTTTTCCCTACTAAAGTTTGAAAAGACTGAATCCCACAAACTCAAGCCTTCATTTTACAACCCTCTTCCCCCTCAAAACTGTCTGCTGCAACCTCTGAAAGCGGTTGGACTGGCTGGTGAGAAGCACTTCAGCCAAACAGGTTAAAAACTGTGTATGGCATGGCAGTACTCAATATGTTGCTCCCCCAAAGACACATACACAATGAGCATCGAGCCAGCTGAGTTTTAGGCCCCAAAGGCAATGCAGATGATAGGAACTGAGATTACAATTGCCTTTCAGTTATTTCCATCATGGTTTTTTTTTTCACATGGGTCATTTTTTCTTTTTTAAACAACTGGATTACCTGAAAGACGTATTGATATACTGTCAATAGCCAAGGGACAGCACGGGCACACAATCAAACAAGTGTCCTGAAGGGACCTCCGCAAAAGTCCTCAGCCTTCAGCACCTTTTGCACAGTTGTGGCTCCTGACAGTTACTGCGACTCGCGCCCTATTCCACAGATCCAGCAGCCTGGACAAGCAGCAGCCACAGCCCGGGAACTACAACTGCTGGACTAGGAACTGCAACTGCTAAAGGTTAAAGCTTCAGGCCATTAAATCTCATTAGGAATTTTTGTTGGGTTTTGAGTGACATTTAATTTGCCAGTCAAATAGTGATCCCTCCCTCATCATGCCTATCCATTTGCAAGGGAGAGAGCAGTGTAAGTCCCAACAGACTGTTTTCAATTCAGGGTGCCTCAAAATTACAACTCCATCAGAATTTCCACTATGTCTGTCAGCTTAAAAGAAATTAGGAGACAGCTGAAACACTGAGGCATTTCTTGGTGCTTCTAGTTTTCTCTCAACTCTAACTTCCTTAATTTATGTGTGGCTTGGGAGTAGAGTTCACAAGGTAGGTATCAAGTGCTGCAAAACAAAAAGATACAGACATTTAGAGGGATTCATTTCTAACAAAGTCATCATATACTCATTCCTCCAAAGGAGGTAGAAAGATAATCAGAACAGCAAAGTCCCCGCAGAGCTTTGCATGAGAAAAGGAAACTATTTATACCCGCACAGAGCTTAATTAGATTTCTGATGCAATTCTGCATACTTTTTTTTTTCTTATACAGTAAGCACATATCTGCAAGAAATGCCCTGAGCCAAAATTACCCAGAAGAGCAGGGCTGACAGGACATAGGACAGAAACCCACTCTTGGGGTAGCACTAGCCTTTCTTTTATTTTCTTTTTATGTTTTTGTTTTGCCTTTTTTTTTTTTTTTTTTTTTGTTTTTTTTTTTCCTTTTTTTTTTTTTTTTTTAGAAAAAAACATTAAAGGGTGTTTTTTTTTCGTTTGGTTTGGTTTGTTTCCCCTCCATCCCCTAATGACAGTGTGATAACTGAAACACTATCCTTTATATTACTCAGAATCACATCTGATTTATCCATTCTGTTGCTGATAATACTACTAAAGCCTTTACATAGTGATTTACATCTTCAAAGCCCCATACAAAACACTAATTAATCTTTACAGCCCCTGGTGTACTGTACTATGGGAAGATTTATTCCCACTTTGTAGATGATTAATAATTTGCCCTAGGTCACACACCAAGCTAGTGGTAAGCACATTTCCCCCCCTTTTGGTTTTTCTTTTTCCCTCCTTCCTGTCCCTGACATCTAGATCCTGGTTTTAGGAAACACTGTTTTCCTTTTCAACAGGAAAAGAGTTATGGTAGATACAGTGGGGAAATTAACCATGAGAAAAGCACTGCAGCATCTAATCTAGCCTGTCTGAGCACAGTGGACAAGCACCAGAAGTGTTTATGATGCTGGAAATACAGTAGCCAGTGCCACAGGCAGTGCAACAGGGCTCAAGTATAATGTGAAGCATAAAGACTCCTGGATAAAGCAGGCTGAGGTGTTGGTAACAGCAGCTGGAAATTTGTCTTTCTGCTTCATGTTAGGTCCTCGGTACTCCTCCTCTGTCGTGGATTAAGAGTTTTTTTGGATCCTACACACTTTTGATAGTTTATTTCTTGACAGCTCCCTGCTTTGAGCTGCTCTTGAGCTTTTTCACAGCAACTTCCACTGAGGATGCAACTGGCATAAGAACTGATCTACTACAGGGTAAGACCACTTTGCTCATCTCCAGTGCATACAGCCACACTGGAATAACTCCTTTGTTCAGAAGTGTGACAGCTCATTTTACAGGTGAGGACACTAGCAAGGGTACATGTGAAAAGTCAGTGTCTGACCCAGAAATGATATCAAATGGGGAACCCACCAATCTTCTTCCAGGCAAGCAAGAGAGACAAAGAGAAGTCTCTGTCCTAGGCTTATTATCTCCCCTCCCTTCTTTCCAAACACTGTATTTTGCTCCTTTGTAGAGATACCCTGCCCAAGACACTGATAAATGACAAACCTTCCACATTTCATTAATGATCTATTTAAAAACCATGTTCTAGATCTGAAAATTGAAACATTAATTAGAAAGAACAAGATAATGAACCTTTCAGACAACTGCAGGATGGCAACAGAGAGAAACAGAACTGGAGAACTCCACTGTTTCAACAGAGCACAGGACCCCCAAGCCTGAAGCACCAGCCATCATGGCCTTGATGAAAGAAGGTCCCACACTGTACCCTGTTCTCAGTCTACATATCACATTCAGTGGAAGAACCAGTTCCCCCAAGTTCAGCATTTGTCCAGACATCCTATGTTCCAGCCTTATTCACATGCCCTCAACTGTACTAACCTTCCAGAGAGGTTAATCCCAGCTCTGCTGAGAGAAGCAGACGGGAAACTCCACAGGTCACGAATCTGCTATTTAACCCAAGAGGTGAGATCAGAGGAACACAAAGCTTTAGCACATGCTGAATGGTGCACAACAGAAACTGTGAAAGAGTTGCATGCCAAAAAGCATCTTTCAGAGTGACAGAACACAAGCAAGCATACAGGCACAAACAGGCATGTCATGGGCTCCTTCCCAAAGCCAAGTGGGTTCATCATGAACCAACACCTTCAAAACTGTCTCCTTGATTTTCTCTGTCTTTCCTATGGATATACTGCCCAACTCCTTCCTAGCCAAGTCTTCAGATCTGGATTCAAGCACAATTGCTACGGCAAGAAGCACAGAGAAAATCACCACGCTTTCAAAAGAGAAATGATTTTATCATTGTTAGGGAATAGCACATCATTTGCTTCCAGCTTTTTACATGTTGCTAAGTTTTCCTGGTCTGAAAAACACTAGACACTGTTTTGAATGGCTGACTTGGACACTCATCACAGCCTTCATCGATCAGACTAAACAGAATACTCATATTTGCTTTGTGAGAAATGATTTACAGTATTTTATTTTGTATCCAGATGCTGAGCTTGGGAAGCCTGCACAAGTTCAGATGCAGACATTTAACACAGAGGCAGAAAGAATAATTCTTAGCAGTTTGCTGCCTTACTGATGGCCACAGTTCAGGAGATTTGCAAGCAGTGATGCCAGTACAGTTGATTCTACAAAGACACAATGATCTGCAGAAGAGTCCATTTTGTCCTCTAAAAGCATGTGAAAAAGACAACTTCTGTATTCATATGGACAGAGATTCATTCTCCTGATTACCTTGGCCTAACTACAGGCAAATTATGCCGGAGAAATCTCTGTTGAAGGAATAAGCAGGAGTGTTAAAACGCACTGACAGAATGTGTAACCTATGTGGAAACTCCTCACTCACCATGTAAGCTTTGTCAGATAAATCATTGCTTGGGCTCCTACCTTCCCCAGTCCCTGCAGAGGCGGATTCCTGCTCCTGTACCTCCCTCTCTGTCTGAGTCTCGGCATTCTGCAGCTGAGGCGCCAACGTCTGGGTACCCTGCGAAGTCACAGAGGTGGGGGGGTTTCGGGGTTGCAGGCCTATGGCATTCATCAGGCCCATGTCCCTGTCCGTCCTCCACGTGGCTCTGCTGGTTCTGAAAAGACAGAAAAACAAGTAAGACCAGGAGTATTGGAGGCAATATGCCCCAGCAAGACTGAAAGCATTCACCTGAGCCTCTCCTTGCCTCCACTCTAACCAAGCACCTGCCAGCCCCTGAGCGATGGGGCTGGAGAGAATTGTAGCCTGCACTTATTTGCACACACACAGACACCCCTCTCCAGCCTCAGCTGGCCGTTCTCTTGAGGTTTAAGACAACCGAATCTTACAGTCCACTCACCCTTCGACAGAAGCAACATGTCTGACAGGCACAGATAGATATCCCTGGAGCATCACTGAGCCTGCAGAGCAACTCTGACTCGGGGTCACTGAGTTGAGCAGCCAATACAATGTGCAGTGCAGGACCACAAACACACAACCTCCCTCTGCATGTCAGGAAAGTGGTTTTAACTCCCAAGGATGCAGTCTGTATCCCTTCCCTCCTCTGGACCTTCTAGTTTGTCAGCATCACACATGAATGCACTCCAGCAGGCATTTCTGCCTGTTCCAGTTGGACAAGAGAAATTCTCTGTTCTCAAGAGCAAACAACAGGAACTGCCTCAAGGCTAATTAGCTGCTGCTTAGAATTTCATTAATTAGATTAAAAATAAAATTAAAATTTCTTCTTAGAAAAACAGTTGAAGTGTACAATGCTACAAGAGCTGAAACTTGATAATGCTGGGGTGCTCTTTCCAAAATTGGTATTTGACTCTAAGTGCTGCAAATGGTAAAGAGATTCTAGGAAAGATTGCCTCATTCCTAACCTTTTTTTCGTAAGGTTTTGAAACCTGCCACAGTTTTCTTTCCCTCTCTTTGAGCTAGTTCATTCTTGAGCAGTATTTCTGCCTTCAAGCTGCTCCTAAGCCCATCATGCAAGACTGATACATGCTGTCAAAAGATGTAGCAGCAACATCCACTCACATGGCAGAGTAAAAAATTTCTACTGCCTATCTTTTCAGTCTCAATCAGTTCAAGGCTGTAAGACAGCACAAACATTGCCCTGTACATCAGCTCATGACTTCTTTGGGACCCTGGAGCTCCCAATTCAGAAACAAGACTGTCACCCTCTTGCTGAAACCAGCTGGCTAAAGGAGCAGTACTCTTCACTAGGACAAGAAGCAAGGGACTGCAGTATCACCCTAATGTTTAGAATAACAAATGCATGCATCACCAGACAGACTGGATGAACCAGCCAATAGGGCTGTCAAGGGATTCAGCTTTATTTTTAGAGAGTTTATTGCTGGGAAACAACTGTCCCATGACTAGAAACCAAAGGGATGAAAATCAGTCACCAGTACCGCCCAATGGATTTGCACCCATCTCTGCAAAATTCTCCATGCTTCAGTTTACTATTTCAGTTCATTTACTATTGCGGGTTTTTGATGCCTCAAGCCCCACATGTTCCTCCCCCAGCTTGCTCAAGGATCATACTGTGGTCATGGACGACATAGGTACTTCACAATCACTGGCCACACTTTTGGGCACTGAATGTCACTTACTGGAAGCAAATCAGGTGACCCAACTAGGCAGTGTCAGACGTAGAAAAAATTGCATAATTAAAGCTGCCAGTGCTAAGGGAACAAAGAAGAGGTGATGCTATCAGATGTAACAAAAGAAGCAGAAAGGGTCAGGTCTCTCTAAACTGTACCCAGGAGACTCACCCAGGCCGCTCAGTGTTCCTGCTGCTGGAATGCACAGTGAAGACATTCTCATTCAGCTGGTCCCAGTGGTACTCAACTCCAGAGTTCAAGGCCCTTGAAACACCAAAGAAGGAAAAAATATTAGTATGGCAGGACACTACTCCAGCCAGCACACATTATGTCCCCACAACATGAGGGACAGTGTTGATTCCTGCCCTACAGAAACCACAGATCTAGCTCAATTAACATTTTCGTTAAAAGGGTTCACCACCATAAACAGCCTTGCAAACAAGGAGCACTTTACTACCCAGATTACTCTGGAATATTCCACGCATTTCAATTCAATATTAACACTGAGGCACAACAGCAGGAGCAGAAAGATTTTCAGGACATGAACACACACAACTGTGTGTATAAAATCAGGTTACCTTAACTCCAAGTGACTAAAGAATTGGAATGGGAAGACCAATCCTCTCTGTGGTGCCTGCCAGCATTTCCTGCACTGGGTAATGCTGACTAAAACACTGCTCTTTTCAACATTTAGCTTCTTCACAAATGGTTCTCATTCCACCTATAAGTAAATCTCTATACAGCCCTCTCACTGATTGTCACTGTGGAGCAAGGGCAGAGGTAGAGGATTTTTTAGTAACTTTCGACAAAAGAGTTTGTACTGAATCCAAGTATCTTTGTGTCCTAGAAGTCCAAAACTAGAATTTTATAGATAATGCAAAGCTCATAAAGTTCAATCAGGCCAAGCTCAATGTCCTGCACATGGGTCACGGCAATCCTAGCCACAAATAAGTCCATAAGGTGCATAAATCCATGGGACCTGATGAAATCCATCCATGGGTCCTGAGGGAGCTGGCAGACCAAGTTGCCAAACCTCTTTCCATCATATTTGATAAATCGTGGCAATCTGGTGAAATTCCTGCCAATTGGAAAAAAGGGAACATAACCCCGATATTCAAAAGGGAAAAAAGAGGACCCAGGAAACTACAGGCCAGTCAGTCTCACCTCTGTGCCTGGCAAGATCATGGAGCAGATTCTCCTGGAATCTCTGCTAAGGCACATGGAAAATAAGGAGGTGATGGGAGACAGCCAACATGGCTTCACCAAGAGCAAATCCTGCCTGACAAATTTGATGGCCTTCTATGATACTGCCACAAACTTGGTGGACAAAGGCAGGGCAATGGATGTCATCTTCCTAGACTTATGCAAAGCATTTGACACTGGCCCACATGACATCCTAGTCTCCAAATTGGAAAGTCATGGGTTTGATAGATGGACCACTCGGTGGGTAAGGAACTGGCTGGATGGCTGCACTCAAAG
>VZRU01011460.1:181278-194989 GCA_013398155.1 Pedionomus torquatus
AGGGGGAGATGTCCCTGCCCATGGCAGGGGGGTTGGAATTCTATGATCTTCAAGGTCCCTTCCAACTCTAACCATTCTATGATTCTGTGATATACAATTTGGACTTTGGGCAGAGAATGCATTGAGGGCAGCCCCAAGGAGAAGATCTTGGGGATGTTGGTAGATGAGAAGTTCAGCATGAGCCACCAGTGTGCACTTGCAGCACAGAAAGCCAACT
This sequence comes from Pedionomus torquatus, assembly GCA_013398155.1. Lineage (NCBI taxonomy): Eukaryota > Metazoa > Chordata > Aves > Charadriiformes > Pedionomidae > Pedionomus > Pedionomus torquatus. Next base: position 181,496 of record VZRU01011460.1, read on the forward strand.
GCAACCTGGGCTGCATCAAAAGAATTGTGACCAGCAGGTCACGGAAGGTGATTCTACTCTTCTGTTATGCTCTGGTGAGACCCCACCTTGAGTACTGCATCCAGCTTTGGAGTCATCAATGCAGGATGGACATTGACCTACTGGAACACGTCCAGAGGAGGATCACAAAGTTGATGATATGGTTAAAGCACCTCTCCTATAAGGACAGGTTGAGAGAGTTGGGGTTGTCCAGCCAGAAAAAGACAAAGCTCTGAGGAGACCTTATAGCAGCCTTCCAGTACCTGAAGGGGCTACAGAAGAGATGGAGAGGGACTCTGTCAGGGATTGGAGCAATAGGACGAGGAGTAACAGTTTTAAACTGAAATAAGGTAGATTTACATTAGATATTAGGAATAAATTCTTTACTGTGAGGGCGGTGAGACACTGGAACAGGTTGCCTAGAGAAGTTGTGGATCCCCCATCCCTGGAAGTGTTCAAGGTCAGGCTGGATGGGGTAACCTGCTCTAGTGGGCGGTGTCCCTGCCCATGGCAGGAGGGTTAGAACACAATGATCTTTAATGTCCCTTCCAACCCAAACCATTCTATGATTCAATGATTAATACTATTAAGTTTAACAGAACAACCAATAATTTGACCACCTTTCACAGTGCATTTCCCAAAAAGATATGCCAAGCCAGGCTGGCTAATCACTTCACTAGAAGTGAAGGCAAGGTTAACAAAGTATTGCAGCAATGTATTGCAATAACCAAAATGCCCTTGAAACACAAAATGCTGTAAGTGCATCTCCCACTATTTCTAAGGCACTATAGCTCTTAGACTGGAAGAGGATAAGAGACAAACCAGCTTACTCGGTGCCATACAGAAATGTCAGAGGACAAGATGTGTCCCATTTCCAGAAGCACTATGGGCTGCATTGCCATGGAAAAGATTAATTTTCTGTGCAGTGTTCTGCCACGCCATGGTGACACCAGGTCCTTATGAGCTGGTCTGGGAGTTTTGAAACGGTGCTGTGTACATGTCTGCTGGACTCAAGATCTGCCTCCGATAGTGCCAGGCAGATGGTTAACAGTGCTTTGCAACGGGCTCAATGTGAGTAAAGAAAATAAAAGGTCTTGTGCAGACCAAATAGAACTGCATCTGAAGAGCTGGACTTGCATTGCACTGCAGGTCGTCTCAGAGCATGAACGAACGGTAGGTCCCACAATGTAAAGGAAGGGTTCAGAGCAACTAGTTGATAGCTGGTTACGGCTCAGGTACAAACACAGTGTTTTATATATCTATATCCCTGTAATGAGATGCCACAGCAGAACTGGCGAGAATCCTAGCTTAGAGGACACTGCAGGTCAGACATGCTGCAATGGGAGAGCTGTGTGTGCTGGAGGCCTTGGGCTAGGCTGTTGGGGTGACAGCACCCCAGGCTAGGACCAAGGGTGAAAGCTAGAGAAAATTAGGTCAATAAAACCACACAGGAGGTGTATAGGAAGCAATTGGTCATCACTTTTCTTTTTTTTTGTGCTGAGCTAGCCCTGCACTGCATTATACCCCATGAAAGCAGCTACTGGAGAGATACTGATTTACAAAGGCTTCAGAGTTTATGGACAGATGGTAACCTGTCACTAAAACCGAGCCAGTCTCTCTGGCTGCTCCATCCCCTCCCTAGTATACCAAGACTTAGCTGTCAAACTTTGCTGTCTGCAAAGCAGCACACTCCCTAGGCAAGTGAGACTTTCCAACTTGGTAGACAAAATTTCCAGAAAAAGCCTAGCTTGCTTGGTATCTGCAGCTTTTGATCAACAGAGCTAAATTGACCCATGCTCTTTTTCCCCTCCTTCCATGCTTCTTCATGCTTTCCAAAGTACAGGCACAGTCACAATGCCGTACTTTCCAAAGTACAGGCACTTCCTTTCCAAGGTGCTCTGTGTGCCTTACTTGTCTTCACCAGCTCCCAGTTCTAGAAACCAGAAGACTGCAAAGCTTTCCCTCGGCCAAAATGCAAATTTGTAGCAGCTTTCCCTCTCATCCCAAACACCACATTCTTGTACTACACAGAAAGCTTGGCTCCTGTGTGCACACATATACACATCCGAGTCCGATGGATCTCACTTCTCTAATAGCATGATGGCGCCAGGCTGACATGCAGTACACCAGGGTTACAATTCCCATCCTACCATTCTCCCTCCTACCCATTCTGCAGAGGCTCGCTACTGTACACTCAGGTTGATAGACAGGAAAGTCCGTTCTAACTCCATTCTGTCAATTTGCACCTTCCCTAGATGGTGAAATCAATAGTCATTCCATTTAATACATGACTTTGCACCTTGGTTTTAAATACTGCCATTTATCAACAGAGATTCACTGCCAGGGTCCTATTAGCTACTCATTTACTGCCAGAGAATCGAGGACTTGGCAGAGGGAGGACCTGTAGCAGCTGGTGCCACTGCTCCTGTTGCTGACTCGGGGAACACTGATGAACAGGCTTAAGCCAAGGTCACTAGACTTGGCCATGATGGGAGTTCAACATCCTCAGCAGTTCTTTAACCTGGCTTTTTAGTCTGGACTATGCATGTTTCCCTGCAAGGCCAGAAAAGCAGTTCAGAACAAATAACTGGCACTACCTACTGCAGCAAGGAGCATTCTCACTGATGCCTTTCAGCAGACTCTTCCCTCACCAGGGTCAGCTAAACCAACTTATCCTCTCTCAACTCCACGTCTTGCAAAAGGCCTCAAGCAATAAAACCATCAGCACAACCTTTGTTCTCTTTGGCATACATCTGCATCTCTCTGACCTTTATCTCTCTGCCTCTCCACAGCCATAAGACCAATATTCAGAGCTTGATCCCAATTACGTCTTCCAGCCTTTGGATGACTGAGGCTACAGAATAGATGTTTCAGACTACATCAAGGTACAGTGGAGAATTTAACAAAGGAAGCTGGTTGGGCACTATCTTTTATACAAAGATCATAACTTCCCTTCTTAATAAGCCAATATTTCATCAAATAAATGCAGCTATTGTATGGGTTTAGTGCCAGTTTTAAGGCCATGGTTGCATTAGAAACATAATCACACTTTAAACCAACTTAAGTACACAACAAGATGTGTGTGACAACCATAATTACCTTGGTTTAAATCAGATTTTCAATTAAGCTCAAAGATTTGCACTGGTTTAAGCACCTACTTAAAACAGTAAAATCTCCCTTTTCAGAAAGCCTAAAGGGTTTTTTTTTAATGCTCATTCCAAAATATTGCTTGAATTTTGTAAATTAGCAAGCCTTTCACAGCACGTTTCCCAGGAGATTTGCAAATCAAGGCCTGACTCTTCATTTCACAGAAGCAGAGCTTACAACGGAGAAACAAATATTTTTCAGGTAATGTAAGCATTTAACTTTTGCTCCATCAAACTCTAGACATAGAAATGCTGTAAGCATTTTATATGTTCCAAGGCATAAGGTAGAAGCTCTGTGCAGCATGGAGTATGTTGCCATTGGGATGGCAGCAAGGAGGACATTTCTTGCCCAGGGCTTCTGGGTGAAAAATTGCAATTCTCCACACTGCGTCAGTCATGGACAGTGAAGTCCACTTAGTCAAGTTCTTATTTTCTTCCTTTTTATGGCTATCACTAAGCCGTCTAAGCTCTCCCTGGAAATTTCCATTAGCTTTGTTAAATGCAGAGCTGCTCACAGCCTGGCTTTCCCAGCCGGGATCTGTTCCGAGATGGACTTTTCCTTCACGCCTGTGTCCAGCTCACATTATTAACAAGCTTGGAGAGGACGAAGGGCACAGACTTGCATGCTTTGCTGAAAGTCAAATAAGGATTAAGAGTGGAGCCTGTTAAATACCAAGAGCCAACAACTTAGGAAGCATAGCCTCTTCCTCTGCATGGAGGTATTGCCTACACAGCTCAGGTGTATCCACCCTGAAGAAACTAGAGTCACGCTCTAGGTATTAATGACAAAATCAAAAACACATGAAAGAAAGCTGAAATATGATTTACTGCATTGGCTTAACCAGTATTAGAGAAGTAAACTGACAAAGCACATGACTTAGACATCTGGGTAACCTCTGCTGGCATATCCAAAATTGGGAGTTGAGGGGAACAGATAAGGACAAAAGTTCCAAAACTCTACCCAACAATACAGCTCAGCAGCAAGATGAAAAAAATATTTTGCAAGTAGGGTATGCATGTCCCAGAAAGCATAAATAACTGTGTCTTCTTACTTAAACCATCCCTGACCACCGAAGAAGGAAGCACCAATGGACAAATGCACTGCTCTCCTTCAAATCCTGCCACATGGAAAAGCCCAACAGCAGCACACTTGTCAGCTACAGCACTAAATTAAACTCTGATTAAGACATTGTTACCTGCAATCCCATCTAAATATATCAGCACAATCCCATTACCACCATGAAGACTGTGGCACATCCAACGTGGAGAAGACTAGCTGCAAAGTGATGCCATGCAGCATGCAGCTAGGTGAATACCTGATTTTCATGCTGCCAAGGTTTGCTTCCTCCCCAAAATATATTACTCTCTAAAGCTGATTTCTCAAATATACTCTCCATTCAAGATCACCAACAGCAAGCCTACAAAACCAGGTTGGTTTACAAAGGATTTGAATTCCCCGGTATGTGCTTTCCTCCCTTTATGTAACCTTGTCACTCTTAAAGCACTCAAACTCTATCAAGGAAATACAGAGTGAGTTACAGAGAGCAAGGTGACACTATGCTAAGGAACTGTAATCCATTGTCCTTGGTGGGAAGGAAGCAGCAGCACATGGTATCTCACACAGTACAACATTTGGCTGGATTCCAGATGCATCCTTGTCAGCAGCTCATTATCTCTTTTGCCGGTGCGTGATGATCAGCAGAACAAGCCCATCCCTGGCTCCCATGATTAGTGAGGCAACGGTATTGTCAGTACAAGGCAAAGTTTGGCACTCCTAGCAGCTGCCTGGATAGGAAAACAATCATTTCTAACACTACTACTATCTACTTCATAAATATTTAGCTTTCAGTGCAGGCGATGAACCACGTGCAGAGACAAATCCAAGTGAAAACGGCTGCAGTGCAAACTGTTCAGAAACAACAAACTGAATTCCTGAAGTAGTTCTGGTGGGCAGTAACTCCCTTTGACCAAGGAGAAGGTGGCAGCTTCAGTGGCACTAGGCTATTTCAGAGCACACCCTTTGAGTACAGGCCATGCAGGACTAGCCAGGGGAAGAACATGAAACCAACTACAGGAATTTCTAAAAAGGTAAGTTGTACAGAACACAAGATCTGCGGTTTACAATTAACAACCACACAGACATTTAAGTGACATATAAAATTACCCCATTCACCACATTCAGAGGAACAATGGAAAGGTCACTCCTTCTCTGCAAATGCAGGTGCATTTCTACTCCCTAAACTGATACTGCTAATTTCTAGAACTCCTGCAAGTTTCACCCTCCCAGAAACCAGCTATCATGCAGAAACACATCCTGACAGCTACTTGAATTGCCAAAGGTGCTGCAGAAGCAGGACAGCAAACAGCTTGGTGCAGCTGGTAGCTATGTGCTTGCTTCAGGGAGGATGCCAGCTCAGCTCAGAACACCATACAAGATCACTGGCCCTGTTCATCTGATTGTGCAGTCCTGCCAGTTAGGTTAAAGAGGGGGATTTTTTTGAAGAGAGTCTATTCAAACTCACACCTTGTAAATGAGGCCGGCCTTAAAAATTTGGAGACTTTTCTGTCTCAATAGCATGAACATGCTCAAATTTGTTCTGCCCACCAGTGGGCAACAGTCTGGACACAGTCCAAGCTCTTGCAACCAGCGGCTAAGATTTAGACAGAAGGCATACCTGACAGTCATCTTCCCTGGCAAAAATGTGACATCGCAGCTAGGTAAGAGAGTAGTCTGTCAGCTAAACTGTTAGATGCCTCAAAGTGAGGGAGATAAGAGAGATTAACACAGTAGGAAGAACACACAAACACAATGGTTTCTTCTGATCCACAGGGTCACTACAGCTAAAACCCAAGTGAATTCCAGGAGCCAGCATTTGTAATTTGCCTATCCAGCATTTGCATGTAGCAGAGGAGCAGACTCACAACATGGAAGACAAACTAGCAGAAAACTTAACAGGAATTAGCCTCACATTCCTAGGGAGAGTGTCTTAAACTAAGAATCAATCTTCTATTATTCAACAGGAGTGATAAATGGAAACTAAACACCAAGACAATAACAGAGGAGGAGTGTTTTGTATGAAAGTTCGCATGTTTGATTATCTTGGGATTCAAGAACTAATATTGAGGTTGAGAGTGCTGCCCTTAACGGACACAAAGCTACATGGTACAACCTGCATTGAGAATAAGGTCAAAGGAAGTCCCTCCCAGACAGCTTTCATGCCCATGTCAATTCTTCTACCAAAATGTTACAACATTTTTTTTACAGCAGCTTTTCCCAGAGTTTTTTTTTTTTTTTCCCCCACACTGCTCTCAGCATAGGTAGTTGTAACTCACACCTTCACACCTGAGAGAACACCAATCACCCTCGTAGTCTTGAGTGTAACTCCCAGAATACTGACACTGAAATAAACACCAGCTACCTTGAGGTGTAGAAGGGATACATACTAATTTGCAGAGGGCATACTAAAGTCATTGTTAAATGCAAAATATTTGTAAGCAGATAGACAGAACACTCAAACAAGGTGGGCCCAGAGTTAAGATTAGCTCCTACGGCAGTGGTAAGGCTTTTGTGTATGATATACTGCACTACACAGTAGTTTTAACATTGTTTTTAAAATGTCTGCTTATGGGAATAAGAACATAGCAACCGGGCAAAACAGCCTGGAATAAACAGAGCAGAAATAAACCAGGATTTTCTGAAATTTTCACTGATTTTCTTCTCGCTCAAAGATATTGTCAGTATTCCATTATAACCTTCATTTATGTGGCTCTAGCCATGCCAAGTAGCACATAGGGATCCTCTGGAAGGTAAATAACAGATTCCAGAATGCAGAGCTTAAAGTTCCTTAAATAAGAACAATTTAGCTTAGTATCACCTTAAACCAAGCTCTAAAGATGGATAACTTGCTCAAATTCCTCTAAAAACCCAAAGGCTTGTTAATTGCTTAAAGTGATTACAGGCAGACTATACTCCAAATAAGCTTTGAACCCTTAGAATATCTTAAGCTGTTTATGATCTATCAGCTCTTCCAGTGGCTTAGACAATTTAGGATGTTAGGAGTCTTTGGAGGAGTGCAAATTGCTTAAGCCTTCTAAGGCCTTAAACTTCTTAAACTGCCACAAGTCTCAAGACCGAAAGTCACTCTTTAGTCTGCTTTGAACTTTCACTAGCATTTTAGCAGAAACTAATGTTTATGTTGATTCAAAGGCAACTTCGAAGTAGACTTGTTTTGTACAGCTTATGCCAACAGACTAAACCAAGAAAATGCATTTAGAATGGGAGCAATCAACTTCGGAATAAACACTTAAAATTAGCAAGCATTGCAATGCCTTTTTTTTTTTTTTTTTTTTTTTTTAAATAGAACAACGTAATGTGCGCACACAAAGCTCCCAAGCTCCAGAACCAAGGTTTTGGCTTGGTCTAATCTCAGTAAGATCCAAAGGGTGAGCCAAGTTTTCTCTTTTTAATCTTCAGCAGCTTGAAATTAGCCAACTAAAAAGTGTTCTGTTTAGCACACAGGGGAAACTTGCTTAGAAAAACAACAACAAAAAAATCCAACAAAAACCTCAAATTCACAATTTTTCAGTTACTCGCAGTGCACAGACACTGAGTTGAGACCACTTACAGAATCATAAAACCAGAGGATTTAAAAAAGGGAAAGAAAAATTAAAAAGAAGTTGGCTGTTTTATTTGCTAGCTGGATTTATTACAGTCCTGCTAGAAAACATAGGTGTAAGGGACAAAGAATAAAACTCCACAAATAAACTGGATCAAAGATTGAAAAATTAAAGATTATTTTAATGGAAGGCCAAGGGAGTAAACAACTGAACAAGGAAGGTCCAGCACAGACCTGTGGAGAAAAGAAAGGCTCTAAGAAAGCAGGATGGACTGATGCTGCCAAAGAAGGAAAAGACTTTCTAAAAATAAACAGGAAGAAAATGGTACTGGAATGAAAAAAGTCTATTCATCAGTATGGGTAAGGACAAAAATCAATAATGACTCAAAGTGGCTGAGACACTGAATTTTCTCTCTGAATTCTCCACTTAAAACACTTCCAAGGGTACTTATGCAATTAGGGAGTACAAAAAGAACCCAGACAACGCAGCTAGTTGCACGTACTAAGAAAATTTTAAAAATAATAATAATAAAAACCCCTAAGAAGTTAACTTTTTTGAGCCATTCACACCTGGTTTAATGTTACAAAAAACTCAGGCAGTGACAAAAGGCCACAAATGCCAACTTACTTGCAGTCTTCAAAAAGAAAGTCATACTTAAATTGACAGTTACTCTCTCCCAAGCGTAACTTTTATCCTAAAGACAGTAATATAACAAAGAGAAAAAACTAAGAAACATAAAAACAATGAAAGAGTGAGCCACATGCAGTAGGCAGTAAGTCAAATAATTGCTTGCATAAAATTTAATTGCTTTTGTAGATAGAATTAGAAAAAGGTAAAGGAAGAAAAGGCAGCAGATGTTATCTGAATAGATAGAAGTGAAGCATTTGATAACTGTTCTTAGAGCACATGTTCATGCTTTAAAAACAATTGCTACCCAACATAAGAACCAGTAAGGTTCCCCACTGCAGAAGCCCAGTGAAATAGTACACAAACCAGTAAGCAGCAGGCTGTTTCTTTAACGCTGAGCTCTGTGCTAAAGTTCCCTTTCTCATGGTGGAAAATACACGTCACTAACCAGTCAGTGCTTCAGCATATCTTGAGGAATTGGGTAAGGGAAATAAATTTGCTAATAAACAAAGACTTAAAGCAGCTCTCAAAATTTATTTCTAGGATTCATAGAGATATTAAGTGGAATTTTATGAGGGCATCTTCCACCTAATGCCATCAGTCATCCTGGATATAAAATTCACATACAGAAATAGAAACGGAATAAAAACTAGTATGAGAATGGAGATACTGTTTTAGGCCTCCATATTACCACTTCTCTTGCATCTGCAATGACTGAGGCTCTTGGCACTCAGGATACCTAAAGACTTCCTTGCACAATTTGGAAATAATTAATTTCAGGGTTTTTTCTCAAATGCAGGAATAACAAAATCCAAACATAAGTTTTCAGGCCACATCTTTAGTGCAAAATTGGCCATATTCCCCCCTTTTCAGTCCTTTTATCTCTTGAAATAATCTGACCCTCATTTAGAAAATTCAGTGTATCTTGTGGTTAACAGGCAGCAAAAGCCTAGGATATGCATTTGATCACTCGGCCATGGTCAAAGGCCACTGTGCAGATGCTGCCTTTCAACAGGTCATTTGCAGCGACGACTCAGACATAACCAGTATCTATAGCCACCCCAGTTAACAGTTGCGGGAACACTCCCTGGGCAGGGTTGCTAACATCCCTTGGTTACATGGGAAGGAAGACAGCTCCTCCTTCTGTCTCTTTCTCCATCCTCCAGAAGCTATTCTTAAAAGGCACAACAATGCACTAGGGCTTATGCTGCTGGGCAGCATCGGTGCTGGAGGCTGAAGGGCCTGAGGAATGGAGCCAGCCAGCAGGGAGACATGACGCACCAGGCAGCCGGACAGATTACTATCCCTTTACCAGCAATGATAACTAGATGCAGACACATTGTCCCCATTACTAGATGAGAAGATACACAATGCTCAGAAGGGAAAAAAAAACAAACCTGGACTGGAATGGACAGACAATTAAAATGATCCTCTGCAAAGCATAGGAATTTACCGAGAATTTTCCTAGAATAATTTCACATTAGAGGCAGATCTCACCACAAAGAATTAAAATATGCACGCTGCATAGCATTGAATCAATTTGAAACACCTCACACCTACATCCCAGTAAGAGAATTCCAAGGGATGCTGCCTCAGAAGCAGATACATCTTCAGGGGGTATTTTAATTTCATTACTAGAGGCTGTTTGCTGAAGAAATCCTTCCTCTCTTTTGAGTGCCTGCGTTACACAGCTGGCCCTAGATGAGGTGCTTTGAGTACTTGGATTTGAACCGGTTTTCTCAGAACACTGATGTTTTTGGATTAGTATTTTCAGAAGCACGTGAGCACTGAGCCGTTCTAGAACCTGCATCTGAGCACAGGAGGTGGGGGTTGGCACTCAAGATGAAACGAGGAAGAACTGCTATTTGGACCTCTTGCCTTTCTCTCATTGCAGTCCTCCAAGGAGAATCCACAAAGGGCAATAAACAGCATGCAGTCTGCTCCTCCTCACCTGTACCTGTGTCCTCACCTCCTCATTTGGTCTCACCTGTTCATGTTCTACAAGACTATTAATGTTTGAGAAGCCCCACCAGGAGCGTTTCTGAATGGGAAAGCTCTTGTTAGTATGTGACAGGATAGGAAATACACTAATACTAATGAGCACTTACCAATTTAACATCTTTGTTGGAGACATGGACAGTGGGATAGAATGCACCCTCAGCAAGTTTGATGACGACACCAAGCTTGGTGCTGCAGTCAACACGCTGGAGGGAAGGGATGCCATCCAGAAGGACCTGGATAGGCTTGAGAGGTGGGCTAGGGCAAATTGCATGAAATTCAACCAAGCCAAGGGCAGGGTCCTGCACCTGGGGACACGGCAATCACAGGACAAATAAATGTTGGGCAGAGAATGGCTGGAGAGCAGCCCTGAGGAGGACGACTTGGGAGTGCTCCTGGATGAGAAGCTCAACATGAGCCAGCAGTGTGCGCTGGCAGCCCAGAAAGCCAACCGTATCCTGGGCTGCATCAAAAGAAGCGTGACCAGCAGGTCACAAGAGGTAATTCTGCCCCTCTACTCTGAGCTCGTGAGACCCCACCTGGAGTCCTGTGTCCAGCTCTGGAGTCCTCAACTTAGAAAGGACATAGAACTGTTGGAACGGGTCCAGCGGAGGGCCACAAAGATAATCAGAGGGATGGAGCACCTCTCCTATGAGGACAGGCTGAGGGAGCTGGGGCTGTTCAGCCTGGAGAAGAGAAGGCTCTGGGGAGACCTTATAGCAGCCTTCCAGTGTCTGAAGGGAGCCTACAGGAGAGCAGGAGAGGGACTTTTTTCAGGAAGTGGAGTGATAGAACAAGTGGTGATTGTTTTAAACTGGAAGAGGAGAGATTTAGATTCGATATGAGGAAGAAATTTTTTCCTGTGAGGGTGGTGAGGCACTGGAACAGGTTGCCCAGGGAAGCTGTGGATGCCCCCTGGATGCCCCAACCCTGGAAGGCCAGGCTGGATGGGGCTTTGAGCAACCTGCTCTAGTGGGAGGTGTCCCTGCCCATGGCAGGGGGTTTGGAACTCAATGATCTTTAAGGTCCCTTCCAACTCTAACCATTCTATGATTTAAAAAAACAAATTCCTTTTTAATTCAGTAAAGGTGTTTCTATTGTACAAGACATGGGATTTCAATCCATGCTGCAACAACTGAAGATTCAGAAATTGAATCAAAACTTGAACTATGCAGAGCCAAGAAAGCTGTACAAAACTCCAGGGCACATCAGCACTGGGTACAGTTACAAAGGATGTCAGGCAGCATGCGATGGGGGAGAAGCAGCAACACAGAAAAATCAGTGTGCAGCTGGAGAGTAGAGGGGTGCAGGGAATTCACACTGCTCTATATCACCTCCTGCAACAGACCTCTAGGCCATAAGGAGTAGTACATGGCAGTTCACTTCATTTGCTAAGTGGAGTACACCACTGAAGTGGTGTGCCTAAAGGAATTCCTGTTTTCATGTGGAATGGCTCTCCCAAAGGACATTAGTGTCATGAATTTAGTGTCTTGATTTAGCTCAATGGTGGCAGACTCAAGAATCTTTCAATATCAAACTTCTGGACTGAACACAGACTCATCCTACATCCAAAAAGCAGACTACCACATGCAAGCAGATACATACATATTAGACCATGATTCTGCTAAGTCTATCATTTGGCAACCATCTATACACTGAACCATGACAAGAGTGAACTACAGGACCCTGAAAAAAGGAATAGGCTGCCATAACCTCATCCAGACTGTAACCTGTTTCCAATCCACATCTGAGAGCCAACTCTCTAACCAGCAGGATTCATCTGTGAACCACAGACCCCACTACTCTTGTTCCAGCCTGTCATTACTGCAATTAAAAAACTAAGACAGACATGGAACATTCTCTGAAGACACATGGACTATGATCCACTCAATTTCATTCATTACTCTATGCACCTTCAGGATTTGCAGATGCCCTTTCTTCTTATCAGCTCCCTGCACTTTGTGCTCTATATAGTCCCGAAGGTCACTTCCAGGAACCTTCTCCTGGTGACTCTTTCTCTTACATGGTGGCTGATGAGTTTTTCAAACAAAAATGAAAGATGAGAAGTATGAAAAGTAAATTGTTTTTGCTGTTGGTCACTTGCAGAGTAATCACTTCTCTAAAGGTCAGGTTCCTGTCCCATAGGAAAATCAGACAAAGTTTTAAACAGGTCATAAAGATCTGCTCCAAGACAGATAGCTTGTTCATTTGAAAGCAAATGAAACCAGCAGCTAAGAAGCAAGAGACATCAAGGACAAGCACACACTCCTGAACACCAGCTCCACCATATTTGCTATTCGTTATACTCACTTGGAATAGAATTTATTCACTGACAAGTGGAATCTCCAGGTTTTCAAAACAAGCCTGTATGTAATATTGCATGTTCAAATTAGCATATTAGTAAACAATGTAAGTTGGTTGGCTTTTGAGTGTTTGGGAAAGGAGGAACTTTTCTGACATTACATTAAAAGTTTCTTCCAATTTTGTCATATGAAAAGCGGAGCAAACATACAGATGATTTCAATAGCAAAGTTTAGTGAGCTGAATGCCACCCTGAAATCTAAGGAAGTGGGTACACAATCCTTTTTTTGTCAATTTACTTACCAGAATGCAACTCTGCTAGGGTTTCTCTCTGCTAACAGTTATTCTATCCTCATAGCTACTGTACTGGCTCATAAATTCCAGTCTCTTACAGGCATCTTTCAGACTCATTAAGTGCATTTCCAAGTGTGGATGAACACTATTGTCACCATCTCACCTCCCTATAGCACAACAGCTCTGACAGCCAGCTTGCCAACACCTGTTTAGACATAGAACTTGGGTTTGTAACACTGAAAAAGTACCTCATGGATCAGCAGTCCAGTCCCACCCCCGGCCCCAAGTATTCAAGTCACACACTTGTCTCTGCAAGGCAGCCAAGCTGCACCATTAAACAGCTAAGCCTTCTGCATCCACCCAACCCACATACAGGCTCTTGGAGAATCAGCTGGTGAGCCAGCTTTCTCTAGCTCAAAGCCACAACCTAGAACCATAGTCAATTTATGGGTCTTAGTTTCCTGATTAAAAAAAAAAAAAAAAAAAAAAAAAA